>VZTG01001869.1:430250-540258 GCA_013397845.1 Melanocharis versteri | reverse complement strand
AAAAAAAAAAAAAAGTGTTTCACGTCTGTGATGATGCTTATCGCTCTTTTCTAACCTTTTCTAATGGTGCAGCTTTTGACAAGGGAGGACCAGAAGAGCACACAGGACTCAGTGGGACCAGCACTGATTTGTACAGAAGCATGATGTAGAACTGTGCTCTTCTCCATTACTTTCCTTCAGCTTTTTTGCCCATTCCTGACTGCTGCTCTTAGGTTTTCTGAGAACTGTGTGTCACAGCTTCTCAGATTGCTTTGTAGGAAGAATTAGGATTTTTTCCCATGTGCATTATTTGACGTTTTTCTATACATCTGCCACTTTATTATTAATTTTACTGCATGAGATTCTTCAGCAGCTCTTCAGTTTGCTTTTGTTTTTACTTCTCTGTATATCTTCAACAATGCCACTTCATTGATCATCCCCTTTTACAGGGTGGTTATGTTCATAATGAACACAAATGATCTTAGCAAGGAGATTAATGGGTTTTTACTAATTACTTGCACCTCTATGAATACCATCTATTCCGTCTTTGGCTTTTGTGTTTCGTGGTTCCTTCTTATTCAGTGGTTTGCTTCACCACTGTTTCATTGGAGACTTTGCTGAGTACTTTGAATGCCAGGAGTATTACCATCCAACTGGTTTGCACCTTTAATTCTTTCAAAGACCTGCAACTGACCCGTGAGGCCTGACTTCCCTTTACAAAATGGAATTCCCTTACTCTATGGAGCTTCCCCAGAGTACTTGCTTATCCATTTTTAGGAAAAATGGGTAATAATATTCCCTAGAATAAATAGAGTCATAGAATGAATCATAGAATGAGTAGTAAATTCTATGATTCTATGATTCATAGTTTTTTCAAATTCTCTCAGTCTCAACAAAGAGCTTGCACAGCATCCAAGAATGCCTCTTGAATCCTTCTTAAAAATTGCAGTCACATTTGCCACAAAGCAAACTGCAGATACCAAGGCAATTCAAACTGGTTTATCTACACTTGAGTGAGTAGTACACTTTTTTCATCCTTGCAATGATCTAAATTTTTGGGGTCAATGCTACTCTGCTCTTGTTACTGGCAACTCTCAGATACATCAGGTGCTATATCCACATCACTTCTGCCAATACTAAAATTTAAGACAGAACAGAGAGGTTCTGGTTTGGAATTACTTAAAGTTCATCCACCAGAATTGAAAATGCAAGCCCCAATTTATGCTTTCTGTCTTTCATTTTGTTCTTTGATCATGCATTTAACTGGAGAATTCCACTTCTGGCTTCTGTTATTATTGGAAAATATCTATTCCTTTTTCGCAACTTCCTCTCTGGGATTTTGAGTCAAACACATCACATGTTTTTGAAAAGCAAGGGAGGATAGGAGTTTATTCCATGTTTCCTCAGAACCTGCATTTCCATTGCTGAGACTTGATACAGGTACCTGCTTAATAGTTATGTTTACATGCACCACACTATAAACTAACACTAAAATAGCAAAATAGAAAACTTACTGGAGATGACAGTCAAGAACTAAAACTAAAGGCAGAAGATAATTATTGAAAATTGCAAAGACAGTAATTAAGGGTTGTTTGTGCAATCATATCATGACAAAAACAATCTTTTTTTTTGCATATAATTTTATCACCATGGCTTGAATACTGACATCCCTTTCAGAATCACTGTTACCTATTAAAAAAAAGTACAGAACCAATGAACTTAAAATCAAAGAAATCAGAGATTATGGATGTGTAAGCAAGGTGAAGTGGTGAGGGCTGTCAAAATGAGCACCTGCTGCATTAGTGAAAGAGAATACTGGTAGAAGAGTGGATTTAGCAAAAGTGATGGTTTCCCACATGTCATGTAGACTTTTCCGTGATTCAGTTCCCAGGCTTTAAAATTTGGTAAGTGTGCAGTTTTCCAGTGGATTGTCATTCATTCTTTCACAGAAGAACCACATGTAAGTAACGTGATATACCTTAAAAAGCCATAAAACTAGGAGTGGCCTGAAGGTCTCTACAGTGTAGGTTACATTTTGCATAACAATACAGCAAATAGCAACTTTTAAATCTTAAAGCATCTTTCCATTTATCCCAAACTATCAGTGAGAATTACAAGCACATAATTCTGATCTGACACCGACTTTGTGAAAACATGCTCTAATGTGGCGTGAAAATTACATACTTGGCTGGGTTAAACATTTTACAAGCTCTTATAGAACAAACTCCCATGTAAACTTGACTTGGCAGTTTACCAGAAGTATTCCATTTCCCTGTTTTATTGCATCCTATATCATCTTTTTCTGCAATAGAGCCTTGGCTTTATCCCAGTGAAATTGACTCCAGTCTGCACTACAGCAAAAATTTTATGAGTGTTTGTAGTAAGTAAAATTCTGTATCTGGTCACTTTTGAAATAGCAGAAGCTTTGGGATTTGCCATTTTGAAAACTCTGGGGCTTAAGTGTTCAAATCAGGTTTTCAGTCTAATATTTAGACCTAAAATAATGACTTCATTTTCTGAAGAACTAAACACCACCAAATCCGTGAGCACATCATTTTGGTGCTAGTGGCTTGAAAACCAGGAATCAAGGCATCATTAGGCATCTAGTTGTTGTATATTACTCCAGGCACATAGTTCAAAAACTGTTACTGTTCTTAAAATATACATAAAATGCACTGTACATAAAATGTTTAAAAATATATGTCTACACTTGCACTATGCTGATGAAATCTCAGCTTCTACTAAGCCAGCAGTAAGATCTTGTCTATTGTTACACAGCTAAGATTTCATGCATGGCAATGCAGCATCAAGTATTTTGGCACAATAAGGATCCGTTTAGAAGAGACTGGCACTTTAAAGAGACCAAGGAGAATTCTTTTCCAAATAAGCCTAAAGAATTAATTTCCTAAATATCACTATAATATTTTGATATTTGATACTGAGATGTGTAAAAATCTGCCTGACAGCATGTGCAATCAAATAGTGTAATCGATACCTTTCTGAACATCCCTGCTTTTTGTGAAATTGCTCAGAAGCTTCAACTGGGTCAGGACCTGTGCTCAAGACAAGCACTAATGCAGCTGAGGAAGACTTGTCTTTATGCAGAGGTCCAAACCCAGCCTGGAGATTCTCCATGAATTGTTCTCCAAGATTCGCTATTCCAAACTCAGCAAGCGAAGAGATCAGAGGAAATAATGGTACAGCTCTATATAAATGCAGAAAAGATGACCAAAACAAACTGTACCTTAGTAGCAAATCCATTGCTTCTTGAACAATATCTAACAAAATCAGATGTGCCCTATTTTTTCATCGTGATACAGAAAGAATAATAATCAAGAATTAAAAGAAAAATCAATAATCTAGGATACTAATTTAAAAATTTATTATGTCTAGAAACAACTGCCTCAGTATATCCACAAGCAAAAGAAAGAGCGCTCTTCAATCTACTAATTCAAATAATATTATCTTTAACTATCAATGCTTCAAGAAATTGAGGTCAGCTTCTAGAAGCTGGACCTGCTCTGTATCACTGGGAGGAACTACAAAAGAGCGCCTGTTTTCCAAGTAGTTTCACTGAAGCCACTGTTCCCACTGTGTTCACAAATATAGACTGTAAATGGCACTGTACAGCTCCAAAAAGTTTCTCAAAAGCAGGAAGAACAGACAAACTACCTTTCAGATCAACATTCCTCCATAACAGCTACGAGTTTACAAGCTAGTCTGGGTCTACCTTAAACCCAGCTTGAACTGCCTCATAGAGAGCCATGCCCTCACTCTTTCAGGACTCATATTTAATGATTAATTTCACAGAGAAGTACTGGAGTTTTGGAACATGTAGAATTCAAAAGGAACCATAACTTTTCTGCAATAAAGGACTTTACCACAATTAATTTCTGAGACTTGATCAGTCTCAAGTCTGCAGAAGCTTTTGTCGCATTTTTATATCTTTCTTCCCTGTGTTGCTCCATAGGAAAGGGTTCCTAATCATAGTGTCCCCATTCTGGATGAACATGAATTCCAAAGAACGTTACATATGAAACTACCATTTTATATGCCATGATTGTCTAGTTTGTACCACATCAATAATCCCACATATGGGTCATAAATGTGACACAGATAAAAGAAAGAGATTTTTTTATGCTTGTAAGATAAAAGCCCTTGGAACTTCAAAGTGAACACACATATTTTATTACACTCACTGGGAACACGCTACAAGGATTAAAACAGTAATCAGAAGACACATACTGCATAAAAATCAGTAAATAAGTCTTTGAGACCTCTCTGAGCGGGAGGATTGATCTAGGTGATCTCTTGCATCTATTCTAACTTCAGTGAATCTGTGGTAACAAATAGATCCTTTTCAGACTGACAGCTATGCCCATATTACTGCTAGAGAAAGTTTTTCTGTGTGTAGAGGTTACTACAGAACGTCTCATCAAACAAGGGCACCAATACTGACATGGTCTGAGTTTGGGACAAAGAACAGGTAAGTGTGGGAAGAAGGGAGAAGTACTCCACGTACTCTTTTGCATTGCTTCTCTGGAGGTGGAAGAGGAGTTTCAAACTGTCCCATCAACGTGTGTGAGAAGATCCTTTTATGCAGGCTGAGGAAACAGAGAAATGGGCTTTAGGAAGCTCCTTACAGACAGAGCTGAGCTGGTGTCTGAAATTGTTCAAAAATACATCCAACGAAATGAGACACTGGCACTATTAAAAATCTACTTTTAAAACAATGGGTTGAAAATCACAGAAGGATCTTTCAAATATATCCAGTTTCTTTTGTTCCCTAATTTCATGAAGATAGGACTACCAATCCCATTGAATTTCTTTCTCTGCACTTCATTTCAGCCATGCCACGTAAATCACACAGTGTCTTCAAGCCATGGCATATCCAGTTTAACAAGGCATTGCTCTTGAGTAGAGAGAATAGTCAGTGAAAATCTAATAAAGAGAATTACAAATAAAAGGTTAGGAAGTGTATGACTTTCAATAGGCAAAATGCAAGCCTATAAAACAAACAGCATTATGAATAACATTCTATTTCCAAAAGAGATTTGAACACATTCCTTAAGTTAAGTTCAGTTTTCAACTGAAGGAGAAGTTGCATTTAAGCATGCCTAGAAATATGTTCTTAAGTTCCACTTGTATGTTGAAGTACTAATCTGAGTGCGCTTTCTTGGACTCAGGCCAGCAAATGGCAAGTAATTTAAAGCCATGCATGGCTTAGAGGATACTTTATCTTGGAAAAATATTAATTGTGGTCCTACATAGCAATATTTTTAAGTCTAAACTCTAGAAAACTGTCTTCTTCCCTCGTCTGTAAATACCACCGTAAACCTCAGATGTCTAATCTCTGACAGGTGTCTTTAACCCAAGCCTGCTGCAGGGTACCTAAAGTCAGAAGGCCCCTGGAGGCAGAATTCCATTCCGTATCTCTAAATCCTACTCTTCGCTGTAGGGTTTCAAGGCACAGTGTAAAGCTAGACAGGACTTTGTCAGAAGCTCAGAAAGACCTCAACAAACATTGGTGCATGTTGTGTGGAGAGTCTGACTAAGCTGAATTAGTAAGAGCTTCTCCAGATTATCTTTCCCTTCAAAAGTCTTACTAGTTTTACCAAACAGCTGAAAGAAGAACAGATTAGTTTTAGATGAGCTCAGTAACTTAATCACAGCCAAATCCTAGGGTCATTCACTAGGCTATCTGAAACCATTACTCTTGATTTCATGCGCTCGATCACAGTTTAAACTAAAGATGTCATAGACCCTCAGCTCTCACTAGTGACTCCCTTATTTTTTCTCTAGAAGTAGCAGTGTATTAGATGCCAAACCCTTACAAGAGCACTAGGGAGGCAAGATGACAAGCAAATTAGTTTGTTTTAAAATGGGGACAGCTGCAAGTCTGCATATTCTTATTTTTGTTTTGATGGTGATAAACTAGAGAGGAAAACATTAAACATTAGGGAAAACAAGAGTAGAAGAACCTGGTCCCTTTAGAGGACCAGGTTCTTATGTGACCTTGAAGAAAGTTGATTTAGTCAAATGTTGCTTGATACTTAGCTTAAATCCATCCACCCCACAGTAAAAATGACCTGATTTCAAAAGATGATGAATAGTAATCAGCCATGGCATAAGACTGTATGAGGAACTTGCAGAATTTCTGCCAGTGACGTTTTCTAATAATAGCTTAAGCAAATGTTTGTAGGGAGAAATCTAGGCATCTCAAACCCAGATTTGGAACAGAAGGGGATGGGCGCTCTAGGTCCAAGAGCATTCTGTAAGATTTATTTAAGCATCTTGACCTTAAAAAGAAATTTACATATGTGCATATATGCATACATATGTATGTATATATATGCTTTGAAAGAAAAGGAAATTTTATTTGTCACCTAAACTGAGACTTAATACAGAATATGCACTGGAAGTAAAGCACGAACATTTTTATAACTTCAATGACCTCATTAGTTTCTCATTATATATATACAAATAGAATGAATGCTCACATGAGGTATAGAAAGAAGAAGTCTGGCCTATATTTTAGGGTAAATTCATAAAATCCATACTAATCCCATCTTCTAGGAAATATTTTTAACTTTTCTTTGTACAAATATACTAGTTTGTAAGTGTGGAAATTTTAGTGCAATTTAATAAATGCTATCTTGGGGCATTTAAAACACAGGTAATGCAAAATACTACTTTCTTAAAAGATATACTAAACAAACCTGCTAAAAATACTTCAAAGAAAAACTGATACACAGGATTTGTCTCTGGCAAACTTGCAAAATGCATGACAGATCCTTGAGTGGCGACAACTCAGTATTTCTCAAAAGTAGCACTCATTTTCTGTAGTATTTCTTCTGCCTCTTTCAGCCTTGTAGTAATATAAAAGAAGTACATTTTTCATAATATTTCTGCTTTCTGTAGCTAGGAACTGAACACTGGAGAAAACTTTCTTCTCCCAAGGCTGAAGTGGTTCCAGGGACAGCTCATCAGAGCACACTTGGTATGTAAATATTAAGCCATGCTGAAGGAGACCTGACTCCACTCAAATTTCTCTCTCTCCCTTCTGTTCACCAAAGGCAGAATCTCAGGACAAAGTAATATTTCTATCTTGGGTATTGTTCACTTCTAAAATAATGAAGTAAACAAAACCCAGAGGACTGTCAAGCATTTTGTGGCTTCAGAGCTGCAGAAGTCAATACCAAGAAAAGGTAGCAGCTAATATTTATTCTACAGGCACTGTGCCAGCAGACCATGTAAACTGACTTCCTGATCAAAAATTCTGAAGAACTCTTCTTCTGAAGAAGACAAAATTATGTAATACGTTCTTAAGGTTTTAAAAGTAATCAGTTGATGACCTCTGCTTAAACAAAGTAACTTCTCTGCTCTGCTTTCTGAGTGGTGTGGAGATATCAAAGTTCTTTCTAACTACAGAGGGACAGCCTACTCAAAATGTCAATTAAATTATGCCACACCATAGAAGTTGAGGAATGCCTTTTATGAAGAAATCTACATGGAAGATGTGCAAATATAAGTTATTTTCTGAGAAAGGGAAATGTACTCAATTCCTTAAGGCTCCCTTATTTAAAGAATCATAGAATGGCCTGGGATGGAAGGGACCTTAAAGATCACCTAGATCCAACCTGCCACAGCCAGGAATACCTTCTGCTACAACAGGCCAATCAAAGCTCCATCCAGCCTGGCCTTGAGAGGGCAGCTTCCAGGTATCTACAGCTTCTCTGGGCAACCTGTGGCAGTGACTCACCACCCTCACATTAAAGAATTTCCTCCTAATATCTAATCTAAACCTACCCTCTCTCAGCTTAAAGCCATTCCCCCTCACACTGTCACTGCTGTAACCCCACTGTAGAAGGCCACCAATTTTGTCAGGCATTATCTACTTAGTGAAGGCACATTGGTCATCAACAATTACCTAATTATTTTTCTCATGCACTTCCATAGTTTCCAGGAGCATCTGATCTACAATGGGTGCAGAAACACAGGTGAGACTTACTGGCCTGTAGTTCCCCAATCCATCCTTACTCACCTTTTCAAAATGTGGGTTACGTTTTCCCTTTTCCAGGCAATGGGGACTTCACCAGACTGCCACAATTTCTCAAATATGGTGGATAGTGTCTTTGTCACTTCCTCTGCCAGTTCCTTCAGGATCCATGGATGTATCTCATCAAGCCGCGTGGACTTCTGCACCTTCAGGTTTCTCATGTGGTCTCAAAATTGATCTTCTCCTACAGCAGATGGTTCTTCAGTCCCTTTACTTTCTGCAGCTTCTGCAATTTGGACAGTGTGGCTGGAGCACTCACCAGGGGAGACTGAGTCAAAAAATTCATGGAGTACCTCAGTCTTCTCCATGTTTCTGGTAACCAGGTCTCCCATTTCCTTCCAGAGAGGGCCCATAGCCTTCCTTTAATCACCAATGTACCTATAGCAAATTTTCTTGTTGCCCTTGATGTCCTTGGCGAGTTTTCATTATATCAGGGCTTTAGCTCTCCTAACCTGATCACTGGCTGCTCAGACACTATCTTTGTATTTTCCACAGGCTACAGTCCTTGCTTCCACCCTCTGTGCGCTTCCTTTTTGTGTTTGAGTTTGTCCAGGAGCTCCTCCTTCATCCACATAGGCCTCCTGATATTTTTGCCTGACTTCCTCTTTATTGGGATGCATTGCTCCTGAGCTTGGACAAGGTGATCCTTGAATATCAACCAGCTTTCTTTGGCCTCTCTTCCCTTCAGGGAGTTATCCCATGGTACTCTACGAAGCAAATCCCTGAGGAGGCTGAAGTCTGCTCCTCTGAAGTCCTGGGTAGTGAATTTGCTGTGCACCTTCCTCACTGCCGTGAAGATCTCAAATTCCACCACTTTATGGTCACTGCTGCCCTTGGGCTTCAGATTTCCCACCAGCCCCTCCTTCTTGGTGAGAACAAGGTCCTTTATAGCACCTTTCCCTGTTGGCTTCTCTGTCATTTGGAGAAGGAAATTTTCATTGTGTTTCCAGGAACATCCTGGATTGCTTATGTCCTGCTCTGTTGGCCCTTGAACAGCTGTCAGGGTGATTCAAGTCCCCTCTGTGGACCAGGCTTGTGAATGTGAGGCTGCTCCTGTCTGTCTATAGAGGGACTCATCTGCTCGGTGTTCCTGGTCAGGCAGCCTGTAGCAGGCCCCTGCTATAATGTCACCTGTCCCTGCCCTGCCTTTAATCCAGACCCACAATCTCAGCTGGGTCCTCATCCATCCCCAGGCAGAGCTCCATCCACGCCAGCCAGTCCTTGACATGGAACAGAGAGCAACACCTCCTCTGTAGAAATAATCCCATCCAGGAGAGACATGAAACCAAAAATCAGCACATCAATCATATATTCTGATTTCTGCCCAGGAACTGCAAGCATGTCTCCTGCGTTTGATTGCTGCAGTAAATCTATGAGCTCTTCATTGTCCAGAGTGTTTCCCTGAGAATCTTTCCGAGAATTTTCAATAGCCCTGATTTTTGTACTTTTTTGCCAGCATTGGTGCACACAGTGATTTGAATCCTTTGATGTTCAAGCTCTGATTTCTACAGATGCACATCATCGCTGGGGAAGATTTGTATTTCTGTTGGTTGCCCTGACACTTGTGATCCTTGTTTTCCTTTTCTTCAATTCAGGGCTCCAGCAAGCCTTACTTTACCCCAATAAAACTAAAACAGACCCTTTTCTCTTTATGCACCTCTTAAGTGTCATAAAGAGATCACAGTAGAGAGTCTCGCACTTCCATAACTTGCTACTTTATCCTGGTGTTGTTGCAGGGCTCAAGCTCAGCCCAGTTAGAGGCTTCATTTGACAGAGCTGTCAACCCTTGACAGCTACAAAAGCACTGCACCTACTCCTTATTAGCTACTCTACAGATAGAGCAGAAGCAATTCTCCTAATGCCCGAACTTACAAACTTCCAACACTTGCCATAATGGGAGCGTCTATCTCTCAAACCAAACTCTACCAGAGCAGCCTTCAGTACGCTTTTAAGTTCCAGTTCCTGAGGCCAGAATTTTGGAAAAGACATGCTTAATCTCTTCTCCATCATCTCTGCTGCTGCACAGTCTGTGGACCTTTTCCCACAGCTTCTTCATTTGGCAACACCATTTCTCAGCAGGGGCACCCTTCCTGCAGCACAGGAAGCCTTTTCCCACTGCCCCAGTCCCACAAGAGGCCTTAGGCTCTCCTGGAAGGCAGCATCCACCCACCAGAGCTCTGCCTGGATAACAGCTCAACTGCCACAGGGACAGGTACCCCAGCAGCTGTTGAGGGCCGCTCTGAGGTGCAGTGGCACCACTGCTGAGGACACACGAGCCTTTCTAAGCCAAGCTGCTGAGCCCCATTCTGTGCAGCCTGCTCTGCGAACCGCTGCGTTTGTTGGCTGCCTCTCAGCTCTCCCTCTGCTAGCTGGCCTCTCTTACCAGGAGTTCTCAACTAAAGAACAGCCTGGCAACCAGCACTTCTGTGAATTACGTCCTTCAAATGCATACAAAATTTATGTCAATTATGCTAAAGTGACACAGCATTAACAATAAAATTAAAAAGCAGTCATGATTCCATTTTAAAAAATTAGAAATACACAGCATTGAGAACCGATCATAGCAGTGGCATAGGAACAACCAACATGCAACATTTCTCAGAGTTAGAAATTAAGAAGGGGCTTATGGACTAGAGTCTGGCATAAATGGGCTGTAAAATCGTCACGTAGAATGGATTTCAGAGAGTAAACCTCATGACAGAAACTGCTTTCCAGTAGACTTTAATTTTCTGAGTAAAATAGATTTAATGGAATAAATAGGGGATTATGGCACTCATGTATTGAAATTACCTAATCAAGCATTTTAGCATGGTTGACTTAGAACTCTTTTTCTTGTTTCCAAAAGAGCAGAAATTATTCTTCTGAACACTACTTGGATAGTAAAGGCAAACTATCCTGGGTAACCATAACAAAGTCTTCTTGTGTCCTACACCATTTATGTTTTTGAAGCCTCTGGGCAATACGCTACATTTTTGATCCCAAGAGAACTTTGGGAGGAGGCACTTCTCAGCTATACTACTACCACTTCAAGTTATTAGATTAGAATGCTCATTTATACAATATCCATCTTAGCTCAGAGAAGATTTTTTTTTTTCTTTTTGCTGACTCCTGTGATACAGGAAGAGGTCACATATCAGGCAGCCAGAAGTTCTGGTCACAAAACTGTTTTCATCTGTCCCCATGAAAGCAGGTGAAGACAAAGCATTGAAGAAGAAGTTTCTTAGGTGCGGTTTACAGGAAGAAACCAGAAATTTGATGTGATTTGTGTCTTCCGGATGCCACCTGCTGGGTAGGCAGGGATAGAGTGTGAATTCTCTGTAGCCTGTCCAATAGATAACACCAGGAGAGGGGCACCATTGTGGACTATTTCTCTCCAGATACGTCAGTACACTTATTGCTTCTTCTAAAAGTTTTTCTTTCTTTGGCTTTCATATCTCTGGCTTCTGCAGTTTCTCTTCCTCTGCCTCTTCACCCTTCTCAGAAGGTATCAAGAAGCTTTGTCCCCTTTTTCTCTCATTGTAGTCTTGTCTGTGGGGGTTGCCATCAGTAATTAAAATCAAACAGCACTGCTATGTTGTCTTAAAATTAACGTCTTTCCGCCAAGACAGTTTCAAGAATCACAGTCTTAAGCTCTGCCATTACCTCATTATTTCCCCATGTTTGATAAAGCAGCAGTCTTTAGGTTTTCTTTCCTGCTACCCCTTCCTGCTGCTTACTTTGTTGCTTTGGCCCTTAATCTGTATTTTCTCTTCAGTATCAGACCTTTCTGTAGATGCTTATCTTATAAGGTATGTGTAAGTCTTTCAGATTCTCTTTTTCTAAAATAAAGCATTTTACGTCCAAAAAATCAAGAAATATGTTTTATATTAATAGATTGACCTTTTCTGTTTATTAGGCAGAGATAATTATCTTGAGTTTCTTGTTTCACATTACCTCACAAACTGAGAACTCTTCTCTATGAAAAGCAGTTATTAGTCTTTGAGGGTCTTCCCTCCAACTTTTTTTAGACAGCATCTCTCGTCTTGTTTGTTACACAATGAGTGATTACTGTAGTTTGTTCCCAGAGGGCCATTGAGAAGAGCTTGAAAGTCCCTGAAACTTTCATTTGGTTAAGCTATTGACAGTACCCAATATTTTTGAAGAATTTGGACCATTGTAGGCATGAGGCCTGCACTGTACTCTTGAAAGTTTAGGCTCTGGAAAAGAATCATTAGAAAAGTAAAACATTGACCATAGTACAACATTAGGGACCAAGATCATGATGTTATTGCTCACTTCAAGGGTAGCTTGTTTTGTCTGCACCTTCTTACAAAGTATTTGTACATTTATATACACATTTTTATATATCCTCAGAGATATATAAAAATATATCTGATTTTAAGAACACTCCTTTGACTTTTTGTCTTTTTTTTTCCTGTTTAATTTTTCCCTTTTTGTATTGCCATGTGAAGAGATGCATATTTGGACCTTCCTGTTCCTTTTTCTCCTTCAACTAAGAACACTATTTCTCACAAGGCAAAGTAAGTTAAATTGGCTGCAACATTAAGCTTCAGCCTGTCCAACTGATTAGTAATCATTCCTGTGATGAAGCCAGAAAATAATTCAGTTTTGACTGTGAACTTAGGTCACCTTTTGGAAATACTTATTTACCTACTGAGTCCTCACGAAAAGCAGGATATCAATATTCTGTCCAGACCTGACATATCACTGTATTCATCAAAAATCCTACAGAGTGGTCTTTTCAGTAATAGAGCAAATGTAATATCCTTCTCTTTTCAGGTGAGATAAATAAAAGATAAATAAAAGACACTTATTAGTATTTTGCTTTTCCTTCTTTCAAAGTAAGTATCTTGATTTCCACGCAGAATGCTATCTGCTATAATCCAATCTGGTATTTCTACTTCTTTTACTTTAGGTCTGATAGTTGCGAGAAGAATCCCTCCTTTTCAAATATATTACAGGATTCCACAGAATGAAGAATATTTATATCTTTCAAGAACATCTCTATTACAATATACATGTAAGATTGTGCATATATTCGACTGCCACTTGCAACAATGAAAACTGACAAAGTGGCCACAAAAATTGGTATTAATGGCACAAATACTCACATTATAAAACCTATGGAAGAAAATAAAACCAGGAAAACTATATAAAGTAGCACAGTTCTAAAACATCCCAAAGTCTACTTGTTCATATTTTCAAAATTGGAAATATAGCAACACACTTATGAATATATTTCTTTTTATGTACCAAAACCTCATGCTTAAAGTCCATGCTTAATTTTTCCAGTGTGCTTACACCCTTATCTCAATTTTCAGTTTAGATTTTCAGCTCATTAAAAGCTCCACCCCCATGTCTCTCCATACAGGCTACAACAGGCAATCAACTTACTCTAATTACAATTAAATTGTGTTTCATGCCTCATTTTCTGTAAAATCACCCTCACAATGCAGTTGGAATATTTCAGTTATTGTTATCTCTTATCTCATGCATATACATCTTTCCTTACTTGCATGCCAAATTAATTCTTCCCAACTGACTACCTCTACAATGAGATATCTTCTGGGACTAAGTAGAAAAGAATACCTAAAAGGTCCTAAATTTCCACTTACAGAAGTCAAACAAATCACAATAAAACCTTTGCATATCAGAGAAGAGTAGAAACATCTTTGTGAAAGATGGTTGCCTCTGAAACCTCTTCTGATGTTAAGTGATCTGATCTTTTTAATGAAAATTATCTATCTTAAATTTGTTTTAATTCCTTAAATCCTTTTTCAGCATAATTGTTTTGCTGAAATTCATTGTTTAAAAAAAATTTGTTCAAGGCTGGAGTTTATCTCTAGTGTAAAACAAATAGTGTCAGTGACAGATTCCTTTCCCCTTTGTTCCCTTGGAGCTGAAAGATCGAAAGGTTGTGTGTAATTTACCCTCCCCTGGGACCTGCAAAGAGACTGGGAGAATAATCAGTTCTCCCTGTTATTGATATCATGCATGTATATCTGCTAACTCTTGAACTACCATGGGACCTCACTTGTCTACCCAATAAATCTCACTGAAGGGGGAATAAATTAATTTCAGCCACTACAAATAACATTTAAACTGTGCCTTTGAAAGCAGACTTTTAAAAATTGTATATTTTAATGTTGTTTTGTTATTGCTTTTGTGAGAAAGAGCATAATGAGCTTACTGGGCAGCTCCACAAACAGGTACCAGGCAAGAAATGGCATATATTAGAATAAGTAACAGCTGACAGGAAGCTGGGACATTGTCAGACATTGCTGCTGGAGAAGATGCACTGTCAAATCCTTGCCATTGCCACTACAAACACATTACTATTAACAGCTCAAAAGCATTAGCAGCTTCCTCAACTGAAACACAGATCAGCTACTTCTGTGACAAACAGATCAAAATTCTCCTTGTCATTTTATTTTTAGAATTTTTAGCAGGTCCTCTTAAGTCTTTAGACCTCAAGAGCAGCAGTGATTACAGTGTTATATGCAGTTCAGGCTATTCACAAGGGGGAACTTGCTTTCTGACAGGCTGAGGCCGCAGCTGGGCAAAACACTACTTTATTAATACAGTCATTTCATAACGTGCTGAAAAATAATTTTCCTGCTAGGTGTAAAGGCACATGGAGGACAGGGATGTGATCTGTGACAGCCAGCATGGCTTCAGCAAGGGCAAGTCCCTCCTGATCAGCCTAGACTGGCCTTCTATGACGGAGTGACTCAATCAGTGGGCAAGGTAAGGGTTACAGATGTCATTTATCTGAACTTCTGTAAAGCCCTTGACACAGTCCCCCACAACATTCTTCTCCCTAAACTGCGGAGAGATGGATTTGATGAGCAGACTGAGGTATTGGGTGGACAATTGTATCCAGAGAGTAGTTGGTCAATGGTTTAGAGTCTCTTTGGACATCAGTAATAAGTGGTGTCCCTCAGTGGTCTGTATGGGGACCAGTGTTACTCAATATCTTTATTAGTGACACAGATGAAGGGATTGAGTGCACCCTCAATAAATTTGCAGATGACACCAAGCTGAGTGGTGTGATTGACACTCCTGGAGAACAGGATGCCATCCAGAGGGATCTGGATGCTGCAACTAGGTCACCCTGAAGCATTCTCTTCTCCAGACTGAACAATCCCAATTTCCTTAGCCTGTCCTCACAGAAGAGATGCTCCATCCTTCACAAGAGCAGAGCAGAGAGGCAGAATCCCCTCCCTCCCCTGCTGCCCACGCTGCTTTGGATGCAGCCCAGGACACGTTTGGCTCTCTGGGCTGGGAGTGCTCATGGCTGGGTCATGTCCAGCCTCTCACCCCCCAGCACCCCCAAGGCCTTCTCACAGGGCTGCACTCCATCTGTTCATCCCCAGCCTGTGCTGATGCCCCAACACCGATGCAGCACCCTGAATTTGGTCTTATTAAACCTCATGAGATTTCCATTGGCCCATCTCACTTTACCTGGCAAATTCTCAATTTTCTTCTCTCAAAACTGTTCGCCTGAAACAAGGAATATAAGCGTCATTGTTGTTTTGTTGTTTAACTTTGTAGAACCTCTGAAGTTTTCACTATGCAATAGGAGATAGTGTTAGATCTAAGGAATACCATCCTACAGACTAAGTCATGCTGCAGACATCTAGATAACAGTTTTATTCACATCCTTATGCTATGAAACTTAAGAGAAAAACCTGTTGTGTCAGTAAAAAACCAACCAAACAACCCCCCCCACCACCCAACCCCCTAAAAAAACCTCAAACAAACAAACAACCCCCACAAACAAAACCAAAACCAGCTAAATAAAAAGCCCCCAACCAACCAAGAAAAAAACCCCCACACCAAATAACCCCACCCCACAAAACCCACTAAGCATGAAAACTGGGTGAATATTAAAGAAAGAGTAAACTAAGGATAGATAGGAAGAAAAAAAATCATGTTTTCATGACATTTCATATAGAATCTTAAAGAGCAGGTAAGTAATTTTTGACCATCACTCTAAATCGTAGGTAGTCTGAAGATGACCAAATTTCCTCAATATTTGTTATATTGTCTACTTTAAGGTCTAAGTAAATCAAGGCAAGACATTTTACTATCCCAGACATCTTAACTGTTTTCTATAATCTAGCAATGACAAACAAATCACACTTCAAAAAGAGTTTCAACTTTCAGGAAAGTCCAAAGTTGTTAAATTTTGAAAGGAAAACCAAAAAACACTCAAATAATTATGTAGTGTTTCTTCACTGCTACAGTTTAGTATTTTGCCATCAGGGTTGACAAAAGAGAAAAATTACATGGGGCAAGAGGACTTGCCAAATTCTGAGAAGCTCACCAATGAATAATTTTTACTAGTTCCATAAAAGCAGTCGTTGTGCGCTGCCATTTCTTTTTAGCTGTGTTCTTCGGGTTCCTCAAAACGTCACTTTTTGTTTATTTTATACCAACATGTTTTTATGGGTAGGTATTTGCTGTTTGGATTATGGAGTGAATATACTTCGTGAGGAAAAGGATGGCTGCATTGCAGACAAAAATATTGATAATAAAAGCCACTTTACAGCCCAGCAGAAGAGCCTGGAGTTGTTCAGTTGAACTGTCAGGGCTAAGCCTAGATGTGAATTAAATGCAGATAGTTTTTCTTTCTATTACTGCTAGTAAGTTGCCTGACAGGTAATATACTACAAATACAATCTAAAATAAATTTTAATGCCAGACTATACGGGTGTGATTGAGCATCACATTAGAAAAGATATTGGGAATAATTTTTCAAACTTTGCCTTATAACAGGCTATGGGGTAAAAAAAATTGAACTATGAGATACCTCAAGTTTGTGCTCAGCTGTGAAACTTTAAGAACCACATATGTTAAAAGCAAAGTCACTGTGTTCCTTAATATATCATTAGAATCATGAAAAAAAGAATCATAAAATATTTTAGGCCAAAAGAAATCTCCAGGATCTTGTATATCAACCTCCTGCCCAAAGCAGGACCAATCAAGTTAGGTCTCTCATCCAGTAGAGCTCTTGTCTCGACTTGTCCAGCAGAGTGTTGAGTATCTCCAAGGATGGAGATTTAAAAATCTCTGTGAACAAACTATTCCAGTATTTTCTCACCTAAAAAGAAAGGACAAAGAAAAAGACACCCAAACAACTTTATATTCTTTGAGTCTTCTCTAGGCAAATCAACAAACCCTGTTCTCTCAGCCTTTGTTAATATGTCAGGTGGTACAACCCTTTGACTATCTTGGTGTCTCTCCAGTGGAACTAACTCTAGGATACCAAAAACTGCAGCAGAAAGCATTTCAAAATGTTGATTTTCAAATAAAGAAATAATTAGGGAAATAATTACCTCAAATATATTTCTTTGTCATTTCCAATTTGGATTCAATAATCTCTTGTGTACTTGATGCTGTCTGAGCAGAGAAATTTAGATAAATTGGCACATGGACTGTTTATCTTGAATTAGTTGTAGCTACCAACATCAGAAAGAAACATAAACTTTTAGTAACAACTATAGAACATTTACAGGTACAGTATATCCAAGAGTATAGCTGGATGCCTCCATTTTATGCTTAATTATGGAATACTGAACTATGATATAATTCAAATTAACGGAAGATGTGAAACAGATACAAGCCCTTCATTCCATTTTCCAGTTCACCTGGCAACTGGCTGCTACACTACTCCCCTCCCCTTCCAGGGACACACAGCAGCACAAACCAATGTACCAGGATACTCCACATCAGACCTGAAATGTCTACTGCTTAGGAACAATGAATTACCATATTCCCAGAAACCCTTTTCCAACAAAATTAGGTATTGCAGAGGAAATCTGCAATCCGCGAGGTGAACTGCTCTGGCAGACAAGCTCTGCAGCAGTGGCCCCTCATGACAAGGACATTGAGGTGCTGGAGCGTGTCCAGAGAAGGGCAACGGAGCTGGTGAAGGGTCTGCAGCACAAGTCCTGTGAGGAGCAGCTGAGGGAGCTGGGATTGTTTAGCCCAGAGAAAAAGTCACTAGGGGAGACCTTATTGCTCTCTACAACTACTCAAAAGGAGCTTGTAGGAGATTGTAGGGGAGGTTTGGCCTCTTTTTCCAGGTAGCAAGCAACAGGATAAGAGGAAATAGGCTCAAGCTGTGCCTTGTGAGATTTGGACTTACTTCATATAAGGAAAAACTTCTTCACTGAAAGGGTTTTCAGATATAGGAACAGGTTGCCCAGAGAAGTGGTGAAATCACTGTCCCTGGAGGTATTTTAGACATGGTTCCTAAGGACATGGCTTGGCAGTGAACATGGCAATGCTGGGTTAACAGATGGATTTGATGATCTTGGAGGTCTCTTCCAATCATATTGATTCTATGTTTCTATAAATGAAGCTGAGAAAGGTCTACAGAACAACTTGCTCCAGGTATATTTTCTTCTTAAAATTAAATTGTGTTTGGTTGCTACTTCTACTTTACCCTTTTTTTACTTTTGATGTATCCTAAAATCATCTTTGGACACATGATGCCCAGGCCTTTATTTTAAACAGTCGGACAAATGTAAGTAAGTAATATATGTAAAAACAGTCAGAATAAAGTAAAATTCATGAATAGATATGACCATTGTCCATGAGAGCACTGCTTTGCATATGCCAACGCTGAATCTCCTATGCTATGAAATTTTATTTTCCTAAGAGTTGTAAACAGATGCAAACTCCTGATTACAACACTGTCACATTTTCCTTATTCTGTTCTTCCTATTTTTACTATCCAGAAATACAGACAACTATCTTTTCTTCAGCTTATAAGATTACTAATTAATGTGGTAAGAATCAATGCCTGATAATTTTGAAAGGCTCCACTGCTAAATATATACTCTTTGCTATACTTCTTGTCAAACGGCAGGTTTTCAGCAAACACAGATAGATACATATATCACTTAACAGATAAACAGCCCTGTAATTAACATCAAGTGGAATCTCTGTGCCAAGAAGAAACCCACAAAATCCCTGTGCTGGACCACAGGGAGTGAAGAAGGCTCACCACTAGAGAATCACAGAATCATTTGGTTGAATCAAGTGACTGTGCACCAGGTGAATATTCTCAAAAAGAAAAATCCCATGATGAGCACAGCAGTATCCTGATATGCTACTGCTCTACATTTTAATTAATCACTCAATTTGTGAAGCAAGAAGTTACAAAAGTTGACACAAACTATGCCTTTATAAACTGATAGCTGTATAAGTGAAAGTGAACATACAACACACAGCAAATAAAGAATAAGCTTGTAAGGCTTAAAAAAAATAACAGAAGACCTTCAGAGACTATAGGTATCTGAGACATGGTATTTCAGTCAGAAAATAATACTCTTCTTTTTATTTCTGCATTTAAAATTATTACTTTGACCTCCCAGAATTTTACTTCACAGAGTTACTGTTTTGGTTTTTTTTTTTATTTTGGTATCAGGGTTTTCTTCAAACAGTTATCTTACAAATACAACAAAATCATATCAGTAGTAATCTGTTTAATTTCCACCCACTGACCACGAGAAACAGAAGGCAAAAGCAGACAGATAATGGCATGTCATTTTGAGTGAGGAATAAATACTGGTTAAAAAGTGTTTTGTACAGTATCTTTCAGCAGAGTACCCTTTGAAAAAGGTCCTGAAGTTATACTAAGTAATTTTGCTGATGCTACTAAATTGGAAGGAGCTTTTGACTCTCCCAAAAGCTGAGAGAGCCCGAAGAGAGACCTGGACAAATTTACAGGGCTGGGCAATCACCAACCAAATGAAGTTTAACTGGAGAAAGTGCCAGATTCTGTACCTAAAATGGAGCAGTCCTGGATGTGTGGACAGCCTGGGAAATGAGATGCTGGAGAGCAGCACTGCAGAGAGGGACCTGAGGGAGGGTCAAGGGCAAGTTGAACATGAGTCAGCAGTGCCCTGGCAGCCAGGAGGGCCAAGCCTGTCCTGGGGTGCATCAGGCACAGCATCACCAGCCGGGCAAGGGAGGGGATTGTCCTGCTCTGCTCTGCACTGGGGTGGCCTCACCTCCAGTGCTGGGGACAGGTCTGGGTGACACAGTATAAGAAAGACATTAAGCAATTCGAGACAATCCAAAGGAGGGCTACAGAAATGGTGAAGGGCCTTGAGGGGAAGCCATACAAGGAGTGGCTGAGGTCACTTGGTCTGTTCAGCCTGGAGGAGACTGAGGGGAGACCTCGTTACAGTCCACAACTTCCCGGTGAGGAGAAGCGGAGTGGCAGGCACTGATCTCTTCACTCTCATGACCAGTGACAGAACCGGAGGAAAAGGCCTGAAGCTGTGTCAGGGGAGGTTTAGGTTGGATACCAGGAAAAAGTTCTTCACCCAGGAGGTGTTTGGGCACTGGAACAGGCTCCCCAGGAAAGTGGTCACAGCACCAAGCCTGTCTAATTCAAGAAGCATTCGGACAATGCATTCGGACACATGGTGTGACTCTTGGGGTATCCTGCACAGGGTTTAAATTGAACCCAATAATCCTTGTGCTTCCCTTCCAGCTCAGGATATTATATGATATGATGATCCTAAGTATGACATAAATTTATGATGTACATAGGTACAAAAGAATCCATCTTTGTAACTTTAGCTTTCCTGAAAGTAACCACCTACTTCAAAACCAGAGAAATAATTTCAATATCAATATGAATAAATTCATCAAAGCAGCACCATATGCCAGATTGAGCCAAACCACTGAACAAACATCCCTTTATATGAGAAGAGGGACATTCATGGCTTTTTTAGGAACTTAAGTGTTAGGTTTTTTTCAATTGTTTTACAGTAGGAATTCATTCAGTTTCAGAAAAAGCAGAACTAGCCTTGTCCCAGGATGCCCAAACAAAAGATTGGTTTTTACAGACTTTCAAGAATATAGCAGCCATTCAGGGCCAGGATGCATATCCTGTGGTAAAAGATAACAGACTGCCATGCAATTAAAGGCTGATATTAAAAACTTGAGGTCTAGCCATAGAGATTGCTCTTGAGAATAATTACCATGCATGGAGTAGCAGGGAGGAAAGTTTTATGGATAGATACTTTATTGTCACCAGTAATATATCAGATGGATTATATGCAGAATAAAGTTATCACACTGAGTGAATTCCACTATTTCCATTGTCACAAAGTTCTTTTAAAGAATAGACTAACTTTATGATAGAGTGGCAAACTTGTGAAACCTATGGACAGGTGTGTGTATTTGCAGTACTGCCATTTTCTGGGAAAATATAAAACAAACAAAAACGCACTACACTTAAGTAGGTCCCAATCTGTCAATTAAGGGATGCTTATAAAGTTGAGTACAATCCCTATTTCTGTCTCTTTGTGTGGTTGAAGAGGTGAAGAATTGCATTGATCTGAGTATCAATGAGAATTACTTCAGTAAAAAGGGAACTGAAATGTTCAGCATGACAAGCCATGGGAATGGGACGCAGAGGTATTCACACAAATACAGAGCAAAGATAGATCTAAGAAGAGTTCTAGACCCAAAAACATCCCAAGCTTGAGTTTAAATGCTCACATGTACAAGTGTGATGTTTTTTACTAATATATGAGACTAGTTTTTACAATTACAGTTTGGCAAGTTCAGTCTGAATGAAGTCATAAACTTAAGCTGAAGGTATTTTAAATTGTTCATCTGAGTGATGACAATAATGCAGGTATTGAAGTCTGGATAAATACATACCTCTATGTAAGATTAGAACATTTTAAATTATCTATTTCAAGGTACAACTAGCAAAGATCAGCAGTTGCAAGCTCACAATCATTGGTTACCCTGCACCAATCCCATTTTGTACATGCTGCAAGTCAATGTCATACTCATGGGTACAGACTATCACCCTAAGTGGGTAAAAGTGGTTACAAACAATAAATACAAGCTTTCTACAGCTGCATCCAATAAAAGTCCAACAGGGCATTAATTGAACAGCAACAAAAAATATAACTAAATCCATGTAATTTTTGGGGTTATAACCAAACCTGGACACGCACCCAGGTAATCATAAACAAATGTATGCTGGGTTAAACCCATTCCCGTGGCATGGTTATCCAGACCCAAGTCCCACTAGTAATGTCCCTGTTTTTGCCATTTAAAATCATTGGCAGAGTTGGCACCCACAGAAATGAAACACACTGTTATCTTGGGCAGGTTTGTACATGAAGAAACTCTGTACCTTTTCTGTCAACAGCCCATTAACAATGCCTCTGACATGTCTGCCAATATTTACCAGTGCTGTTTAATTTAGGAATATTTCTTGCAATTTAGGAAGATCACTAGGAATTCATGCATCTAGTACACCTGTTGAATTGAAGAAATACATTTTAAGGACATTTTCTTACAGTGTATAATACAGCTTTCTTAGGGTTATCCAAGTTTCAACAGATGCAGCCAGCAAGAGACATTTGTTTAGTTCATGAATAAAAAATAAAACTTAAGCATTTCTAATGATATTAGCAAAACTTCCAAAGAATAGTAAAACAAAGCTGCTTTTAATGTTCATTTATTTGATTGCTTCAAAATACAGAAAAGTAAAACCTACACATTTAAATACAGTCCTATGAAGTCTATAATCACTGTAACAAATAGGAGAAAACCAAATAGGCTATTACTACTCAGAGGATAGTTCTGTGATACTTTCCTTATTAGGAATCAAATATTATGCAGAGCTATACAAGAAAAAAATAACCTTGAACATCTGAGCACTTTTTTACTGATGCTCACACACATAATTTTACTAGCCCTTCCCTAGAATAGCTTGTATATAATTACATCTCCATTGGTGTGGCCTAAATGAAGCTTGCAATGCTGGTTTTGAGCAAAGTTGGCCATTAGTGGCATTAACCACAATCTCAGGCTTGTTATTATCTAGCTCTTCTTGGAAGACCAACTGAGGGAGGAAAAACCTGTGAGTTTCAGTGGAGTAAAAGACTGGAGAAAAAGTTTATTTTTAAAGCATTTATGTCATATTCTTTAATGCAACACAGAAGATTTGGTAGTTTTGATTTTCCTGAAAAAGAAGACCAAACATTTGAAGAGTTGCTGAAGACCTACCTTTCTAAAACCTATGCCAGCTTGTGGTGGGTTGACCCTGGCTGGATGCCAGATGCCCACCAAAGCTGCTCTATCACTTCCACTCCTCTATGGGACAAGGGAGAAAAAAATGTAACAAAAAAACTCATGGGTTTAGATAAGGACAGGGAGAGATCTCTCAGCAATCACTATGGAAGGAACAGACTTGACTGGGGGAAATTAGCTTAACGTATTACCAATTAAATCAGAGTAGGGTAATGAGAAATAAAACCTAAATCTTAAAACATCTTCACTTCACCTTTCCCTTTTTCCAGGCTCAACTATACCCACAAATTCTCTACCTCCTCCACACCTCCCCAGTGATGCAGGGGAACAGGGAATAGGAGTTGTGGTCCGTTCATCACACGTTGTTTCTGATGTTCCTTCCTCCTCAGGGGAAGAACTCCTCACACTCTTCACCTGCTTCAGCATGGGGTCTCTCCCATGGGAAACAGTCCTCCACTAACTTCTCCAATGTGGGTCCTTCCCAAAGGCTGTAGTTCTTTACAAACTCTTCCAATGTGGGTCCGTTCCATGGGGTGCAGTCCTTCAGGAAAAGGCTGCTCCAGGATGAGTCCCTCATGGGGTCACAAGTCCAGTCACCAAGCTGCTCCAGCATGGATTCTTCCCTCCGTGGGGCCACAGGTCCTGCCAGGAGCCTGCATCAGTGTGGGCTTCCCAAGGGCCCACAGACTCTTTTGGGCATCCACCTGCCCTGTGGGGGTGCTCCACAAGCTGTAGGCGGATCTCTTCCAACAACTCTTTTGCAGGGTCTCTGGATTCCAACAGACGGACTGTGACGTGAAAGCACTAGCACAACAAAGGAACTATGATACCAAAACTCCAACAGAACTAACAGAAAAGGCCAGAGCTTTGAGACACTGACATCCAATTACCTTCTCCAGCCGTCCGAGCTGGGCACCTCTAGGTTTCTCCAGGTTGCCATGTAACCTTTTCCAATATGACAAAGACACATGTCACTGAGTTTGTGTTACATATTTTGAATGTCAAGCAGTGCTAGCTACAAGGGCTGCCAGCCAATAAATACAATTTATCAAGATAAAGCTACATTTTTATAAATATGTATTTTTTAGAATAGGATGAAAGAGCTTGTGTTCAAATGTTTCCAAACCTAATACTGTATATTGCTTTCAGAGCATTTCCTACATCATGTCTTCCCCCAAGGTGATACTACTTGTGGACACTTTCATTTGAAAACAGTTCAGCTATTTCCAAGGACATACAAAGTTACCAAGAGTCTGGTTAAAAATGAATGGGGACGTAGTTCTTCATATAGGAACAAGTACATGCGTGGAAACATTTGCCAAAACATATTGCAAGTGCGATTACAAGGGTCTAAGGGGAGATGGAACAAGTTTATTGTTATATATGAAAAACCATGTGTTGTCTTTTTGCATTTATGTGTTTATATGTCCATCTGTGTGTTCCAGTTGCAGTTTGTAAAGTTTTAAACCCCACTGTTCAATGTTAGACCCTCAGTTTAAGTTAAACCTCCAAGTTACCCCTTTTAAAAATCCCAAAATTGTTAAAAGCCAAATGTTTTATACATGTTCAAGTGTTGTTACCCTGTTCTTCAAGTTTCTGATGTTAAGAACTAAGTTTTTATGAACTAAATCTATGTTTTTAAACCCTTTAAGTTAAAATCAATTCCCCAGTTTGTCCCTCTTTGTAACTGCCACCTTCTAAGTTCAGACCCCCAACTGCCACCCTGTAACTTGGCACCATGGCAACCATGAATACTAATGAGAGCAGTTTCCCGCCGAAAAGCTAGGAGAAACACCCCCCTTGGCAACACACAGCCCATTGGAGAATTCATATTAAGTCACCTCAAACTCAAACCAATCATACAACACCTAAGGGGCTGGCCAAGGGGCGGTCATGGGCGGAGACAGGACCATATAAAAACCCCTGTCACCCACTCCCATCTGCCAGTCACTCCAGACTGCTGCTCCTAACACTGAGCCTAGAGCTCTGGCAGTGACGCCCGGTGCTGGGTGCACAGGCCTCAGCCTTTTTCAAAGGCCACTTTACCAACTTTTTCTTTTTGATTCCAACTTAACTGGAGTCTCCCCAGCACTGAGATCCTTGCCTTGGGAGCTAAGCCAGGGTGGCAGGAAAGGGTGTCTAATCTCTGTGCCCGGGTTTTTGTTCTTGATTTTTTTCGGATCCCAACTTTTTATTTTTTGATAAAATAAACTCATTTTATTTTTGAACGAGAGTTGTCTCATTTTTAACATTTATGGAAGAGAAATCTATAAGATGTTACTAAGTACACAAAAATTACATCTGGCTCAGAAAAGAAGCGCCAAAGCCAAGAACTGTTGGCAGCTGAGGAAGTATACAAACCCAGGCCTGCCCTATGCCTCTGTGTATTCAATGTCCTTACCATAAAAGCAGTTTTGGGACTAGTTGCGGAAGTTCTCCAGGTTTCTGCACCACATAGGGCTGCCAAGAGCAGAACAGTCTGTTTTCTGTCCTTTCTACTTCTTACGCAGCGCTCTGATGATGTTTCCACTTCAGTACCCTAGACACAGGCAGGTGTTACAAATTTCTGAGCAGGCTTCTCTACCCGCTCCTCAACCCCTGAATACAGACCAAAAAGGTTAACTTGTCAGTAGAAAGAAATAGACCCTGAAGGGGTCTATAATATTACAGACTTGTGATACATTTAATCAGTCTTAATAACTTTCAAAAGAAAAATAACATGCTCAATTATTGTACAGGCCTGTACTCCAGAGAGTACTGTTTCAGGAACTGAGATTTCCAGTTCTGAGCACTGTAACTATAAACAGAATCACAGAATGGTTCAGGTTGGAAGGGACCACCGTAGATCACCTGGTCTAACCTCCTTGCTCAAGCACGGTCATCCCAGAGCACGTGGCACGGGTTTGTGGCCAGATGGTTCTTCAGTATCTGCAGTAAGGGAGACTCTACACCCTCTCTGGGCAATCTATTCCACGCACAGACACCTGCTTAGTGAAGAAGTCCTTTCTCAGTTCAGGTGGAAGTTCCTATGCATCAGTTTCTGCCCCTTGCCTCTTGACCTACTGCTGGGCACCACCTAAAAGATGGTCTCATCCACAGTCCTGACTCCCTACCTTGAGATATTTACAGACATTTATGAGGTTCCCTCTCAGTTGTCTCTTCTCGAGGCTGAACAGGCCCAGCTCTCTCAGCCTCTCCTCATTAGCGAGATGCCCCAGCCCCTTAATCATCTAACCTATGTTAGCAAGTACAGAGAAGTTCCCAGTAGGCAGCACCAGGTTACCCTCACTCAGACCATGACAGAGAATATTCCTCAAGTGAGTCACTATCCCAGTTTTGAAAGAACCATTCAGACAACATTTACCCCATATTTTTAAGTCTATAAATGAAGCAGATTCAATTGCAGATCTTTAAAGCATGACTAAATCTTCCAGCATTCAAGGGCTCTACACTTACAACTTGTTGTCCCTTCCTTGTTCTGTCTCTTAGTTCTGTGTTACCCATTAATCTCAAGGCACTTCAACGTGTATTTGAGAAACCTACAAACCAGACTTTCTCCCAGATTTCTGGTATTATTGACAGAACTAAATAGCCCCTCATTTGAATATCTGTCAAATGTGCTGGTCCCTCTAACAGAAGGATGTCAGAGGGAGCTTCTTAGACATGATTACTTACAAATGAAACATATTATTATCTGTTAAAGAAAAAGAACAAAGTTTTGGCAACTTCAAATATAAAACTTTAAAAGCATGTATAATATCTTCCTCCATAGTGGTACCGGGTTTTGCTCAATAGTGTTAATATTCTACATAGTAGCTTGTATGGTTCTGTGTTTTGGATAGGTGCTGAAAACAGTTGATGACATACATGCGTTTTAGATACCGCTGAACAGTGCTTGAACAATGTAGGTCCTGTTCTGTTTCTCACAGTGCTTAGCCAGTGAGCAGGAGGGGAGTGTACAAAAGGCTGGGAGGGGACACAGCTGGACAGCTGACCCCAACCAACCAAAATAATATTCCATATCGTATGGCATCATGCTCAGCATATAAAGCTGAGAGGTGAAAAAAGGAGAAGGGGCAGGGGCATTTGGAGTTACGGCATTTGTCTTCCCAAGCAATCACTACACATGATGAAACCCTGCTTTCCCAGAGATGGCTGAACATGTGCCTGCTGAAGCTTTGTTTGCACACACAGTTTTTGCTTTACCTAACAAACTGTCTTTGTCTCAACCCACAAGTTCTGCCACTTTTACCCTTCCAACTCTCTCCCCACGCCACCGTGGGGGACTGAGCAAGTCGCTGTCTGGCTCAGCTGCCTGCCAGGACAAACCCACAACAGTAGTTCAAACACTCTTGCTGTCTAACTTTGCGGCAATTAAATGTCAAATCTTGTATTTTCTCTCTTCAAACAGATGAAGTCTGTGCTGTTGATTTTTCTAACTCAGTCCGACTACAGAGAAGCCACTCACAGCCCAGTACAGAGAAAGAAAATGACCTGGTGAGATTCCTCTATGAAGTCAGAGATCATTGACAAATAGGTCATTGAGTTTACCTTGCTAAGGACCTCTTTCTGGCAAAGATGGGCAAGAGAATCAAAACAGTAAGCAGGAGGACATGCACTAGGTAGACATGTTTCACTTGTTAATTGCCAGACATTCAGGCCTTGAGCATTTCTGAAAGAGTACATGGATTTATCATCCAGACAGTCTGTGTTTGAAATGGTTGTATAACATTAAGAATCAAGATGCAGCATCTTGATTCCATTGGGAGAATAACTGATATAAAAACCAAGAGCGATATAAATCCCAAGAAGAGCAGTAAAATCAAAGAAAACACAGACAATACTTTTTGTCAGCGCACCAGGAAGGAAGGGATTTTCTTCAAGAAAGGCAGTAGGACTGGGAGTGGAAGTGGCTTTCTCTCATAGGTAAAGAGGCAGAAATAGCAAAGGGTCTCCAACAGCAGGGTGATAGGTATACAGCCAGCCTGATGTTTACTTATGGTCATTGGATGGAATTCAGGTCTCCTGTGGTTTTATTTTCTGTGAAAAAAATCATGATTAAAGGACTTCGAAGGATTTGCATATGGCTAAGACTTCAAGGTATGCCTCAAAAGAACAAGAGCAGTGGTCTGGCCGGGGTTCAGAGGAACTGGCTGCCAGGACTGTACAGACACTGGCCATTAATTCCTCCAAATACATGACACTCTAGAGAGCTGAATATTGTGGGATAGACTTCTCATCTGTAATACAGACAATGACTCTAATGGTTTTATTCTCTAAGTGTACTTTTCTCCTACATAATTTTATCAGTCCCATTCAAGCACTCAGATACATATTTAAGAATGTAACACTCCTATGTAGGAAGGAAGAACCTCTAGGTCTCCTCTAAAGAAAAGAGACAGAAAGGCCCAAATAGAGCAAAACTGCTGATCTAAAATACGTAAATGATGCCTGGATGAGCAGGGATCTGACCAAAGTACTCCAGTTTCCCACTTCAGTGTTTTAACCATATATGTTTTTCTGTTCAAGAGAGAACAAGAGGACAAACAGAACAAGACACAGAACGCAAAGACAGAAAACAGTGAGGATGTACTGGAGGCTTAGTAACAACTTTGCCACATCCACTTAAAGTGTGCGTATTTCCACCCTGGGAAGCACTGCTTCATACAGAGGTAACAAGAAAACAATGGAAATTTTAAGAAGGCAGATAAGAGTTTCCTTTCAAATCATCATTCTGTCAGGACTAGCCAGATACAAACAATGGTGAGAAGGATAAGAAGACATAACCACCACTTAAAGTGAGGCAGAAATATATTTGTACTGCAGACTGAAATAATTCTGAAATAAGAAGCCAATAGCTTTGTACCCAGGGTAGTTTTTCTAAAGCCTCAAGCCTGTTCCCCTTTATATGATGAGTATCAGCTTCTGAAGTACACGGGCAACATCTAGTGTCAGCTGAGGCATACTGCATATTCTGGCATCCCCGTGAAGGTTAAACAGCTGGATTACGGACAATCAATGGCTATGCAAGAGTTTCCTTGAAAACTCTTGGCCAGGTCAAGAGGACGTATCCCAGAGATCAGACAGGTATTACCACATAAGGCATACATCATGTATTTGCTCCCCTTTTCTCAGTGCCTGACTGCTGTTAGTGGTCAAATCTGTTGGTATCCATTTTAAACTTAGCAACAAACAGTTCAGAACCTTGAGAAGGCTAGTTAAAGTTTCAGTATCAATCGAGAAGTGATGAGTTTTAGACAAACAAGTTTCTAATCCACATGAGAATCCCTGTATCTGCTCTGTCATCCAGCAGCCATGGTTCCAGCAAGCTGTAGATGGTTCACAAGCTACGAGTAAGCTAAAAAAAAAGATGCAGTCATTTGCTTCCACTGGGCTCAGTGCAAGATGCTGGTGGCTACTGCTGCATCAGGAGGTCAGACAAGCTATCAGATCCAGGTGTCAAGTTAGCCCTCATAACTGCATCATCCGCAGTTTTTCCTCCCATGCTGGACTTTCAAAGACAGGAATACTTTTATGTTTCTTGGGTTTAGCAATATAGAGCTGGTTTCAGCAAAGGAAGCTTTAAGGTGTGAGTTTGATACTCTTTTTGCCCCAGCCTGTACTCTTGCTGTGACTCAAATCCAAGTTGCCAACAAAAAAATCACTTGTAGTTTTGTCATCCTGCTGGGAAAATGTGTTGTGCTGTAGGTATATGAAGGTAAGAGCATCTGTCCAATTAAGTTTAATCAAGGACCTATTCAGTGCAAATTGGAAAATAAATGAAAGAGGAAGTGATAAGCAAGAACACATGAAGACAAACCTTACAGACAATAGATAAGAGACATGATGCTAAGGACTAAAAGTTTATAGTTACTAATTGATGTATGATTGAAAAAAACTCTCAGGCCCAGCTTTGGTGATGACTGGCCTTCATAATTCATAAGAAAGAGTGAAAAAGAAGATTGTGAGTATTTGAGATGTCCAAGGGCAGAGGTGTGAACAACTAAGCAAAACTTACACAAGAATGTTTAGTGAAAGGGGACTGGGGAGAAACAAGGAAAGGGAGTAGACAGGAAGTGGTATAAAAGGGACTGGTTTGCTGGTCAGTACACTTGCCTGAACACACCCTGCGTCTGATCAATGAAGTTGGTCCTATCCTCTTTATTAAATCTCCTCTTAAATATAGCAGGTAGTGGTCTTAGCCACAAGCCACCTTGACAAGAACAGTGGGCATCCCAAAAAACAGTAACTGCGAGGGAGAACAAAGCAGGTGAGGTGCTCAGCTCCAGCTGCTGGAGTGAGACTTCAAGTCAGGCACACGTGCATGGCACCCCTTGCCATGGGCCAGAAGAGGGTCTGTATCCTCTGCCAACCCATTGTGTGCAGCTGTGGGGTGTACTTCACTGGCAAACCTCAAGTTGTACCTGTCAGCAACTAGAAGGTGCTGAGTCTGAGCAGAGGTACCAAGTAGGCAAAGGAGCAGTGCTGGTAACTGAGGGGGCCTGTGATTGTATGGGACCTGTGAGACCAGCGTGTGAGATCTGGATCTGTTAACTGGATGAAATGGTGAGTAGGAGACTTGTGAAGCATGTAAAAGGATTCAGGATCCAGGTGGGAGGGGTGGATAGACAGAGGGCTGGGCCATGCCAGTACAAGGTGTGACTGTGTGTGCGCTTATGAACTGGGGCAGGGTGGGGGGCTGCCTGCACCTTCAGTACTGAACTTCCATCTTTATCAGCTGAAGAGGAGGAGAGGACTTGGCTGTCTGTGCTTATATTTTATGTGACCCCTGTATGTGGGAGCTATCATGAGCAGCACCTTGTGTGTGTGGCCGGTCGTGCCAGTGTGCCTGTCTGTCTTTGCCTGTCTGTCTGTCTGTCTGTCTGTGGGACGTATGCTCAGCTGTGCTATCAGTTGATTCTGCAAATGGGAAAGCAGCAGCCACGTCAGTCTGGGACACAAGCCTCAGGACAGACTTCTTGGTCCATGGACCTGGCTCCAGCTGCCAGGCAGGAGGAATCCCCAGGACCTGGAGCTGCTAGAGGTGGTGGCCATTTATAACACTGCTTGACATGCGTCCATGCATTTCAACCCTAAATTCTAACTCACCTCTTGATCTCCCAGTTTGAAGGCTGGCCTCACCATATCAGAGGATATACAATTCACCGAAACCTCTTCCAACCTTTTTTGCTAGCCCACCAGTCAGTCTGGATTGAACCCTAGTTCTATTGGCTACAAGGCATCATGCAGTAACAGATTCCCCAGCCAGGTCAGGCAGATTATGTGCGGCAAGGCAAAGGTGCTACGGAGACTTTTAATGCACTATGTTTTTTCACATATAGAACAGACATAAACACCTCCGGTTGTACTTCCTCTGTATTAAAAAAAGAAAAAAAAAATAGAACTAACGCGTGAACAAAAGTAGCTGCCAAATTGCAAACACGAAGAAATTTTAAAACATATTTGAGTTTTAATGAAATTCAGGTGCAAGAAATTCCATGTAAAGCTTGAACACGTTACTAGAGAAAACAGGCTAGACTAAACAGCTAAATTCAGTAAAGCACTGGGTATTTGAAGAATATTCAGCTTCTTTTTTAGCAGCTGCCACTGAAATTTTGGAAAGGGTTTTTTGGTCAATTTTCAGGCTGTAAACCAATCTCTGTACTGTACTTCATCACTGACATCATAATTCCTGGGAAAATTATTGTGTGTTCGTTCACAGTGGTACACCTAAGCACTTCATGGATCGTCAGTTTCCATTCCTGCTGACTGGGTGATGAACTGTTGAGACAGTATTTGCCAGCTCTTCTGCAAACTGCTCTACTTGCCTAATTTCCTTTATAGCTATTCAGTTCTTGGGCTCAAAAAAAAAGAAGGTGATGTTTTCAGAATTCTCAACACAACTGATTTTCATCAAATTTGAGTATTACAGTGGAAAGCAACTCCAACATTACAGCTTTACCTCCCAAGCAGATAACAGACAAGTATACCCACAATAACAAATAAATAAACAATGCAGCAAATTCTGCTGAGTGTAGTACTTTTATTGTGTGTAAGCTTCCACACATTCAGACAATTCAGGCATCAAGCTTGAAAAAGCTTGAGCAAACTTGAAGAGGCTCTTCTGCCAGCCCATGATCCTTTGGCAAAATATGAATGGATCCTAGGCAATGTTTGGTGATTTCTACTGCAAAGGCTCCGTATTTTCTTGCATCACTGTTAATATGAACAAACTTCACCAGAGTGACACTGGTCTCAAGTCATCTCCTAGAGGACAAGTTCCTTTGCCAAGCACTATTTTCATTACTATATTCTAGTTCCATATGTAGCAGTGCAAGCTAACAACACTGCAAAAAACGCAAGTAGCATTGTGTGGCATTTAAGAAGCTGGCGCTCATGCAGCAGAGAAAGCAACCTGTGTACGTGCACGTCTCACAGGAGCCTGGGTACGGGATCTCTATGTAGCAATGAAGTTCCCCCACATGGCTGGGGTGTTTGCACAGCAGCAAAGTGCTTGCAAACACTAAGTCCCCAAGACAGAGGACTCCTGTACTTGTGTTACACACATTTTTGCCTTCCGTTCCAGGGTAGGAGACTGACATTCAAGACTCTTTGTTGCTTATAGCATTTCTGCTCCAGCTCTTTTAATGGCCTTTGTCCATTTTATCTGCCTAGGTATCAGTTTATATTCTTGAAGCTGTGTTGGCAAATAATTATCCAGTTTGCTGCAACGGTCCAGCACAAAACTTCATGTGCCTTCCACATGCAACTGAGGTCCAAACCCACCGATGGAAGGTATCAAAGAACTGCCTTGCCCACTACTGAGCTCTGGGATAGGCCAAGTGAGTTTATACTTATAACATTCCACTACAATAAAATCAGACATATGAAATACATTTCCTGGGATGACCTAAAAAGCCAGGCGGACAATCACAGTAATATACTGTGTGACTGCATGCAGCTGCATATCTATTGCAATGCAACTTGAAAAGACAGCAGCTTATTTTATTCTACTGCTAATCTGAACATAATCAAAATATCTGATTGCTACCATTTCTTTAGAAAAGGCCAACTCCACAGAGAGGATGCCTCCCTAGTCAATTTTCCAGAGAGGTTTAAGAGGCCACCAGGAGGAGCTCTGGTTCCAATTCCCCTCTAGCAGAGCTGAAAACATGTCCTAGCTAACATTTTAAACTCAGAGCTACCTTTGAGCAAAAAGGCAGTAGCTCTGCCCCATTTTTTCTTGGGACTCCAGAAGCAGTTCCCCCACCGGGTGTCCACGTGCAGAAAGCTGGTCCTCTGACCTCCTGCTGGTATTACCCAGCTGCTACTAGGTGGGGGGAGTGGAGAGGACAACTAGCAATGACTGGTCTGGAAGGAAAAGTGAGGGACTGGAACCACTAGTTTAGTTCACAGGTATCAACCCAAGTCCACGAGACCCTCAAAAATGTCTTTATTCGATTACTTTGCAGAAAGACTCCCAGGATGCAGTCTCTGCAGGCACACAATCCATCACAGTTTAAGTACATTTCTATTTCTCTGACAGTCAGGCACTTGGAAACAGGCTACAAAATGAGTTACACCATCAGAACTGAATTATCCATAGTGCTACTTCAGGTCTCTGTTATTTCAGAGCATTTTATAACCACTCTTTCCTCATGCCAACTTAAGAAAAACGCTGATGGCTGCTCCACTCTACCCAGTTACCCCCACAGAGATGAGGCTCAGGAGCAACGACGGGGGGAGAAAACAAAGAGAAAAGGCAGCCTGGGGCTATTTTACACAGCAGCCTTGTAATGGAGAAAAGAAACGAAAACTCTGCTTCAATCACCTTCCCTCGGTGCTTGCAGTGCTCTTTGGACTTGTGCCACACCTCCATCATGCAATTTTTAAGGAGAGAGGACAGCGGGAGGAGAAGCAATACTAAGGCATAGATTAGCAAGAGCAGTACACACTCTGGTGTGACATTTTTGGTGGCCAGATGTGCTGGTAAATAGGCAAGTATGTATGTGAGGATGACGAGACACCGGAACAGGCTGTTCAGAGAAGCTGTCAATGGCCCATCCCCTCGAACTTTAAGGTCCCAACCAAACCAAACCAAACCAAACCAAACCAAACCATTCTGTGATTGTATATGCCCAGTTCGTCAGGTCTGCAGTGCATTTTTGTAAGTAACCTATACTTCATACATTCTTCTCCCTTCAGGTCACATTCAGATCAAGGAAAGCAAGCTCCAGACCCACCAAGTCTATGACCAGTGAACGATCAACCAGAGAGACAGGAAAGAACACATCATCAGCCTGGCTGCTGTGAAAGCCAAGGAAGCCAGAATGCATTCAGGTACTCTAAGTCTTGCAGTATTATGCATAAGAAGGAATATACAATGAGATGGTGCTGTCTTCTACTCCAGCCCAGATATATTTTATTTCCCACAATGCTGCTGCTAAGTGTGACACTTAGCCTCTCCTTTCTCCGTTTTCCTCAGCAAACAGAGGCTGTGCTCAAGTTCAGTCTTTCTGGAAGGTGAACTAAAATTTGAGATCAAGAGATGAAAAGCCTGTTAGGAAATCTGGAACCTTTGTTGTTCCTCCTCTAATGTGCTATAGAAGGCTATGAAAAAGAAGTACTTTTTATAGGCAATGGAAAAAGCAGTGAAGTATGTGTAAAGGCATAGGAAGGGAAACCTGAAGGTTTATTGTCTCACTGGGGCAAGTAACTGCTATGTTTCCAAGTTACTAAGCTCAACACAATGGCTCCAAGTTCACCCATGGATGAAACTTACAAGATCTTCTCAGGCAATGAAACCCCACTAAGAGGTGGGGGGGAAATATTGCCCACAAATTGAGTAAGCGTGATCACAAGAGGATGTCCTGTACAAGTACAGAAAGTTCATCACCACTTCCAAGTTTCTTTACATTCAACAGTTGACAACAAATCCACTTCACACAGACAGCGAAGGACTTAAAACAAATTGGAAAGTCTGAGCAATGGACTCAGTAGAAAACTTGATAGGATTTCCTAGAATCAAGTCTAATTGTGCAAATCACCTCTTGAGAACTTATTTTGGAAGACTCCAACAGTATGATTTGTAAAGTTCCCACGGAACTGTGTTTTTCTGAAATGTACGTTAGTTTGCACTTATGAGACTTGGCTGGCCACTGGAGGTTCAGGGGAACCCATCTTAAATAGCACCAAACAGACAGCAGAAACATTCTGTTCACAAGTCTTCACTGTTTTATTCTATTGTAGGTCTTGTCATGAACCTTTATATGTAATCTGGAGCCCTAATAAGAATTAAAAGAATTACCTGTAGACACATAAAACACCAACATCTCTTTCCCAGCTGTGCTCACATGATCACAATATTCTGTTCTAATAAACAAGTCAGTCGTGTGTAAATCTTCGTACAAGGCACTGAAGGTGACAAAGATGTAATTTAGTTGGGCTCAAACAGCTAAACAACAGCTATGTTATAGCGGCATTATAATCTCCCCAAAGCATTATGGGATAACATGAAATCATTCTTCTGCAAGAGAAGGATAAATAACACTTTCATTAAAATATCTTCTCCTGTATTGGGCAGGTCAAACCAGTTAATAGTGTTAATGATCCAGACTCAGGAAAAGGAGGCAGTTTACAAACACCCCAAAGAAGAGGTGTCCCACTCATAGTCTTCGATTTCTTTCTTTGCATAAGTTTCTTTCTGTGGTTTTTAAGGCAAGAGTCTTGCAGCTCAGGTCCTCCTTTGTTTCAATGCAGCATTATCTTACGCAAAGTCAAAGCGAGTAGCGGAACGAAGAGGGAATGGGAAAGCTGGTGAGCACTGCTGGTGTCTGCGCGAGTGTGGCTGGACCGTCCGCGGCCCCGGGGCTGGGGCTCGACCGTGATGTAGCCATTAATGATGCGGATCCGGGGAGGAGGATCAGTAGCACTGCAAGGCAAGAGAAGAACATCAGTCCTGACCCAGCTCACAACTGCCCAACAGCCACAGAGCAGGAGGTGGTCAGCCTCTGTGACCCACTGTCAGTTTTCTGCGTCCATGAGAACTGTCTCTTGTACAAGTTACACAGCAACCAAAAGTCTGTGCCTCCTAAAGGGCAGAATGCTGTCTTGTCCCTTCTTCACACATGCGGCCAGCTCCCACACCAGCCCACAAGGACAAGGGTGCTACCCAGCCAAACTGTGCAGTAGACTTGAGGGGGAACAGTGAAGAGACTGAGGAGGGTGATGACAGCACCAAAATACCTGCCCTGTCTCAAGTCTACCCAGCCTGCCCATTGCTCCCACACAGTCAGTCAGGTGGGTAAGATGACCATATTCCTAGCCCCTGTCAGCTAAGCAGAAAATATATAAGAACAAAACAAGTGTTGTTGCAGAGGAGTGTCACTGCAGGGGCACTTGCTGAGCACAGCTGGAGGGAGGCACCTGTTTTCTGAGTACATCTTCCTCAGCCATACTTCGTGCACCTTAGTGTGGACCCACCTTGTTTCTATACCATATGATCTCTTCCACAGGTCAGGAATTACAAGGAGTTTACATGACGTACTTTAAGCAGAGGAAGAATGGCTTCCAGAAACGCATCCTAGATCACCACATTATGGAGTATCTCCCAGTGGTAGAGAGTACTCCGACATCGTGATGAACAAGAACTGAATTACAGCATACATGAGCTGAGCTCCCATTATGGCAATATGTGACGGAGGAGAGAAATTTGTATTCTCCAGGCTGCTAACGACAACTGACCTGAACTGGGGGAGACCACACACCACAGCAGGCCAGGAGTCAGAAGGGTCAGATACTACACAGACCGTTGTTCTCTTTGGCAATGGACTGAAAGCAATGCTTGACACCACAGCTGTAAGACTGACAGACCCCCCAGGACCACATGGTGCTGTGTAGAACCTGAAGACAAATCTGGACAAAACTAAAAGCAAACCCACCTGGCAAATACAAAAACTGAGTAATTTCTTCTGCACCCAATCCCCAGCTGTTGTGCTCCATTCCTGCCTTATTTTAGTCCACTAAGCAAAAATGCTTCGGGAAATTGAAGGCAATTAGTATCCTTTTTAAAAACACTTTACTCTTCCTTACCCAAAGGGCTCCCCAGAAGATCTGAACAATAGCCGGAGAGAAGCCAGCTGGCAGCACATGAAGGAAATAGAGCTGGCAGCTGATGCATATAGAGACACGAACCAAGGCCATTCTGACAAGCCCACTACAACACTATTAAATCACTTGAGCTGCACCTTTCCCATTTTCAGGCTCACAGGAGGAATCACAGAATTACGTAGGTTGGAAAAGACCTTTAAGGTCATCGAGCCCATCTGTAAACCTGAAAGCTGCGAATGGCCCATCCATAAGAAACCTGACAGCTTTACCTGACAGCTTTACCTGTGTCTGCGCACCCTGACGAACGCTCAGAGTGAGCGCTGAGACTGCCAGTCAGACATGCCCCACACAGGCGAGCTGGAGCCCAGAGGTGCTGGATTTCCCTGGGAAGGGGCACGCCGCGAGGTGGGGCTGTCAGCCCAGCCCAGCAGCGGCACGGGCGCTGGGGCAGAGCCCCGCAGACAACATCGTTTGTCCTTCCCAGCACTGCCATGCAACACCTCCATCTCCAGACGTTTAAGCTCTTCTCTGCTACTAAGGAGTCACCTCTACAAAGCATTTGTCACCTAGCACTGGAGTAAGTTCCCAGCACAAAGGATGACTTAAATAGTAGGGGAAGAAAGGAAACATAAAAAGAAGAAAAGGAAAGCAGCATTTGCTGCTCCCACATTTATGCAGTCATTTCCTCGGCTGCCATCATTTGCTTCGCTTTTGCCTCACTACTGCCTGGCAGTACTTGAAATCTAGTATGCAGTCCTAATGTGCCTTCACTTAGACACAGCTGCACATCTTCCCATCTTCCCTCTTCTTCTAAAGGCTTGATACTACAAGTGCACGGGTATCTTACAGTCACTGCCCACTGACCTCCCTGAGCTTTGTGGGAACTACTGCATGTGAAACACCGACTGTGGCACTGTGGAGGTAGGGTGGGAGATTAAGACAGACATTCCTTAGCATTTCAACTAAACAGACTATCAACAGAAACTCCAAAAATCCATCCACAATCAGCTAGTACCAACTACATGGCAGAAAGTAAATGGTACACTAAGAGACGAAATCAAGCATGATCAACATAGGATTTGTTATATTGGTGAATCTTGGACTGTGTGTAGGTCTGCCAGTGGACATACTAAATGAGCATTTGTCTCCCTTTGTCCCCCAAATACTTATAATAAGGTTGAAAGAAGGAGCAGAGAAGGGAATGTGGTCCAAAAAATCTGACAATGGCTGAATGCCTCAAACAGAACAACAGCTGCTGCAGTCACTTGTGGCTAGCCATGTATCACTCACAGCAGTGGTACAATTAGGATCCAGGGACCTGATAGGAAAAGCACAGGAGAACCCTGCTATGCTCAATAACTTGGGGAGCAGGAAGAAATATTCTTCAGAGGAGGAAAAAACCCAAATAATGTACAGGCTTCATTTCAAGAACTGTCAGCCTTTTCTCTATCACCCCAACCTGTCTAGTTGTTTATGGTATCACAAAAATTTAATGCCTTCAATCTGAGGATGGCAGAGATACAACCAGACACACAAAGTACAAAAGAAAGCAGATTCGGGCATGTGTATTATCTGACAGGAGGGAACCATTCAGGTATACATTCAGCCACAGGCCCAAGTACAGATAGGGAGAGAGAAATCGGCTTTTTTTTTTTTTTTTATTTCCAGGTTGCTGTAATTCTTGCAGGTAAGTAAGCTTTTCTGGACGAAAAGTAAGGGATATGTGTAAACCTCTGCCCCACAACACACTAATTTTTTAATATAAACTCTGTCATCCATTAGGCTGTCATGCTTTTTCAGACTGGAAGATTACAGAGACTGAAAATACTGCATGAGTATTGCCCAAGTGCAAGGAGAACATATGCCAGGAACGATAGTTTCCCCATATGCGGCAGCTCTTGGATAATGGTCCAAGGCTTTGATCTGTATCATCTACCACTGGACCCAGCCTTCCATGACAGAGAGGACTGCCATATGCTCACAATCCCTCAAACCCAAATGCAGACGATCTAGACAAGGCTTCCACTTGTTTTACGCCTAATTTTCCACAAATCTGACTATGCAAAGAAAAAAAAAAAAGCCTTTTTGCCACTAAAACCACAAGAAACCTTGTGCAAATGCTTCAGGAAGAATCACAGCAGTGGAGAAGGTCAGATCCTGTCCACAGGATATATCTACCCCTGCAGAAGTTTGAAGGTCTGGATTAAACAGTCTAAGTTAAAGCCCAGTTTGCACAACAAGCCATCCTCCCCCTCCCCAGCCATTAGCTACCTTTCTTCAAGGCGAACCCAGAGGTCGTTAAATTGTCGCAGTCTTTGCTTCTTCTGTTGCTTTTTCTTCTTCTTTTTGTACTTCCTGTCTACTTTCATGAGCACATCAGTGCTGTCAGGGAACAGCAGGTGAGGCAGGAACTCTTCTTCCTCCTCTTCCTCCTCCTTCTGGGGGTGCAGTGGGAGCTCATGGGACACAACATAGGGACTATGTGATGATGAAAAGGCTAACAAGGTTTTGGGCGATTTTCTGCTGGAAGAAAGAGGGAAATCAGACAACATTTAAAAGGGCTTTGAGGAAAAATCCTGATACAGATACTATCAAGGCACATACATATAAAAATAGGTGTTTCTCCCTGACATATCAGCTGGATGCTCATTTCTCTGTCTTGTATTCCTGCTCCCTCTTCCTTAAGTCAATATTGATCTTGTGATCAAAATAGTGCTCTTTAACAAAAAAAAAGTCTTTGGGAAAGAGGCAGTCTGTATCAGAAGAAAGAATGCAGTCTGGATAAGGGTGGAGTAACTCTTGGTAACAGGCTTGCATATCTAGAAAGAGACAAAAACAGAATCACTTCTAAGTCAGAGTCAAATCACACTCCCCTAGTCTGATGTGCTGCAGAACACAGACCAGATTATTCCTTTCAGCATTCCTGCCCAGAGCAAACTAACTTGGCGGACAAGGGGAAGGGGCAGACAAAACAACTAAAACACACCAGCTGATGAAGCCGGTCCTGGATCAGCAACTCTCACTGGTGGAGCAGGTAAGAAACAAGCTAGTCCACAGACTGTGGTCATGGCTACAGAAACAAAACTTGAAAATTACCATCTTTGAAGGGAAAGGCTTAGTATACCATTAACAGTAACCTGGTTGCATGCTGGACCCAGAGAAGGCTGATGTTCTCAACGACTTCTATATCTCAGTGTTCAGTTGCAAGTGCTCCAGCCAAGCTGCCCAAGTCAGGAAAGGCAAATGAGAGTATGAAGACCCTAAGCACGATGTAGGGGAGAATCAGGTTTGAGACCATCTAAGGAGCCTGAATATGCACAAGTGCATGGGGCCTGATGAGATTCATCTGTGGGTTCTAACAGAGCTGGCAGGTAAGTTGCTAAGCAACTATCAGTAATTTTTGAAAACTTGTGGCACTTAGGTAAAGCTCCTAACACCTGGAGAAAGGGAAATATAACCCTCATTTTTAAAAAAGGAGAAAGCAGAAGTCTCACCTCTGTGGCAGGCAAGATCATGGAGCAGATTCTCCTAAAAACTATGCTAAAGCAAAAAAACATGGAAAACAAAGAGGTGATTGATAACAGCCAACAAGGCTTTACCAAGGGCAAACAATGCCTGTTAAATTTGATGATCTTCTTTGATGGGGCTGCAACATTGATGGATGTGGCAGAGCAGCTACCATCATCTGCCTGGACGTAGGCAAAGCATTTGACACTGTCCCACACAATATCCTTGTCTCCAAACTGGAGAGACATGGATTTGATGGACGGATGGATTGCTTGGCGGATAAAGAACTGGCTGGATGGCCGCACGCAAAGGACTGTGGTCAACAACTCCTTGTCCACATGAAAATCAGTGATGAGCGGTCTCCCTCCGGGATCAGTACTGGGACCATCTTTTTTAACACCTTTGTCAGCAACAGGGACAATGGGATCAAGGGCACTCTCAGCAAGTTTGCCACCACCATTAAGCTGTGTGGGGCAGTCAACATGCTGCAGAGATGGGATGCCACCCAGGGGGACCTGGACAGGCTGGAGAGGTGGTGGGGCTGTGCAAACCCCATGAAGTTCAGAGGAGGCCACAAGAGGACTGAAACACCTCCCCTGCGAAGACAGACTGAGAAAGCTGGGTCATTTCATCCTGGAGAAGAGAAGGCTGTGTAGAGACCTGATAGCAACTTCCCAGCATCTGAAAGGTCCTACAGGGAAGCTGGAGAGGTACTCTTTGCCAGGAACCAGAGTGACAGGAGTAACAGATACAAACTGAAGAAGGGGTGAATTTAGGCTAGGTATTGGGACAAAATTCTTTACTGTTAGGGTGGTGAAATACTGGAAGAGGTTGCCTAGGGAGGCTGTGGGTGCCCCAACCCTGGCACTTTTCAAAGTCAGGTTGCATAAGGCCTTGAGCAAGCTAGTCTAGTGGGAGGTGTCCTTGCCCATGGCAGGGGGATTAGGACTAGATGATCTTTGAAGCCCTTTCCAACCCCTTAACATTCTATGATTCTATGAGTAAGGAATCCTTTGGGCCATCTAGTCTGCATCAACTGAAAGCGGATTAGTTTTGGCACCACCAAGTTCACTCTCTTCTCATTTTCTTTTTGATGAAGGCAGATGGTACAAAGCAGTGAATGCACAGCCTTTACAAAGCATCACATCAGAGGACGTGTCTGACACGTAAGAGACCAGAGCACAACACACCATTGTGGCATTGGCTTCTAGTGTTGATCTGCAAAAGGGTGTAATGCTGTCCTGCCACTCGGATAAGGCACAACAAAGAACATGAAATGGTGGTCTTAGTGGGTTTTACGGACAAGTATGGAGGTCCACATGAAGGGAAGGAAACTGAGAAATTGCATCTCTCTCATAAACAGAGCTGAGTTTTTACTGAGACTATGTGAATGTACAAACTGTCTCACAAGGCAAATCTTGGAAACCCAAAGTTGAACTCCCAGAAAAAGCTCTCAGGGCTATGACTACTCAGCTTCCTGTGAAGGTGATAAATTGAAAAATACAACAATCAGCTTCACCCCGATTACTGAAGCTCTGTTTCTTTATTCTTAGAGCAAGCAACATCTCATCTATACTCTAAGGGAGGCAGTCTGCACTGTCCTATTCACTCACAGCTTTGCCGGTCCACACTTCTCATCGTTTGGAACAACTTCCCCTCTTTACTTGTTCATGAGCATTTTGGACAAACGCACAAACTTAATCTGCTCTGTGTACACACAGAACCTAGCAGGAATATCTGACTGGTTTTTATGGCTACTTCAAAAAGAGAATAGATGCAACAGTCTCCTGTAAAAAAAGTGGAGACTGGCTTTTGCTGAAATTCAGAAAGGTAACAGAAAACCACAGACCACTGAGCAGAAACGTGCCTTTAATCAGTGAAACTTTCCCAGAAATGTGTTCATTTTTCACCTTCCAATGGCATGAAAAGAAGGAGACATGTTTCATCAGGAGACATGTATGCACACTTACTTGATAGCACACAGACAGCAGTTCCTGGAGAAGAGGAAATGAAGTTGTGGACTAGAATATGGAGAGAGCAGATGGAAAACAAAGATGATTTGTCTTATTTGCTGCAAGGAAAATCAGAGTGATCATATGCTGAAGTTTATTTGAGAGAGTCTGCTGCAGAACGGACCTTGGGTTATCAATCTCTTTCAAAATCATTGTGGTGTCACACTGTCACACTTATCACCTCTCAACTGTTATGACCCTCCAGCTCTCCTCCTCAGCTGCTTCACATCACCCACGCTTTAACTCCACCTTACAGAGTGATGATCCCCCATTAGCTCTCTCCAGCAACCTGATTTAATCTGTTTCAAGGTCTTCTGCCTATGATTCCCCTTTCCACCATTTCTCTTCACTGTTTTTGCTCCTTAACTAAGTCACAGGGTGGGCAGCACCCCGCCCCTGTAGATTAGAGTGCCATGCTGCCTGCAGCCTTCCCTACTGACCCCACAGCCACACCATGCTGGAGCTCAGCATTGCTACAGGTAGAAGATGACCTGCATCCTGCATGGCCAGACATTTATTCTGATAGATATTCAGATACATCCATACAGGAAACCTCCTTTGCAACACTTCCTGCAGGCAATTCTTCTAGATACCACTGGAAAAGGCACACAGATTCAAAAGCCCATCCTCCTTCCCCCCAAGCCAATTCCCTCTCCTGGCACAGCAGCTAAGGGAGAGTCAGCAAGCACCTTAATTATGGCTGTGATTGCGTTGAATATTTTACAATATATAACTGCATTCTAAAATCAGGAACAATAGTTAAAGAACAAAGTAAGTCAGGAGGAGGTTGACTGAACTTGTGGTACTATTTATAAACTGTCCTTTGCAATACTGCCTGCTTGGAGCACCTCTTTTGCCTTCCCTGCTGTGGAGACACCAGGGAGAAGGGACCTTTCTCTCTCCAACTAGGGGCACTAATCTGCTCTGCAGATGGAGAGTACACCTCACACAGCCCTGCCTGCTACGGGAAAATGAGCATAACCATCCTGCATCCTTCTTGGTTCCTACACACAGATATCTACAAGATACCTCACAAGAGACTTTTTGTTTAGCCGGAGCACAAGAAGCAGCAGACTTTTGCTACAGCAAAACATTGTATTGCAGGGAAAGGAGACAATTGCAGAGTTCCTCCTTCTTGAGTTTTAGGATCTCTCAGCTAATATCCCTACTGTGTGTGATGCCAGAGCAGTCATTTAAATTCTCTGTCTCAGTCCAACCACTTGCATTTTTATCCTGTCTCAGTTATAAACAGTGAAATAGTCCACAGGTACTGACTGGACTGTGTGCAGCACTATACAGGACAATAGCTGGATACAGTTCCACATTTACGCGATCAACACTGGGTTTACTGTCACAGGCTGCTCTGCTATTTGCTTCTAGAACAAGCCCAGGATAGCAATCAAGAGAAATCTTCCTTCCAAGCCCTAGGACTCTGACACACTCTTGCTACAGGTCTTTCCCTCACCCTAAATACTCTTTTCCTTCGAACCCACGTTTTTCTTGAAATGTATTTCATATTTTTAAATCTGTTTCCAGAAATGCTAATAGCAAAGTACCATCTTCTTACTCAGGTTTAATATCAAGACTCCGGGGAAGACGTTCTGTCCAACAGTGCTAATAAGAGGTCTAAGATGCAACTGATGCCAAGCTGAGGGCTTTCAAAGGCACAAGAGGCTGCACAATGAACTCCCATGATGTGGTTATGGAACTGGGTGCCCAGCTACTCCAAGTAACCTCCATAGCAACCTTCCTGGTAAGTGAAAATCTATCCCTCCTTTCTTCACTTGTCTGCCCTTACAGCTACATCTTTGCAGAGCAGTATCAGATCCTGTTTATTCTCAAGTATCTACAAAGCTATCTTTCTTTAAGCTTTAGGAAGCTGCTGCAGCTGCTTTTAGGAACACCTAAGCTAAGAATGAAAAAACAACATGAAAATATCAGTGCAGGCTGTTTCGGGTTTTTTTTAATCATCCCTGTAAACACTGCTACCCTGGGTTTTCTAGCACAACTTAAGCGTTACAGAATCATTAAGTCTTGTGCTCAAGCACAGGTGCTTCTCATTGTTAGACTACCTGCCCACTGGTAGAAATAGGGTTAGGGGCTGGCATCCATCCAATCATAGGGTAAGTCTTGGATCAGCTTTTTTTCAGTACATGTAGAGCTAATGATGTATGTCCATGTCAAGAATCATTGCAAAAACACGACCTTCCAGAATTTCAAACTCATGGTTTCAGACAACAACAAAGGTGGTATAAAGAGAAAGATGAAGCAACCAGAGTCTGAGAAAAACAGCTACTATTAATTTGCACCACACCTGTAGAGCCCTTGGCACAGACCAGGACTCAACACTGTGCCCTCTGCACAAATCCTATCAAAAGGTGGTAGTCCTGCCTGAGAGTCCCATACCAGAAACATGGGGGAGGAGGAACAGATATAAACAGCGGCAGAATGCCTGGCACAGAAGATAAAAGGGACACAGTACCATAATTGGGGCCAATTTCCAATTTTCTCCTTTGTGATTTTTTAGCAGTGAAGAGTTGAGTATATCTGACAGCTACATGTTTGGTAAGAGTCTGGAGAAGGGGAAGGCAAACACTTCAGACCCTAAGCTGGTGGCAAGAATTCCAGGAAGAGGTGAGTCAAAGCACAAGTAATTCTTGGTAGGGAGTGGAGAAGGAGATTATCTGGCATTCTGTGGTTACTGAAACCATGCAGGTGGATAAAAGCATCCAGTGAGAGATAAAAAGAGGCAGGAAGGGTTTATCCCAAAGGACAGCTGCAGGATGAACCAGAACAACAAGTACCTTAGCTTAAAAATGCAGAAGAAAGCAGGGGACATGAGAGCAATCAGTCATGAAGACAGCTTGCAAAGACTCTGGGCAATCAGATTCCAGGAAGAGGGTAAGCAGAAAGAATAAAAAACAGCAGTATAAAAGAAGGGGATTATTAAAAGGCAGGGCAGTCAAACACATAGAAGAAAGCAAGGAGAAACCTGGATGGAAGCCTATGTGGTACAAGACAGCATCCAGATCTGATGACCCAAGCACGCATACTCTGTGGCTGTTCATTTAAGAGTTAGAAACTCACAAGTGCAGAAATTCTATTAACCCTGACAACCACAAAAAAAAAAACCAAAAAAACAGGCCCCAAAGCTAGAAAAAACCCCCACAAAACCAACAACTCCAAACCCCCAAAACACAAAAATCCACCACAAAACCACAACAACAACAAACCAACCAACCAACCACCCCCGACCCCAACAAAAAAAAGACAAAAAACAAACAAAACAAAAAACCCAAACCCAATAAAATCCCCTTTCCAAACCATCTTATGGAAGAGAAGAGCATCCTGCTGGGAAGGAGAGAAAGAGCCTAGCTCACTCTTAGTTATAGTTCCAGCTACCATTCCTACTTCATCGTTGTTTGCAAACCCATCCCCGCAATGGCTGCTCAGCTAGGTAGAAGCATGCGTTACTTGTTGATGGCTTGTCCAGCTGGAGTGTGTTCTACCTCGTACCCTTCTCTCCTCAAAACATCAATCACTGTGTTGTTGCCCATGAAGTGACCTGCGGTTAAAAGAAAAATGACATCAGAACTCACCAACCACATGGAAAGATGGAGAAGAACAACAAAGTCCTTCCTCATCACAGGAGGTGTGCCACACTCCAGGCAGGCAGGGCTTTATCACTCCCCATCAACATGCACCAGAAACACAGGATTCTCTAATGAGTGATTGCTGAACTTTCCCAAGGTCACTTCAATTACTACATTCTGCCTTTCTAAAATGCAGATGTGATTGCAATTACTCTGGTCCCACAGGTTGTTGCATAATGGGCTGCCCAGGGAGGTGGTGGAGTCACCATCCCTGAAAGTGTTTAAGGAAAGACTGAACGTGTCACTTAGTGCCACGGGTCTAGTTGGCATGGTGGTGATTGGTCAAAGGTCGGACTTCATGATCTCAGAGATCTTTTTCAACCTAACTGACTCTGTGATTATCAGGCCACTGTGGATTACTTGAGGGAATAAAAGATGAAGTTTGGATACTCCTGTTCAAGAGCAGCAGTGAGTCTACAACTGGTGGAGATGCAAAGAAGGTCAAAATTCGGCCACATTTTAACATTCTCCAGCATCATAAAGACACAGAGCTGTTGCTCAATATCACTAACAATATTTAAATGATTAAGAATCATCCAACTGCGAAGAACAGAAAATAACTCTGAAAGCCAATTACTTAGATCAACCTCTTTCATTTCTCCATTATATGCCACCAGGGCCAGAAACCTGACCTCAGCCATGTTGATAAAAGGACTTAGTTTTAGAAGGACTTAGACAGTTCTGCCATAATTCTGTGATTTACACCTCCACTCCATTCTCAGACAGATATGGCGGCTGGTGAGATCATATTTTGGCATCACAGTGAACAAATGACTACTCAAAGGTTGCAGGAGCTTTCCTGACTGTATGCTCTGCTCACAGAATCACTCTAACATGTCATCAGACCAGGCTGCTGAGAAGCAGAAGAAAGAGAGAACAAAGAACAAACGCCTTGCACACTCCCTAATAGATCCAGCTTTCACAAAACATTTCTTCATTTATTAAATTACATTAATTAAAATTGGCCTTGGGCAGATTACTCAGAGTGGTCCCTTGCTTCTGTAGATGTACACAGTGCTAAAACTGATAAGTAACTCCAGAAAAAACTGTTTTCTGATAATATTGTTCAAAAAGACATGATGATATAACCAACAGAATGATTCTAGTAGCTAGAGAAAGCAAGAAGTTATAAAGAGAATTCTAACACTGCTGAGAATACCAGGAGACTAAACATAAGGGATTCATGACTTTTCATTCCAAAATGAGTTGAATGAGCACAAAAATTCCAGTTTCTCATGCCACAACACCAAAGTGCTCATGATGTACCAGCTTAAGGCACGAGCTGGATGGTATCATTTGAGCACAAGTATTTATCAAGATGAACTTTCCCTCAGAGCCTAAGAGCACAAACCAATCTCACTCAAACGAAACCTTTTAACCAAACACTGCAATGCACACCCTTCGGGTACCACATTTTCTCACACAGTAATCGGATTTTGCCACACCTCCTCATCTTAAATTTTGTCTTCAGAAGGAGTAAAGCTTATGCACCATTACGCTGACCTAACCTAATACAGTTGGTATCTGTTGCTACCTGATGGCTCAGCTCCAGGTACAATTAATCGAGAATTCCCTCATGCCAGCAAAAAAGACCAGTTGCAGCAGGGAACAGGAATGACTGTAATGAAATACTGTAATTGAGTAAAACTAGCTAATTTAAAACAAACACTAGGTATATAGGATGCCAGACCTAGCTTCTATCTCTCACCTTTAACACAGAGAAAAGGTATGTGCAAAGGAAAGGGGAGAGGGATTCACTTCTCCTTCCCTAACTCCACACAGCAGAGGAACAGACGCTCCCAAAGGGTGATCCATTCCTTGCAAACAACAGTGAGGCAAGACAACTTGGACTTGTAGAGAAGTGCCTCTCAACTCACAAGGATAGGGACAGTGTATATTCCAAGTTCAGACGAGGCATTCACCTCATGCAGGCATTGATGCATGAGCCGAATCCCATCTTCAGAAGTGAAAAGCAGTGCCAAGGCTCTGAACTCATATTTTCCTAATCCAAATCTTTCAGGAGGAAAGCGACAAGGCATAAAAATAAGCAATCTATAGGGCAATGTATGGTCTTAAAATAATTTTCCTCATGCCAGTTTAAGAGCTTGAAGTTACATGCATTTCAAGAGTGAGATACTGAATAGCTGCTCACATCACACCATTAAATGTACTACTCCTCCATCAATCTTCAGTCATCCCTGCTCAGAGCAGTGATTTAGAGTGCAATGTAGGAAATCACTGTAGCACATGGATGAATCCCATTTCAATCAGTCAACCTGCTTGAGTGATTTTCTGTACCTGGGCTCTTTCCTTTTAGTTTAATGCAGTGATAAGAATGTCTTTCTTATCACAGTTATCTGTACATACTTTCAGAGTGCCTTTGCTCGTTGCCAAGGCAATGAGTTATGTCTGCATGTGAGAGAAAAATGATGTGCTAATATTGTGCAAAAGAGAACAGACCAAATGAATAAATATGTGTAGAACAGATGCATACAAATACAAACAGGCACGTGATATTAGACTGTTTACAAGACATGATCAATCAGGAGCCACTCAGGCTAGGTATATAAAGGGTTAGGTGATGCAGTATTCACTGTCCAAAAGGTGAGCCATTCGTGTTCCATGAGACAGAGCTTGTTTGTAGCCCAGAGGATCTACAGGTTCAACTGCGTGAGATGCAAAATTTAAAAAGGCAGAAGGGTGAGTGTTTGAGGTACAGGACCCCACCAGAAGCCTCTCTAGAGTCAGACTTTTGCCTCATTTTTGAAAACCACCACAAAAAGCACTAAGTAGTGTATGAGAGATCAGATTGCCAAAAACAACACTAAGAAACATGAGAAATATTCACTCTCCAAGGTTTAAGATCAAGCAGCTATTGCTGCAAGGGAAACTTAGATGAAAGTCACATGACAGGGTGCAGGCCTCTTTCACCTGTTTTCTATTTTAGCCTAACACACTTGAATGCTCCCCAAAAGAAAGGCTCTGGGCCCTGTCCCATCAGAAAGCCTGCTCTTTTCTTTCTGTACACAGCCTTGCATTATCCTCACACCACTAGGTGAAGAGATGCCTCCAAGAGGTCAATTTACTCTGGCAGGGGGTGGGGAGTCATGAATCTTTATTCTTCTGTGTTCAAGCTCAAAGAGAAACTAAGGAGCTGTTGTGTGGACCAGCTCAGCCATGCACTCTACTGGAGAGTAAATAAGACCCAGGTCTTTAATCTGCACTGAAAGGAGATGGCATGCAGGGACCACAACAGGCAATATGCTCAAAGAACAACGCGGTTTGACCAATGTGCACTGGCAGACTTGACCACGCATTGTGTGCTTCTGACCTTCCTCAGCAGCCACACCCGATCCTGCAGAACAAGGGCTACTACTGCTGCCCTGAAACCTGTGTCTCCTGCTTGCAAGCTTTCACTGTCAGCGCACGCAGAGCTGCTTCTGTAAGCGTGCCAGTTTAGGTAAGTTTTATCGAGATAACTGTGGGTTTCAGCAGAGATTGCTGAACCCAAATTTGAGCCATTGTGAGTCTGAAAAACCTCTGCATCTAGCAAAAGGAACTAGGAAATATTGCAAAACAAAGGTTCTGTTTCTGTTACTAAATTTTAATTTTTCACAGAAACCAAATCTGTAAGACTTATGAGAGCTATACTCCTTTCTGGATTTCAATAAAATTGACTATTCCAAGCAGATAAATAAAGTTCTTTGACCTCTTAGAGTCATGAAAAAGGAAACCCCCAAGCATACATAATTCTGTATTTTCTTTAGTAGAAAGATGGCACTTCCCATCCACCCCAAAAGCATGTCAAGACCACACCATTTACAAACATCCCAAGACAATGAATCACAGGACATACATGTGAAGACACCAAACTGTTTGTTAGGAAACCTGACCTGGACTGCCAACTTTCAAGATGTTGTGGGAACAATTAAAGCACAGAATTACAGCACTGCAATCACAAAACAGCACAAATTAGTCCAGCCACTGGGGACATCATAAAGCTGGATGTTTATTTGGACTGCAAGCACTTAAATGGACTTTCGGTACCAGAGACTCTATGAACCACTGAAACAAATACTTTCAAGAAAGTTTTAGAGGTACAGATCTTAGAATTATTCAGAAACTTCCTCGAAATGCCTACGCCAATTATTGTCTGCTTTCATTCTTCATAACTTTGCCCTTAACATAAACACAGTTATACTTTTTAAGTACACACTGGGATGCAGAACTTGGAGCAATTTTAACCCAGCTAGTAAAATTATGGAGGAAAAAAAGCTAGACAAAATATTTATTGTGATCCAAGGCAAAAGAAGGAAAGCAGGTAATGTGATCAATTAAGTTACAAATCAGTTTCTTTCATACATATGCTTTCTGCACACACTTTTCAAGAGGAAGACACTGCTTTCAAGCATGAGTACCATGCACCCAGGTGTAGCGAGCTTGCACTTCACTTTTCCCAGGATCAGGAGGAGGAAATTCTGCACAGTTACATTAGATAATCCAAGCAACATATGGAAAACAGGGATCAGTCATAAGTGACTTGATTCCAAATATGCCATTTAAGTTAAAACAGTGTATCAAATGCAAAACATGTAATACTAAATCCAGTAAAATCTTGCTTCTCATAGTATTTCCAAGTCTGGAAAAGTCCAGGTACCAGAACAGAAACCAAAAAACAAAGAGCATGGTGCTCTCACAAATTTAATGCTGTAGGGAGAAGGAAATGACAAAGATTGAAGGGGACGAAGTGGTGCCAGCGATGCTGTAACTTAACTTAAAGAATCCATGAATTCACATTAGGTGTAGGAACATAAGGATGTTGCATTACAGTACTTCTGCAGGCTTGCAGATCAAATCTCATGCAAACAGCCCTCCCGCGCCCTCCTGTATTTTTCAGACTGCAGACCTCCAGACAAAATGTGATTACCTACAAGATGAAACATTAATGAAATATTACTGCATAAACTTTGAACCCAAGGTTTTATCCTGCTGAGATCATGATAAGTGTTTGTTCACAAAAACATGATTTCCTGGAAATCTTTTATTAGTGCAAAACCTTAGTGGATCATACTTCACTACTCTCAAACAAAACAGGAAAATCTTGTGGGCACAACTGCAGAACAGTGGTGCTCTCTATGCCCAAGAAAGTACTTTCCCTAGACATGAAAAGACTTAAATAAAATGCCTCAAACTTGGATTCACTTAGGAGTTAAAAATATAACCTTCCATTTCTTCAAAAGTGATGTGGTTTGCTAATCAACTCACTTACATAACTTCTCAAAGTAGCTGATGTAGTGCAAGTTGCCTTGCACAACATGGGAGAAATGGTCTAATACCATGGAAAAGAAACAGACGGAGTTACAATTTGCATGAGCCAAAATGAAGGCATTTTTCTTGTGAAAGCTAAGAAGATACTCATCTACCAGTTTCTGTCAAAAATTAGGCCTCTCAAATGTAAGACCTGAGTATTTTTTACCCTGGGGATTCCCATTTTTACCCTTGGGCAAAGTCACACATCCTGATAATCTCCTCCAAAAACTGAAGCTAGAAAAAGCTTTTTCACTGATTATAAGATCGAATTTGTGACTAAATTAACATAAAAGAAAAGTTTACATGCTTGTTTTGTAAAAAACTGAGTTAACAGGAACAGCTTACGTTCGGGCAGCCTCAGCTACTGGGTCTCCATTTACTGAGAGTTTTCCACTGATAAAGCCTTAGGTCATGAGACAAGAAGACCCTTGCAGAGGTGACTATGCTAGCAGCTAGCACAATATGTCACCAGTAAGGGAAGGAATTACCAGTGTCACATCTGAGCCACAGTACTCACAGCCACCTCTGCCATTGGACCTGCTCCCCTTACACTCCACTCCTTCCTTTCCGGCAAAAAAAGTTACTGAGGACTTGAAATTCCCCAGCTCAAAACACACATTACATGATGAAAGTTTTCCTACTTTAGCTGCCCAGTAAAGGCAGTAATGGGTAAACACAGCACTGATAAGAAGACTGCCAGTACCTGAGCAGAAACAGCACCGTTTTCTGGCCTGGCTGATTTTGACAGCTGCACTAATATATTAGAACAGAGGTTACTGCCTGTAATGGAGAAATGCAAAGCTTTCTTCATTTCAATGTCAGAGATGTCAGGAGTAGTGCCCTTCATGTGAACCCTGGGGCGTTGGATGTGGGTCCTGCCTCCACACAACATTATCTTTCCCCTTCAGGGGTTGTTGTTCTAATAAACCCTGTCATTAGCATTCTGAAGGCTCAAAGGGGTTACTAAGGAAAACAGTCTCAAAGCTGCTGGGTTGTATATGGCATTCTCAGATTACAGAGGTACAGGCACACCTTCAGGCACTCAGCCTTTCCTCCCACCCAAGGAAGTTAAAATGTTGCTGCATTCCAGAGATAGAAGCATGCAGGCAATCAGCAAGCCCTTTGAGCCCAGGGAGAAGTGAGGTGGCCCCAAAAGACTCATTTAATCTGTTTTTTAAATCTGTTTTATCAAAACAGTGTCTTCCTGCCCCTCCTCCCACCTTTTTTTTGACCTCTTCCAGGATCCACAAATACTCACCTTTTTACGGACTCTTCATCAACTTACTCATTAAATATTTCAAATTTTTTACATAAGGCACAGGTAAAGCTACATTCCCGGTGCAGCCCATATCTCCAGTTCCAAATGTACGGATGGCAGGTTCAAATTTTCCATGGTGGATTCTGAAATCCCACTAAATTTCAAAGTGGTATCTCATTTCCCTGGGCAACTTTCATATTCCCATGGCAGGTTTTTGTTTGGTTTTGTTTTATGGGTATAAACACCTATACAAGCTGGGCAGAGACACCCTTAGCACTGCAGACTGCTTTTTTACACCCCCTGCTGACAGGTCCTTTCTCCCATCTTTTCTTACCCAGAGACAATAAATCTTGCTCCTCTTGCATAATTTCACATCTAAAAATGCCAGATGGAACAGAAAATTTCAAGAAGTAAGAGTGAACAGCTCTACATGGAAATAGTACCCCCTAACACGTCATTCAGACTCAGCACAATTCCACTTTTCCCTGGAATTTTTTTCTTTTCTTTCTTTTTTTTTTCTTTTTTTTTCTTTTTATGACATAAGGATTGACAGAAATGGGTTTAGACATGCCTATGGATCCAGCACATGTGGCACCTAAGGCTGACACAAAACTGACCTCTCATCACACAGACTGCCTCAAAACCTAGAGAAGCTGAAGGAAGCCATTTGGTGGACTAGGGTAACCATTGGTGGTAACACATTCTGTCTGGGAAAAAAAACAGTCAGTCCCTGGAGGTTTGACTCCATACAGTCTGACTAATGCCAAATAAACACATTTGCTATTTCCTTTAGTAATTAGAAGAAATGGTAGCTGAAGAAGTTCTCACCAACATCCTTTTTTTCTTGGTGTTAATGGCAGCTTACCAACATCCACTGTGCTTTAAAGCCTCAGAATGATGTTTTTTTCAGGAGCAACAAGGAAAAATAGCTCTGAGAGAAAAAGGAATTTTCCAGTGTTCACAAGATTAAGAGGACCAGCTTCTGAGGTTGTCAAATCAGCCAGCCTCTCTCACTGAAGTCAGTAATTTCTTCCACAGGGATATAAGGAATCTTAGATCCCTCTGTACTTCTTATTCATGAACTGGCACTTTGGAGTTTCTCAACTGTTCAAAGAGGCAGGAGAGACTAGAGGGAATTTAAACTTGGCTCCTAGAAACCTGGCTTCACCAGAGGCCTTGTCTGTCAAAATAAAGTCAGGATCTCAAGCCACTAAGTATGCTTCCTCCTACATACAAAAACCCCAATGCTTTTTTTCCCCTCTGTTATTCTTCAGCTCCTTCCACAGAAATTGTAAGTAAGCTAAAGGAATAAAATGGAATAAAAAGACCATGCTGAAGAAAAACCCATCTAGAGTTGAATATGGTTAGAAACATCAAGGGGAACATGGAATGCCTCTACTGGCATGTCAGCAGTAAAATGTATAGATAAATATAATCTAAGCACTGAAGGGGGCAGAAGACCTGATGATAAGAATGCGGAAAAGACCAAGTACTAAATGACTTTGTTACTTTATTCAGTGGTCAAACCAGCCTTCAGGAACCTCAGGTTCCTCTGGCTAAGGGGAAGGTCCAGGGCAAAGAAGGTTCACTGTGGGTGGAGACGGATCAGGTTAAGGAACATTCAAATAGACCAGCCATGTTCAAGACCCTATAGGATACATCCAGAGAAACTGTGTTAGCTCGCTTAACGTCACTAGAGGCCACTCTCAATTACCTTCAAAAGGTCATGGTAAGTGGGGAAGGTCCCTGAGGACTGAAAGAAAGCAAGTATAACTCTTGTCTTCAAGAAGAGCGGGAAGAAGGATCTGGGGAATCATAACCTGCTCAGCCACGCCTCTGTTCCTGGGGAAGGTGGTGGGGCAAATTATCCTGCAAACCATTTCCAAACGTGTCAGGGATAAACAAATGGTTGGGAGTGGTCAGTATGGATTTATGATGAGGGGAAACTTGGTTCATAAAGTTCAGCAAATCAAGTTCTGCACTTGGGCAGGAATAGCTCCAGGCACCACGACAGGCTGAGCACCAAGTGGCTGAAGACTAGTTTGGCAGAAAAAGATGTGGCATCTTGGTGGTCATCAAGTAGGCCTTAGGCCAGCAATGTGCCCTTGTGGCAAAGACAGCTAATGGCCTCCTGGGCTGTGTGAGGAAAAGTGCTGTCAGCAGGCTGAGGGGAGTGATCCTCCCCTGCTCCTCAGCCCTGGTGACATACATCCGGGTCCATCCAGTGTCTAGCTCTGAGCTTCCCAGTTCAAAAGAGACGTGGACATACTGGAGAGAGTACAGCAAAGGGCCACAAAGATGATGAACAGTTAGAGCATGTGTCATACTAGGAGAGGCTGAGACTGTTCTGCCTGGACAAGAGAAGGCTCGGGGGCCATAACTTATGCATAAACACCTGGCAGGAGGTTGCAAAATAAACAGAGCAGAACTTTTCCCAGTAGTGATGTCCCATGAAGGGACAACAGGCAGTGGACAAAAACTGATACAGAGGAAGTCTCACTTAAACATAAGAAAAAGCATCTTTAGTGTTTAAACACTAGAAGAGATTTCCCAGAGAGATTCTGGAGTCTTCATCCTTGCCCATACTCCAGTCCTAGGAAAACTGCTCTACATGATCCTGCTCTGAGCAGAGGGATGAACCAGACGATTTCCAGAGCTCTCTGTCAGTATCAACCATCCCTTGATTCTGGGAAGGTCCAGCCCTTGTAAAACCTGGACAGTTGGTAAAACTCTCCACAGTACAGTAGGACAATGCAGCTCCCACTTTGTCAGCGTTCCCTTCCTAGACAAACCAGAAACCTATGGCACTACCTGTCTGGCTGGCTGTGGAATCATGTGCCATCACTTACATTGGCTAAGCATCCAGATCCTGACTCAAGAATTAAGATAAATTAAAAATGCATATAGAAGAAAATGCATATAGAAATTAAAAACGCACTCAAGAATTAAGAGAAATTAAAAATGCTGGTGAAAGATTATAGCTGGCTTTGTTTCACAAGTTCCACCACTGGCAACAAGGAGTAGGCCTGGCTTGTAACCCTGGTGCTGCCATACATAAAGGCCTGTCGACAAGTAAGATAAAATCCTTACGGAACATAGTGGAATGCTGCTGGCATTGCCAACTCTCTCTTCTCGTGCTTTCCTCTAATTCCCTCAAACAGACTTATTTTGGCTTGAAACTTTCCTTGTTTTCACTCTGGCCAGAAGCAAAGTTGTTTGGATCTTTTCAGCAAAATCCGTTATTTTTCAGTTCTCCACTTTGGTGCAAATTACTTCCAAACAAAAACAGTTCCAGAAATGAGCTCTGACCATGAAGCATTTTCCATAGAATATAGGGAGAGTTTGCCTGATTGATTTAAAAAAAGGCATAAAATGTGCTGAGTCTAATGATCAAATCTAATATGGACCATGTTACCGCATGTAATTCTATGTAAGAAGTCAACATCTACAGCCATGCAGCTATATCAAAACCTGGAAAGAGAGAAGACTTACTTTGCACAATGTACTACACATTTCTAAATCCCATCAATCCAGTTAGAATATAATATAAATCAGTATTCTCTGATTTTTCTCCCTTTAAAATAAAAATACCAAGAGTACTTTAAATAACCAAAGAAGGTATATGTAACCCCACAGTCACCCACATACCATGATCTTGTTTGCATATAATTGATTATAAAAGTTGTTTTTTCAATGGTGTTTCACTAATGGAAAAATTGAACTTTCCTTACAAAAAGCCTGGTTGTTTTAAAAATAAACACAGGTTTAAAAAATCTGGAAAGAAAATAACTAAAAGTCTTCTCTCCCCTTCTAACTGGGAGACCCCTGGATTTCCTACCACCATTTTAATAGAACCTTGTCCTGCATTTTATAAGCTACTGCTAGGAGATACTTTCTCCACTGGTGGTCAGAAGAGGGCAAACCACCATGCAGTCATGATTTATTTCCATTCCTATAGCCTTTCCTTTTCTTCTTTTGTCCTACTGCTCATTCTAACTTGCCTTGTGTGAGCACTTTCCTGGAACCTTTTCGCAGTAATTAACAGCAGTACAATTCCAAGCAATGCTTGAAACTGATCACAAGATATTTGTTCATCTTCACTGCCTGCTGGCATAAAAATAACTCTTCCACATAATTATCTATCACATACAGCAATCTGCATAAGCAAAAGGCTAAATTAGCTTGCTGGAAAACAATGAAAGACTGCATTCATAATTGCAATATGCACTCAGGAAACCTCAGAAATCTGTAGAAATTGATCTGTTTTCTGCAATATATCCTGTGATGCTACTTCTCGTTTAGATGCTTAATAGGAAACAAATGAAACAAACAAAACAAACAAACAAACAAAAATCCACAAAAAAACCTGATGCAGTTAAACAAGGGTGTAATCAAGAACTGCGCTGCTAAATGTGGGAGGCTGGCACTATCCTTTGAACAGAACTATTTGGAAGAGCAGATGAGAACAGAGGACAGACTGGTATCAAAGCCAGAGAGTAATTAGAGACAATTTCAAAATCAGTCCAAAGTCCCCAGAGAAGACAGGGAAGCTGTCTGGGTTCAAAAGTCTGATGGAAAAGCACGAGATGAGCACACTGAGTGCTTGGAGATCAAGCCATGTGCACATACGCCAAAGATCAATGGTGTCCATTTAGGCCCAAGGCTCCTGGGAGTGCTGCAGTATCAGAAATGTTGGCAATCAGGACACAGAAAAGGGGGAACTTGGAAAATAAAAGGAAAGAGAAAAACAAGATTCCAGGAAGCCTGAGAAAGGATTTTAGTACTGTCATGAAAGTTGAGAACAAGAGAAATTAAGAAGGACGGGGATCTGTCCTGGTCCTGCAGTGCTTCTGGGCTCTGGGGCAGTGCTGTGCACACCACTGACAATGAAGGCAGTCTGGGGAAGAAGGGCAGGAACAAAAAGAAATTTATGGGAGGGGTAAAAAAAAGACACAAAACCATCTAAAGACATGTGATTTGCAGCTGTTGGGATTCAGAGTGTGTGCAAGGAGGGGAAGAAGCTCTCAAAGGATCCTGCTCTTGGGACATGTCAGAGCGACACGTGTCCGCTTACACAGGCTGCTCATCACTCAAGCTGTGACACAGTAACCAAAGCCCAAATATCTGCAACTGGCCTCCTAACAGAACAGTAGCTACCTACAACAGATGTAACTTGGACTTGGGGCTGGCATATGCTTTCATCAGAAACATCAGTGCAGCAGGTTCAAACGTGGTCAGAACTTCATTAGCGGAGTGCAGCAACGCCCTGGTCTTGGCCTACAGAAAGGCATGACCAGAATCTGCACAACCAGGGCCTGCTTCACTGTTCTTTGTGACAGCCAGTTGCACAGAGCAGTGATACTACAGGAAGATTGCAGGTTACAATCTTGACGCACATCTGAACAAACACGGTCGGCCACCTTTCCTGATGTCCCAGCTCTCACACCTTGGGCCCTTGTTATGCTAAGTTTGTAACCACAACTCCCTGCTGCAAGCATAGAAATTCTCACAGACTCTGAATACTAATGCTTTTAGTGTTTAAGTAAATATTTTCCTTGCCTTGTCTAGATCTTCCATCCTCACTAAAGCAGTATGCACTGAGACTGGCATACCACACATGGATACTAACATCAGTCTCAGCTTTCCCCCTTTCTCAAAGGCAATATGGCTCATGGTGGAGGAGATGTGATACTTCTCTGAGAATTAGTACCTGTCTTTTCTAACACTGATCCTGACTTCTTCCTTTCCCTGGAGCTAGAACAAAGGATGGGAGTCATAGCAAAACAATCATGTTCATACCCTCCACCCAGCCTTAGTCTGAAGTGCAGACGTTAACCTTATTGAGTTGGATGTGCTGCTGGATGTGCCTTTAGAGTCCTGCTGGCTGCTAAGAGGCAGAAAACGCAGTAGGTTTTCCCCAACCGGACCCACTGCGCTGCTCCAAAACAGCAGCAGACACAACTTCCTTGTGGAAGCGCAGTGCAAGACGTAAGTAGCTGCAGGACGAAGAGAAAGGTGAAATTGTGACTTGCTTTTTCCCTTGCATATATTGAGTCCCTTAGAGTCACACAATTTGGCATATTCTTCTTTTGAATGTGTCCTTGAAAGGTTAATTCAAGCACTGGTGCAACCTCAGACGTGCTGCCTTTCATTTCAGCTCCCTATTCCTCCTATCCTCTTGCACTGGTTGCCCAGACAATAAACATGTGTTTATATCTATGAGCTGTTCCTCCTGTGCATGCACTGTAGTTGACTCAGCATCTTTGCCTCTGCATACAACAGATGCATTGGTAATTAACAGATATTGCAGTAAGCACATGCACTGTGAGCTCTTTGCACACTGAAGAAAAACAGTCTCCTACATTGAAAAGGTTTTCCTTTTAGGATGCAACTATCGGGGAAAAGCTGAGTTCCATGTCCACCACAATAAAAATGCTGACCCTTCTTTAAACTGAGGCAAGCATTTGCAAAATGCTTCTAAAGGACATGGGAAGGATGAGCTCAGGTTGAATGGCACCACAGTCACATACCAGCTCCAAATGCAAAGAAGAAACTCTTGTCTGGGTGCTCTTCCAGCAGGTCCTTCACCCTCCTGCCCATTCGCTCATTTCGTTTGTAGATGAGCTCCTGCCGGAAGTAGCTGTCTATCTCTTGGGCAGTAATGCGTTCATGGGCTGGAAGTGTAGCATTAATGAAATTTGGGACCTAAGGCAGAAAAAAAAAATGTCTCCATGAAAGGGGAATTTATTTCACAGGCAGCCATCATGCACAGGCATTTTTGCTCCACAGAGTGTGGCAACTGCCTCATCCCTCAAGGCACAGCCAGAAGGACAAAACCCAAAGCAAGCTAAAAAAATACTTAGCAAGCTTCTAATAATGCATGTGCTTCATTTCTCTCAATGTATCATTTCATAAGCTAGCCAGATCGATTTTTTTTGATTCAAAGTCAACAAATACTATCATTTTGCCACACTGAAGATCCAAAATCCTGACTGCTCAAATTGAAAAAAATAAGTATTTGCCCCAACTGCCTTTAGCTACATACCTCTTTCTTAAATTGCCATAGGTATGACATAACTATAATTATGCTCTTCTAAGAGAATTTGACTGGTATCAGAGCCCTCAGGCTGCCAAGGAATAACTGTGCAATTTGAAGTAGTTAAAAAAAATCCCTAAACTTAAAGAGGGCCAGATTTTGTCAGGAAAGAAAGCGTTACCACCTCCAGTTGCCCTGTCCTGACGATATCTTTTAAAATGCTGTCTTCCTCCCCTGGGGCCCCCAGGACAGCTGTGGCTGCACACTACCCTGACCTCTTGCCAGTGGAGAGAAAATGTGAGTCTGCAGTTGCAGCAATCCCAGCTTCTTGACAAGTAGCTTTAGGCATTCAGGTATGGGGACAGTTAACTGAAGGGCCTGCAAGCAGTGGTTTATGGAGAGCAGAGCCACTAATAAGCCAGGTGCTTTCCCTTGCAAGGCTGCAGCAGATTAAGAGACTTTCGAGCCACTCAGAGACTATTATAGAATCTTTCCAAAGCGTAGCTAGCCCGTAGATAGTCATCTACTGGGCAAGCATGGAGTCAAATACAACTTACTGCGCTCTGCTTAAAACATAACTTGACAGTGTTGCAAACTATTAGTATTCAGCTCTGCTGCCAAGGAAGAGTGCCCTGAGGTGGAGCCCCTCATGTTAAGTAAAAGACAGTTGTTCCCTTGGCAACATGCATGTCTCAGAAAGAGCTGCTCTCTCCAAGGTCCCTAGGGGCAATGTCTGCAGTCTGTAACATCTCCACAGGATAGTGATGCAGCATCTGCATCCTCTTAAAATGCTGGCCTCCTCTGAGAAATCCTTTGAAACCTATGCAAGGAGTGTACGGTGTAAAAGCTAGGCAGTATTAATGACCAGGATGCCTGCACCTGCAGGCGGGTGGGTGTGCGGGACAGGAAGGCAGCAGCACGCGCGCAAAGCTCGGCGCCAGAGAAGCAAGGGTTAGCACGACCCTGCAGCTCTGCAGCACTGCACTGAATGTATCAAAAGGTCACAGGAAAATGGTTATTCAGCAAAGAAAGCTCAGGTATCAACACCTGTCTTTTCAGCACTCCAAAGAGAGAGCCTGTGTTTTCACTGATGTGCGCAAATTGCCAGGCAGTACCTCACGGACAAGAACAGAGAGGCCTGATGTCTCAGCCTGAGGTTAGTTAATCTAACAGCCCAAACAGGCCAAATTGGTCCCTGCTGGGCATTTTCTCATGGTTTAAAGATCAGTGTTGCATTCCACTGTGCTGCTTAGGAAACCATCTCCATAAACCCAAGTCTCTGACGTCTCAGAAGGTCTCTTTTCCTTCACATTCAGTATAAATCTATCTTTTCTTTGTTTCACTCCATTTCTCTTTTTCGGGCCTTGTCCACGGCACACAATCATACTGATAGGGGACATTAAAAAGCTTGTAACTTGCCTAGCCTTACACAACCATCCAAGTCACGAGTGCATTTCTCTGTTCCTATTTGCTCAACAGAGCCTGCTGTTGCTCTCTGTTGGTGTTAAGTTTGCTCATACCCAAGCTAGTGTAATTCCACAGGATCCTTAAGAAAGGAAACTATTAACTCATAGAGCTTTAATGCTGAAGTGAACACGGCACTCATCTAAAAGGGAAAGTCAGGTGCACCTTCGCTGCTTGTGTGCAAGAGAGGGGTTGAGGTGGTGCAGACTCCTGGAACATGAAGCTTAGAAAAGCAGACGTGCCAAGGAGCCAGCAACATGCCCCTGGCCCTCACCCAGAAAGGGCCTGCCTGAGGAGAGACGAGCACAAGTGTGACAGGGGTTAGCACTACAGGGAGATGTGCGTAGCACAAGGGCTGTGGTGGCAAGACTCACTTGAGAAGTGTCATGGTTGAAGATGATGGAGCTGAGGTCCCCACAGTTGTAATGCTTGATAAGGTCTTCTGTCGTATAGGGGATCTGGAAACTGCCTGCTCGGAGGCTCTCCTGCTGCAAGAGAGTCTGATTCAAAGCAAAGACCACCTGAGGGAGGGGGAGAGGGAGGAAAAGACAGAGTTCCTGGTAAGTTCTCTTTTCGTCCCGTGAGAGGGTCACAGACACACAGCCACCTGCTGAAGGCTCTCTGAAGCTGCTCCTGCTCTGACCCTGCCAGCCTAGACATCACCAACCCACGCCTTGTACAGCTCCACAGGTACTCACACCTTGGATCCCGGCTGCTCAGAGGGAATGGACTCACCAGATTTAACTCCATGGGGTTTTGCCTGTGACTTGATTAATATAGAAGATACAAAGGGGCAGGCTGAAGCAAGGGCAATCTTGCTCCCTTAGATGATAGCTTGCCTGACCACCACAGAGCCCCAAGGCCTGACAGGCTCCTATCCCTGTAGCTCCTCAGCCACCCACCTAAATTAAGCACGGCTTCTCCTTGTTTGCCCCTCCTTCCTCATCTGCAAGAGCAGTCACGGGCTGTTGTTTCCTGGTTTGTGTCTCCTCTCAGACACAGCATCTATTTCAGGCAGGAATGGCTCTCTGGAGCAGGCCAGGGAAGAGTGGTGGTTGTTGGGGGATTCGGGAAGCTGCTCTCCCTGCAGCTGCTCAGCACTCAAGTCTCTCCCAGCTGACTGCCAGGCAGGATGCTGTCAGCATTCCTTCCTCAGCCTTCCCCTGGGAATGCAAACACTCCCATCCCCTTTGCCTCAAGGCAAACTGTCTGGCTGCCACAACTCCTACCCCCAGGGACCCTTCTGTTGACCGGAAAGGGAGAAGGTCACCCTCCATACGTGGCTGCCTCTCCAGCTCCAGCACAGCAGGGCTCTCCCAAGGTGCTGGCCCCAGGGCTTGACCCAGACACTGGCTGCGGATCCAACTGCCCCCTGCCTCGGGCAATGCACAGCCCATGAGGATGGCAGCCACTTGAAAGAGACAGGAGACCACTTTGGAGCAACAGGTGCCTCTGAAGCCAAACAGATGCAGAATCTCTGCACCTCTCCTTAGCTGCTCCATCCACTGCAGCCAGCGGCCACCAAGGCCCAGAAAGGCAGGAAGCCAAGGAAAGACTTGGGGTAGAAACTCCCCAGGCTGAACACGGGATGCCCGTGGGCACCTTTGGTGAGGCATGGAGCTGTATAGTCCTCTGAGCAGGGAGCGGTCCTCTGTCAGCAGCTGGCAAGTAAAACACTACCATTTGCTTCTGAGCACAGTGCTTACACTCATGCTACCACCAGTTTTCACACCAAAACTGGACAACTGTAACAAGCTTTCCCACTACCTACTGGTTTATTATTTTTATTCTTAAAGGAAGTAAGCTCAGATATATTGCTTTGAACTTTTTTCAGAAATTACTCAGGAGAGTGTTATTTTCTAAGCTCTGGTTAGTCTCTATGTAATTAATTCCTCCTGGGTACTTGCCTCAAACACCATCAAAGGCACTCTAGAACTGAAAGTATTTGCCAACACTGTGAAACTCACACATGAGTAAGCATACCCAATGTACTGAGACTATATGAACCAAATTTTGGGATTACAAAGCAGATGTGGAAACAAACAGGTGCAACTTCCCTCCCCCAGCACAACCATCGGTCTTCTACAGAAAGGTGCAAATTCCACCAGACTTGAAATCATGCTGTCCCCACTACAGCTAGACTTACCTCTTTGGATCCGAATCACTGTGTATGTAACCCAGCATGAAAGCACATAACGTAGCATCAATTCTGGGAGGGTGAATAGCAACGTTCACTCACAACTCATGTTTGTAAAAAGGGGACAAACTCACTTTTTTGGTACAAACTGCACCCAACTAAAATAATAACTCCATGCGGACATTCAGGCAAGTTACATCAAACTAAGCAGTGGCCATCTTGCAAAGGACTTCTGTTAGATTTTAAAGTAAACTGAACAAAACCAAATTGAAACCACTTTATGTCTGAATAAAAGTTTGCATGTGGGCTGGGGTTTATTATACTCCAAAGTCATTGTTTTCCATTTTTTGGCTTCAGAGAATTCCTAGTGGATGCCTATGACCAGACAACATTCACTGAGAGACAAGCCAAATCCGTGCTGAAAATAGGGGATTTCTACAGCCATGACTGCTAGGTCATGCCAGGAAAACATCGTATGTACAATCAGTGAAGCCAAAAGCACTTCCATGGGAATGGCCTATTTTTAAGCTACTTGATACCATCTGCTTGACTATTTACCATTAAAGCAGTATGTCCTTCTCCAGACTTTGAAACAATGACCAGACAGTCCTGGTCCAGACAGTAGTCAGGAAATGTAACAGCCTCCTGAGCTGGTCAGGCAGCTCTGCACATCATAACGTAGACCAAGCATATCAAAGAGGCTTTGCAATCTTTACTGTTTGATTTTCATCCAAACACAAAACCAGCAGAGGGTACCTGGCTTCTGGGGAGAAAACACCAGCCTGCTGGGTGAGACATGAGAAAAAAGCTGATCTTCCTCTCTCTGCTGTACCCCTGCAGCCTGTTCTCCTGCTCTCGCTTGCTCTGCATGCCACCCTCAGGTCCACACAGATCTCTTCTCTCCTCCCTTGCAATGTGCTTTAGGTGAAACAGATTCAGTCTTGCCTCCAAACAGACCAGGCCTGGACTGTAGCAGCCAGGCCAAGCCACACAGGCATCTTCCTTCCTCATGCCCACCCACTGGCCGTAAGAAACGAGCACACAGTAAGCTGCAAAGAGCTACATAAATCTGCCCCAAAAGCACAGCATAAATTTCAATGATGACCTACAGTTACGGAGGACATTTCTGCACACATTTCACAGAAATAGAGGCAACTCACCCCTTCTTCCTTCATATCTCTAATCTTACTGATGGCATGACACAAAACTACCCCAGTGAGGCAGCTCTGGCAGCTCTATGGCCTTTGCTAAGAGTACACCTTTCTGGTTGGAGGTGTCAGAGTTGATACTGGACATATGAAGAAATTTCAGGATGGCAGCAGCTGAAGGGCTTGCCTGCCCAAATGGGAAAGCACAAAATACCCTTTACAATAAAGTTGTTCATGTTTCATCTCAAAGAACAAAGTGTCCCAGCTCACTGCTCAAGACTCCCATATCTCATCCTAACCACAACTGCCTGGGGATAAAGCATCCAGCAGCCTGCCTTGGATGCCATGGCCCAACTGGTGGTTTGTGTAGCACTGCATTGGCTGTTTTTCTTTGGCATGGAGGACTACAGAGGACTGCCCCCTGACAGGTCAGACTCCTCCACAAGCAATATCTTTCCCCACTCAGATCTAGACCTGCATCCTATCACTGTACATAGTACATGGGGGAAAAGTCCCGCAAGAACCACCTGAAGCCCCCCCACCTAGAGAGTGGGCCTCCACCTTGGTGCTGGATGTCCCTCCACCTTGGAGGGACAGAAGTGGTCTCCGCTCCTTTGAGGACAGCAGCAGCAGCTCAAGTCTTTCTGCACTAGAAGCAAGAAAAGTCAAGATACAACAAAGATGCAGACATCAAGAGAGCATCAATGTCCTTGACAACTAGCCCTCTCTAATAGAGTTACAGTAATTCATGCATCAGGCTTTGCACAGCTGAAGCACAGGAAATTCTATTGTCAAAAATACTCTCCACATCACTGGTCTGAACAGAACAGTGGCATCTGCTGGAGGGGGGATGATGGCACACCTACTGAACAACTACACAGGATTACAATTTGCCATCAGCATGAGTGTACAGCCTCTCAAAGCAATGTGATAGCTCCTCTCAATTCCTGTATCACTCCTACCTTCTTGGGGGAATTTAAAGCCCTTGGCAGAAAGAGAAGGGGATGTGGGGGTAAAGGGGCAGGAACTGTTTGTCATATCAGATGTAGCTTAAAGCTCTGCCCTGGTGAGAAGGTTATCTTCAGTAAATAGTAATGGATAAACATTGTCAGGGTCTCAAGAAAAGGGAAAATTCCTGAGCCTACTGTTGTTAAAGGATTTAATTTACTGAGGTGGGTCTTGCTCAGAAGTTGATAACCCATTATCTGTCATTACTTCTCAAAGAAAACATCAGACTAGGTGCAAAGTGATGCTTAAGGAACACCACAGCCATCAAATTGCAAACTGGATCCCAGTCTTGTTTACCAGATGTGAAAAGCTGAAGAAAGTCAACAGAGCACGAGAATCAGGGAGCAGACCAGCAGCTGGTCTGAAATTGCTATATTTGCTAGGCACAAATATTGCTTGCCTTCCTAAATCCCCATTCAATACTGCAGTCCTTTCATTGCTAATAATTCCAAGCAGTTAAGAAAACAGCAAATATGGAAAGGTTAAAAAGAAATTTTCAATTTTGCTTAGAAATCAAACTCAAGAATTTGGGTTGATCTGAGCTCCTCCAGCAGGTGGTACAGAAAGTATGCAACTGTCATGCAGGCATCTCTTGCATTGCACTATTTTACTACTTCCAAGATCTTTCCTGTGTTGGAATCCACAGAAATCACTCTACATTCATCTTCCTTGCAAAACTATTCTTCCTTATTTCACACACCCCCTCCAGCAACTCTATCCTACTCTGCTCCATTAAGCGTATTCACACTAGCATCAAAGCATCTTCTGAAAAGATGTATTCAGAGAACAAAAGTAACAAGTTTATTAGAAAAGGATTTTTTATCTCCCACCTCCCATTTTCACTGTGATCTCTGTTTTCCCCCAACCCTCTCCCTTTTTGTACCGTGGAAAAAATCGATTAAGCTCTCTAGTATACATATTGCTGCAAACCTCATTCTCCTCCTGGAGATTTCTTCAGCTGTCAGGAGACACTTGTCCCCTTTGCTAGCATTGTTGGAGTGGCCTGCTAGGCTAAAGGGGTGGGGAAAAGAGAGTTAGAGCCTGGCAGATGCCTTTTTTGTCAAAGACAAAAGACCCCCTGCCATCCTCTCCACTTTTCAGTACTTTCATCCACATTGGATCAAAGTGCTATTCTGCATATGAAAGGAACCTGGCATTATTCGCCTCAAATTAGCCTATCGCCATCCCGCTAGCCTCCAAGTCTTCCCAACAAAAGCGCTCACATCTGTTCCATCATTTGCCTCATCTTCGGGTTTTTTTTTCCTTTCTGCTCTCAGTTTTTGAGGGCCATTCAGCCCCTTGAATTATAGTCTGGGGAGCATCTTCCTTGCTCTGGGATCGCTCAGCCGGACAATTTGCTTTTAATTGTCTTAAGGAATCATGGGCTGCTTTTGGGTCCTTCCCAGAGACTAACTGCATCCATTACAGCTTCCATTCAGCCTCTTCAGCCAATTCTTTCCCTTTTTCTCCTCCTTCTCAAAAGCATGTTTCTCTCCTTGCTCTTCACCTGGAGGAGACCATTGCTTCTCTGGGCCAATGAACACTATTGCCCCAAATCAAAGCAGGCCTTAAATCAAAAGCATCATGACTATCAAAGTCAATAATCCTCCTTTGTCATGGTAATGATCCAGAGGCCAAGTGTTGAGAAGAAAGCAGGATTTCTTCTTCCAGTGTGATGCAGCCCCTTAGAAGTCGGGTGAGCCTTCAAGAGAAAGTTGGGACTGACAGTGCCAGAGCCTGGAAACCTGAACCCACCTACCATGAGGAGCCCTGCAAACACCAGCCTGCACACACAGGAGAAGTCTGATTTTGGCATGGGCTGAAAATGGCAAAACGAAGTTTAGCCCACCATCTGCAGCCTTCAGAGCAGTCTAAGTCACTTTCAAAGCTGTTGCTTTAGTAATGAAGAGAGAAAAATGAGGCAAATTCCCAAACTTGGATCACTTCTGTGAGAAAGACTGCATTGAAGCCATTAGCAGAGACAGGTTACATGAGGGACCCGCCCAGAGGACAAGAGACAAACAGTAGAAGTCAATGAAACAAAAGGAAATGGAAACTACTTTAGGTTACTTATGAGTTACACATTTCCCATGGGTTTCATATTATTTATATTTGGGTTTTTTTCTCAAAGCCGGCATTGCAAGTAGAGGGAGCAACTTTTCTGCAGCAGGATCACCCAAGTCACTTAGATGACACCCAGTTTGCCTCAAGTCAGACACAAAGATGCTGGCACAGGCAAAGGCAGTGAAGAATTTGATCTCTGTCTCTGCTGACAACAAACTCACACTAACACATCTTACGCCAAATTCTTGCAGTGTGTCTTTCCAGAACCAAACAGAAGACACTGAAAGTTTTCAGTTGTTATCTGGAATTTAAATGGGAATACACAAACCAACCCTTTTTCAACTAGCAGCTATAAAAACAAGGCTTTAGAAGTGATGAGTTTTTCATTCTCTTCTTGCTGCAGAAGGATGGTTGATAATGTTGAATCAATGGAACACTCCTTACAGCACTGCTGGAAGAAGTGCAACCCATTTACTTGTAATAGCCTGCACTAACACATAGCCTTTTGTCTGAGTAATTCACACTGATTTACAGTGTAAAATGTAGTTTTTATGTTTCCACTGACAGTAGCAGAAGTAAACGCCTCACTATGTGCTGAATGTGGAATAAGACCAGCAGCGGTATAGATTGTTCCCATTTCTCAGGGTGGTTTGTAATTCACATCTGGACACCTCCAAGACCTTGCTGGAACTTGCTCCCATCTTTCTATAGGGTTAATTATGTGGCTATGAAACTGAAGCTGCACTTGTCCTAAGAACTCTCCATCTAAGCTTACTGGGATTCCTCCCTGTCCTGCAGGAATCTCCCAAGCTTTCATGAAGTGCATTCTCGTACAGAAAATCCATGAACTGGTGATCCACATTTGCACATTACTAGAGAAAGATTAAACTTCTTTTTTTTTTAAATTCCATCTTTGTTAAAGATGTTGTAAACATTAGCAAAGTTTGTTTCTAAAACCTTCACATATCAAATCTTCACCAGATACATTTTTACTTCAAGAAACAGAACTAGGGATTAGCCCTTTGTCTAATTTCAGGTTTCTTCGCTTCAGTCCTGAAGCGAAGTCGAAGGCAAAAAAAATCCCCCCTATTTTCCACCTAGTATACTTAGAATTTCTACCTGTGTCCTACTCAGCATTTCTTCGGTTAGCAATGTCCAGCTTCAAAATTAGATTTGAGAACAATGATCCAAATGAAAAGGAAATACTAACAATCCTGACTTCTCTTAGAACATACTCACTTTCCAATTTACAGAACTGTCTAACCAGTACACTAGTAGCAATTGTTTCTTTCTTTTGCCCAATATCTACTACACAAGACACTTAACAGAACCATCTCAAGATTGTATTACAAGAATAACCAAGTTGCAAAGCAAAAAACTAGGGTTTTCTTGGGTTAAGACTAGCTATACTTTTAAAATTCAACACCTGCAACTGATGTTTTAGTTGGCATTTTGTTTGTTTGTTTTAAATAATCTTCTACTAAAATAGTTGCTTTGGTCCACTTCCTCCTCCTTCCTTTCCACTGGATACTCTTAAATGTAGTTAAAATAAAACTAAAATACTGAGGTTAATAAAACAGACATATTTTTTTAGACTTTTTAACATCTGTAGAGGAAAATTATCTTACAAAGGTAACAATTTGGCTTTCCAGCTGCAGAAAGCATGTAAAAAAATGTAGAAATTATGACACATCACTTGAGTTTGTGACTGTAAGGAGTAAGCTAGCTAAACTGCTGAAGACTACCTATCTTTCATAGCTTCAACGACAACATTTAGAAGCACTTTTTATCTTCCTGACCCACTATTGCAGAAACTAAACAAACTTGGTATTGATGACCTGGGATTTAGCCACCACGTTTTTTCACTCAGTGCTCACAGATGCTCTTTGGAGTGCTGCTAGATGAAATAAAAATTCTCAAAAGTCTCCCCTTGCCTTCAGTGTTTTCCTTACTTGTCCTCTCTACCACAGGCCATGTATAGCTTAGGACTAAGCTCAACATCAGTTTGGAAGATTGCCAGAAGTAACATGCCTTAGAAATTTAGAATACTGAACATACCCTCACCAGTACTTGTACACCTTTTTTTTTGGTGGAATGGCATAATTCAGAACACATATTTTTAATTGGCTGGAATGCTTCTCCCTCTTTCTGTAAAATTGATGCACATTACTTGTGCGATTCCTGTAAGTGTGAGCAAATCGTGACTGTAAGGTTACTAGAGTAAACAACCTAACCTTGCAACATCATGAACAGGCCAAGAGAGTTATCATACGTCTTCTGGTAACCACGCAACAAGATCTTCAGATTTTCTTGAAGGTCTGCCAGCTGGGAAAGCATGTTCCATATAAAATACTCAGCACTGATAAAACATTTTTCCACTCAATAGAGCAATTAGGCCAGGACTTTGTCTGCTGACAAAACAGAACAACAATTTTGAACCAATGTTTATGTTGCAGGCAACTAGAAGCATCTTTAAGAGAAGGTTCCGGCTTCCCAAAGGAGCACAGCAGAGCACCAGATAAACTTTTCCATGGGTGCAGGGGTGAAAGGGAGAATTTACATTATATTTATATGTTGTTATATATTGTTAGACTTGCAACAAAAAACTTCTAACGAGAACTGCTGGAATGGTCCCTGCTGGTTTCAAGCAGATCAAAGCCTGGGAGTTCTCAATGCAAAAGCTTCCCAAGAGGAATAGCTGGCAAAATTTTCAAATAGGGAGACACAGGCCTAAATCTATGCTCTTCATAGTAATTGTGAGCTCAGCCACACAGAAAAAATACCATGTCCTAAGGCAGGATGGGAATTTACATGCCACCAGCTGTGCAGTGGGAACCCCCGAGATGATATTCTTGGAATGAATCACCTGGATCTACTGCCAGATGGCACCTCCACTCACCTCCCTGTCCACATTAGGACATGACCAGTTGTTCCAATTTAGCCAATACACCAAGCTGCCTTTGCGAAAAAAATCTAAAATATTTTGATTTTCAGATCCAAGAAAATCTGTCTGCTGCCAATGCAATCAGGAAACTGCTGAGTGTTTGGCACTTCTGAGTAAAAGGCTAGAAAGTATCTGAGGGGCTCTGTTTTGTTTTTATCTTTGTTTTGTTCTTGAAAAGGATTGTTGCATGCCAACAAGGACCCCTCAGGAATTTCAAGTGGCTGTCTAAATTCAACTGATTTGCAAGACATCTCATATCAGGTACGTTGCTGCTGTCAAAATATGATTTTAATCTGCAGACTTCTGAGCCAGTTTCAATGCATCCAAAGCCAGAAGAAAAGATTCTTATTTTCCTCTGCTAGCCCTGAGACCTGTCCACTGTACTACATGCCTTTATTATTCAAATTCCCCTTCTGCCTACATTTAAAAATAAAAGTGTTATGTCATCAAAACGTAACTGCAGTCCATCAAGATACGAAGGCAGAAGGATGCTAAGTCAAATTGGATAGCAGAAGCTCTATTAAAGGTATCCTCCATCACTACACCTTGGAATAGACAAAGAAGAAAAAGGTATTGCAAGGTTTTGTAAGGCAAAAAAGCCGTGAGAATCTGTCTGAACTCAAACCTTTTAGACCAACTGAACAGAAATTTATTAATCATCTCAGTGAACAAGGTAGACAACTGTTCCAATAGCTAACCCTGTCCTCTTTAGCACTTTTGAGCCCTAGATAGTCAAATCATTTTTTTAAAGGCCAGGGCAGGTCACCTTCCCTACAGCAGTTCCAGCACATGGTCACACACACATACCGTCAGCGTAAGTGTCCTGGATAAACATTTGCTCAAAGATCCCTGAGAAAAGCAGAGCTATCTGCCAAGAGCTCAGAATTTTCGCAAAGTCACTGTGATTACATAAGTCTGACTGTCAAGATTAAAATGGTCCAAGATAAGCAGGCAGGCTCTGGGGTGTGATGAAATGAAGAGAAACAAGAACAAAGCATGTCAGGATTTATCTCATGGGCATGTTACACTTTGGCCTCAGAAGTGAATAACTGGGGAGTTTTCCTGGGCTAGGCAGGGCAATGATTTTCAGAAATTAGGTGAAAAAGCCACAGTACAACTGGTATCAACTCTCTGTATGGAAAAATGCAAGAATATATGGACTTATGGTCTGTAACTTTCAGCACCAAAGCAGAAAGCTGTGGTGCAAAAGATTGTAAAGGTATAATAGGATGTGAATCATCTTTCTCCAAACCCAATTTTGGAAATAACAAACAATATTGTACAACAGCAGTTGCTTAGTGAGTAGCTGCTAAAACTGTGACAGAAATAAAACAACAAGCAGGTAATCAGGGAAAAATAATTCAAGTGGCTGAAATATTCACCCTGCCTAAGCTAAGTAAATTCTGACAAGCTGTACTTAAAGACTAATGGGATCTTTCCCAGGCATTACCAAGTGACTCAATTCCATTTTTTGAACAACAAACCCTCAAGAAGGTCTGTACAGCATGGGCATGAGACTTGCACTACAAAAAGTCTAGTCTTAAAACTTGTATTTGAATGATAATGAGAACACATACATATACGATGTCCTGGGTTGAATTTCATTACTGTCATCCACCCGAAAGATCTGCTGAAGTATGCCTCCCTCCTGCATCATTACACTGTTAGTGGTGTGCACCTTCTCAGTGTCAGGCAACACCTACTGAAGCTCCTTATACTTCCGTCTCTTCAGTGAAAATCTGAGCCTTGTGTCCATGCAGTGTTGTGACACTGGATTCAGGATAAAAGACATCAGAGATTACCTTACTCTGGATCGTGACACAGAATAAGTAACATAAAGCAGATATTCAGCCCTTGCAATATTCTACATATCCCAAACCATAAAGCTTCTACGGGTTTTTTTAAAATATTCACATACATGAAAGGATTAAAACACTCCTCCCAAATCCATATGCAAGGAAAATAAAGCTGGCATTGAAAAACTTGTGTCAAAATCATCACACAGAAGAAAGAAACTCTCATAAACATGAACTCCTACAAATTCTTCATTTGATCGTCTTAGGAAAAATGTCGCCTTGTTGGTATTTTTGACTCATCTGTAAACCTTCCAATTCAAATTCACATCAAACATCTTGTTAGGAAACCTTATATAGAAAAACATCTGTTTGTGACAGATTAAACAAGGAAAGAAATCACCATTCCTCAGAACTGCATTTCAAACTCCTATATAAATCCCAAAAAAACTCCGAAATGTGGTCACACTTCCAGAACCTGCTGAGAGGTTTGGAATTAATGTAAAAAGGAAATTTAAGTTTTTGAAGCAATTTCAGAAGCCACTGGATAACTTTTCACATCAGCTCCACTGTGATCTCTTCAAGCCCAAACTGCAGTGAGTGCACACATCAATTTCAAGCATAGAGGACATTAAAGCCTTTTGTCATGTGCATGCACACCACTCTCCAAAAATTCAGCCCTAACCAGCTACAGACTTCCAGTTGAGCAGTGCTGAAGATTAGGTGTAACACTTGCTAGTGTCTCACTTCATTGCTTCTACTCGCCTTCTTGCACTCAAAAATAGGATTTCACACTATATGAGCACATTGAGCTGGTTCTGATACATTCGCTGAAGCTTTTCTTCCTGCTGCACAAACCAGAGCTCTATATAAATTCCTTTCCTTTTCCATTCCAAGCCCCCTTTTCCAGGCTTAGTCTTCCCCTTCTGTTTGTTTGTGACCTGCTGGCATCCACTTTGACTGTGTGACTATCCAAATAAGCCACAGAGTCAACAAAAGTGCCACTGGTGGGCTGGAGACCTGACAAGTCCAGTCAGAGCTCACTCAGTTCAATGTTCCCAGTTTTCCACTGCTCCAAAGGTGGGAAGAAGGGCAGATGCTAATGCTGATGGTCACATGCTAAGTGCTGTCACATTTGCTTTTTATAATCAGGCTCTCCACACCTCCCAGACGCAACAGCAAAAGGTATCAATATTTCAGTATGAAATTCGAGTTACAGGGTGATGTATCAGATTCTCCTGACATGGCAGTATTGATTCTCTGCCTGATGATGAGAAGCACTGTGGAAGGAAGTGCTTGCACAACCATCCATAAATGGTGAGAATGAGATCAGAGGGAAACAACTCACTCCCTTGGTATGTCCTCTGGTCAGCATCAAAGCTTAGTACCAAACCCAGAACCCCAGTCCTCTGCAGCCTCTACTGCAATCCCCCTGCACAATCCCTTCCAGGAGACCTTTCAGATGAAGTGGACAGAACTGCTACCTGAGAACAGTCCTGCTTGTCTTGCTCACACCGGAACAGCACAAGCTTACAAACACAAAAATAGCAGCACCACTGCCCAAAAGGCGCAAACCTGAGTCATACAGCAGGCTCACAGTGAGCATGTCCAACCACATACACATTCCTGAACAGTTCAAATCAAGTAAAACAAAACTTGAAGGCTGCACACCCTGGCAAGTAACTACTTCATTCTCTATCCTTGGCTAGGTAAACAAGCCATTCCAGCAATGGGACGTGGCATTTCTCTCAAGTCCTCTTTTTGCAAGAAGGACAGTCAGATAAATGTCAATCCAAATCAGAAATGTGTTCCCAGCCTGTCTGCTAGAGATACACAGCCTCTACTGGGAATATATCACCCCTCTGCAGAGGCCCTTAGAAAATATTTTAGCACATTTATTTTTCATCAAGGATGGAACATAGAGACAATTCTACTTATGTTTCAGTCAATCCAGGCCCGTGTTTTCATTTTACTCAGCAATCACACAGCTCTGCTCCACAGGCCCTCAAAATTTTGCCAGCACAACCTTCTATTTTGAATGGCTTAATGAAACTCAGAAGCCACTGGGCGAACCCTCAGTATATTGTGTCAAAGATGCATTTGGTGCGGCTCAGTGTTGATTTAAATTTTGGTCAGACGGAGGAGTCATCCAGGGACACCAGGCGATTGTACCTGAAATGACTGTGCATTTTGAAAACCATCATCAAAAATCAGACCCAAGCAAACATGAAATAAAAATAATTCATACTTTAAGCCTATCATAATTTTTCTCTGTGCTGATGGAATTGTTGCAAGAGCACTGCACAAAATGGTCTGCAATTCTCTACTAGCAAAAAGGCCTAATTCAATTTCAATTCAAAATAACTGAAAAACTGATTTTGATGTAAGTGCTGACGTCTGACCTTTGTAACATTTGAAAATTGTTTTAATTCCACTTTCTGCATAACAATTTCCAGGGACATGGCTTTTATCTTGTTAAAGACTGTACCACATTTGCCTAGTTCAGTTTCCTTGGATCTCATTTGTTTCCCATGAAAGTTCAAAAAGGTTGCCTAGCAGTTTGTAATATAATGTGCTAGTTCCTTTAGAAGCCTTAGCTGTGTGTGCCTGCTTCTGCTGGATTAAAAATGGTTAGTTTTACCAGGTATCCTCTCGCCCTCCCCTCATCAGTAAGTTTCTGGCTAAATCAGTACCAGTTCTATTTTTTCCTGATAGTTCATAACAGCACTGCTTTTTAACAAAAATATTTGCTTACTTCAGCCTTTCTGCCATGCTCAGATAGTCCAAGGCTGTCCTTTCAAGTCCTTCTCTCTTTCCATCTTCTTCTCCTACCTCCACAGCTTCTGCTCCCCTGCTGCAAAATGGTACAATAAATATTTGTGCATAAGGAGGGACTCTGCACCAGTGCAGACCTGCTAGTGGACAGTACTCAAAAAACCTGACCAGCAGAAAAAAACATTTAATACGTTTCTTCCTTCTTTCCATTCTATTTTCTTATCGTACTCAGTAGACTTCACGGCTTTATCTACCCAAGAAGCAAATTCCTAATTTAACAAGTCAAAGAAAATAAATGTTAAATGAGCACCAATCTGTACAGTCAATTTCCCTCATCTGGAAGGGAAACATAAGTAACAAAGCATCAGCTGCATCAGTAACTCTTTTGGCTAAATCCAGAAAGTCCTCTGAAACTTTTATCCTAGTTTTGAATGGCAGCTAGACATTTACAGGTTACTAGAGGGGGCGGGAGTAGCAATAGAAAGGGAGTCCCATGGTCGTCTTCTGTAAAAAGTATTTTTACAGTCTTTTAAATTCTTAACTGCTGACACAAGGAAATATCTCTGGTTTTGTCACGAGGGCCTTAATTCTCAGCCCCGTTCTCTTTAAAAACCAAGCATGGGGTGTCTTTCAAAGGTGTTGGCAAGCACTACAGCTAACACAAAAAAGAAGCCTTGCAGAAAGCACACGCTCTGGAGCCCCACAGCTAACAAACAGCCCAAATGCTACCAACAGGTTCCCTTTTCACAGAATGACCAGATGGATGCACCAAGCCTGTTGAAATAGCTCACCAGGAACTATCAGAAACCTGGACCACGGGCTCACTGCTGGCACTAAAGCTTCTAACTGCAGAAGTCGTCCTCTGCAGATGTGAAATGTCATGATCTCAGACACACTGCTAGAGCTGTTCAGGGTACAGCTCTCAAAACATTTGCTGCTTCTCTTTCCAAGCAATGCACACTGAACACGGACTTTAGCTAGGGCTCACATACCGCCCTGTGCTACTGGGCACAGCTGTACCGCGGCTCAGGAGTCTGCAGTCACACACGGCTCATGATCTGTGCAGCACGGCAAAACATCAGACGCTGTGACACGAGCTCTGCATTCAGGATCACTGCACAGACTGGCACAGCCGAATGAACTAAAACACCATGATCTTTCCACATTTCATTTTATCCTTCATGTGTTCTGACATTATTTAACAAGCGTTTCCTATCTGGCAAATGCTTATGGGATTTACTATATTAATGGAATAAATGCACAATTACAGTTTATTTGTAACATTTCTGACAAATTTGGGTTTCAAGCCTGTCATGTCTCTTGAGCTTCCAAACCAAAAGGGCACTGAAATCAAAGGACTTTTTAGACTTAGAAACAGGCAGTATGTTTAGACAAGCTAATTTATGAGGTCTTCCCAGGACAGGGGCTCTCACTGCAAACTGAATGTGCCTTTCTGTAATAGGCTAAGGAGCTAAAAATAACAAAACTGATTGTGAGCTCCTCAGTCTCTATCTCAGTACACGAAGATTTATTATGACAAATTTTGGTAGGGTTTTGGGTTTGTTGGTTTTTTTTTTTTTCCCTTTTTGCTCAGTGGCGTTTTTAATTCCAAGGTCAAAAAGTTCACCAGAAATTCCTCTTTGGAGATACCGCAATATTTCACAACAGTTATGGTAAAATTAAAGGATAATCTCAGGTGGACCAAATCAAGATGTGGGAAGCAAAAACCAGGATCAATACAAAAATAAGCATGAGGAATTATTGGGAAGGTAGCCATACCATCACAGGACCTGTTGTGGGTCGCAGAGCATTAGAAAGTTTGTGAATCAACAACATGACGTTTTTTGCCAAAGCAGTTTCCAATAGTGTAATACATAGCAACCGGGAAGTAATTACGCTGTCCTATCCAGTCCTGTCAAGGCCTCTGCCAGTCTCTTGCATCCGTTTTGGACACTACTGAGAGAGAAACAAATCCGGAGTCCAGAGGAGAAAAGGAAGACTGTTCAGAGGTTTGGAAACATAAGCTACAGAAAAGGATGAAGATACTGTATTAATCAATTCAGGACAAGAGAAGCCTGAGGAAAGAGACAGTCATCACCACAGTTCATCCTGCCTACAGAAGACAATTAACAAACAAAAAGATCAGCAAGTTATGGTCCACAAGAAGAAGACATCAGCTTGCAACAGCAAGTGTGTTGGGAATGAGGTGAAGCTAAGATGGGAAGGAATGAAGAAGAATGGATTTCCCTGGGTCACTGAACAGTCTCCAGCACTACATTTAAGACACCATTAGCTTCATTTCCATCCATCATTTTGGTTTACTTCTACCTTGGGACAAGAAAATAAATTTAATTTCCACAGACTCAGCAAGTCTTTTTAGCTGTCATAATCAAATGCTTTCACACTATAAAGTATCTGCTTCTTCAGGCATGAAGACAGCAACTCTAGACAGATAAACTGTTAGGAAAGGCTGAGTTGCAACACACGTGTGACAGTTTTTCAGCCTTTGATGCCTAACTCATCATGTGCTTACCACTCCGGTCAAGCTCTATTCTTAAGAAAAGGACACTCAAAACAATGGCTCATTTCAGAATGTAAAGTCACTATAATACTACATACATGACTAATACATGACCTGTATTCAGACGAAGGAAAAAAAAAAAAAAAAAAAGCAAAAAGGAAAGAAGTTCTGTTTTTATAAGCCATACTAGAATGCATGGACCAAGCAAGGTGCCTCAAACTGTCATTTCCTACAATAGTAGTATCAACTGAACTGCCTAGGTCCATCTCCATTTTGAACTGACATAGCATTTGGGGATTTTTGCTCTTTAAAAGGTTTGTTGTCTTATTTTCCCAGTTATCTCTGAAACACCCTCCATCTTCTAGGTCTGGCTACTTTGGCCAGAACCTTCCTCTTTCAAGTGATACCAGAATACCAGATCTTACCAGGCCTGAACACGTGATCACTGAAATGAATCCAAGAGTTCTACTGACCGATAGGTTGCTCCAGCCTGTAGTCTTTTTTGCGTATTTGTGTCTCCCTATTGAAAAGGTTTCAGCTGCTGCTGTAACACTGTGCTAGTTTTGGCTGGGGTAGAGTTAACTCTCTTCACAGTGTCAAGCATGAGCCTATGTTTTGGATTTGTGCTGCACACAGGGTTGATAATATAGAGATGCTTTAGTTATCGATGAGCAGGGCTTACTCACAGAGCCAAGGCCTTTTCTGCCTTTTGTACTGCCAAGCTGGTGAGGAAGTTGGGGGTGGCTGGAAGGATGGGAGGGAACACAGCCAGGGCTGTGATCCAAACTGGCCAAAGGGATATTCCAGACTATGTGACATCCTGCTCAGTATTTCAAGCTGGGGAGAAGAAGGAGGAAGGGGGAACATTTGGAGTGATGGCATTTGTCCTCCCAAGTCACTGGGACACGTGAGGGGGCCCTACTGTCCCAAAGATGGTGAAACACCTGCTCATCCATGGGAACCAGTGAATGTGTGTGTGTGTCTTTTGCTTTTCCTTTTAAACTGTCTTTATCTCAACCCATGAGTTTTCTACCTTTTACCCTTCCAATTCTCTCCTCAGTCCCATTGATGTGGGAGTAAGCAAGCTGCTCCCTGGGGCTTGGTTGCTGGCTGGGATTAAACCGCAACAAATACAAACCTGAAATTGGGTAAAAACCAAATACTATATGCACAATAATTAAGAGCCATCTAGAGCAGTGAAAATAGATGTATGCAGATAGAAAGTCAGTGATCAAAATAACAGGATTTGATCTTCCCAAAGATTAATTTCTGAGAAGACAGACTATGGAAAAGCATATGCTCCCTGTTAGTTTTGTTAAACTCAGCAAATCCACAAGATCTGAAATGTTTCTGTTTATTATATGACACAATAATTAATCTTGGAGATTATTTACATAGTGGTGGTTATCATTTTCTCAGAATCATGAGACCTGGTGACACTACAGTCATCCACATCATAGGAGCTCAGTAGCAGTGTGCAAAACAGCTCAGTCGGGAACTTTAATAACTGCCAACTGCAGGCACTTAATTGGTCCTTCAATTTCAATTTTATTAAATTAAATCAGTCAGTTTATCTTATAAACTTACTTAATATACCAAGTGTCATTGTTGAATTAGCTGTTAATTTAGTTACTGAACAGAAATCATTCAGGCATACCCACAGAGCTCAGAGGCCACTCTACTTGTTCCTATAGCACAGACATATTCTCAACATATTTCTAGTAACCAGAAAAGGTTGCTCAAAGTGAGACTGCAGCCAAGGGACTGCACTAATCTCTGCCACAAATGAGCTCCATCTACAAGTCTTTATGCCAGAGGGCAAAAAAACCCAAAAATCCCACTGAAATAATAGGTCTCACAAATAGAGTTCTGATTTCCCAGTACGCCAATCCTTCTTGACAAACCATGTCTCTGCCAAACCCTATCCCTCAACTCCATGTCTTTCTCAGATGCCCTTCACACGTCACCTCCCATCATACTGCTGCTTCAGCTTGACAGGCTCATATGCACACACACTACCCCACTTGAACAGGAATGTGTATCACAGAAATCACAGAAATCACAAAATCAGCTAGGTTGGAAAACACCTTTGAGATTAAGAAGTCCAACCTATGACCAAACACCACCTTGTCAACCAGACCACAGCACCAAGTACCACGTTCTTTTCTTAAAGTCTTTTCTTAAACACCTTGAGGGAAGGTGACTCCACCAGATCCCCAGGCAGCCCACTGCAATATCTAATGACCCTTCCTGTGAAAACACTCCTCCTAATGTCCAACCCAATGCAGTTCACAGGTAGAGAGTTCTAGTCTTTCCCTACTGCCTTCCACTACCAGTAACTTGAAAGCCCATGAGAAATCTGCATAGAACAGCTGGATCTTTTAATGACTGCCAAGATAGCAAGCAACCAGGCACTCTTGGAAATGCTGAGCAGAAGGAAATCAAAGCTATCAGAATTTCAGAACAAGCCCGGGAAGTCAGCACAATGCATATCCATCCAGCTTTCTGAAAATCAGAGTGATGTTTTTCAAAACTGGGTCTCCAAAGGGAATCAACCTATGCTTGGGTTCCTGTATACAACATTTTGCATTTCAAAAATCCCATGCCTCTTTCAGCCCATTTCAAAATCACTGAGAGTCAGTACCTCTAAAACAAAATTTAACTTTTACATACAAATGTAGTGAGATTTAAAATTTAAACATTTTGGAGACACAAAAAGGTCAAAGTCCTTCTAGGTCACAAAATTAAAATCACATTGCAATTCAAAACAGAGAGATCTTCTTGAAACCTAGAAAATTCTAATGGAAAATGAAACCCTATCCCACACACTTTTAGTTGTAACTTTGAAAGACATATCTGAGAGAACATGATTCTTTGGCCTGTGGCTATGAACAATCCAGTGGGGAGAGAGAAAAAGCACCAGCTACCAGGGCTGTGCTGGAAGATCCCTTAAGCTACAGAACTCAAGGACATGGCTTGTCTTCCCCAAGCCAGTCTTCCTTCTGTTTTATTTCCTGTGAGAACAATGCTATATCATAACAAAAAGTGTGAGTTGTATGTGCAAAAGGTTCAAATCTCCCTTGACCTGAGTTACACCATGCACATGTTTTCAAAAAGCCAAAAAAGCCACCACCCGAGATCACTGAAAGATGTTTGCACCTGTCTTTGTCTATCCCACCATCTTTGGCGTAAGCATAATCCATGGAAAAGATACTCAGCAAAGCACCTGGAAAGGAAGCCCCAACCTGCACTCTGCTCTAGGCCAGAAAGCGTGCTGACGCTTTTCCTTGGCATCACTGTTACATAGCAACACAGCTGAGAGCAAGCCAAAACAGCAAGAAGCAATCTTCTCATCTCCAGCAATCTGAGCTGCTACATTGCCCTAACAGCTGGAAAAATCACTTGTTCACACTCCTTCTGCAGTGACATCGATGGTGAGGCTGTCACAACACAAGCAAAGTAACAGTGAGGAGATTCACACCTAACATCTTCTAACAAACAGTCTCACTGAAAATAAGTAGGACCCTTTAAATAGCTCTTTCAAAAATCCAGAATTATGCAGATTTTGGGTTATCCCAGCAAAGATTTTTAGATGCAGACTGGAATATAAGAGTCCAAATAATACTGAGACTAAGAAGACTTGTTCTTGTAACCCACCTGACACTTTTCAAAATCTGCTTCAGCCAATACATATCTACTTATCTGGCAAACATCACATCCAGGAGCAAAGGGATGCTCTTCACACTGCAAGAAGCCTACAGGAAATTGTACATCACCCCGTGCATTAAACATAAACCCATCAACATGACACATAGGCTTGAACTAAAAGTTGCCATGAGCCAGCACAACTCATTTAACCATGAGACAAAGCACTCATGAGACAAAGCTCTGAAGAACATTACGTTCAGGCCACATAGCAGCATCTGCCAACACCCCCCTCTCCTCCTGTGTAAAGGCACTTACCCTCCTGCTGTTTTTTTAACATGCCCATTGGTGACAGAAGTGTGAAATACTGTTCCGGTCTCCAAAATAATTCAATTTACGCTCACTACAGCCCTGAAAATAAGGAAATCCGGAGACAACACCTATCCTCCCCCCCACAAAAGTATGGAAAGTCACTGATGCAACACTATCCTCTGAAGTAAGTGTGTTTTAGAATATCATCGTCTCCAAAATGACAATCTAATTCCTGATGGAGAAATAGAGGTCTATTAAGAGGCAAAACACAAAACACCCCAGCTACTGCTGGATCTCTGCAATACTAGACCACTGTCAACCCTAATGAAATTTGTGCTAAAATTAAATTAACATAAATCAACAAAATCCACATTCACTAAATCCTTTAACAGGAAACATCAAACAAAAGCAGCAGCACCTGAGATTAAGAGACATATTAACAGATCAGTGGAGAGAGTAAGCAAAATAACCCTATTCTGGTATTTGCTTTTCGCCTAGGTAATTATCTGGCTGTTGCTTACAGGACAGATTTTGTACCCATCCAGGAAAGGGTATCTGTTGTAATCTTGATGCATGCTTTCTACTTTTTTTTTTTGCCAAAAAGACATTCTTAGCTATTGAAAGAAAATATTTGAAATCTAATTTATTAACATAGCTTCACTACATGTGAAAAACCTAGACCTCCGGGGGAACTAAATCCACCTTCATTCAAAGCAGACAGACTACCCCACATGTCACCTCAGCGTGCTTTGCAGTAACAACCCAGTTCTACATCCCTAAAAGGCTACTGAAATGGCTTGTTACTAATAAGGGAATTAGATTCTCAGGCTAGAGAAGGATCAAAAAAAATGAGCCTAGAGTGTGACTACAGCATGTGGCCAGGCTGTATTTGTTTAGGAAAGCCATCAGCAGAAGCAGCATGCTCCCATCCTCTGCTCCTATGAACTCTTTTGCTACTGCTATTTCCAAGTACTGGCACAGCATATTCATTGCAACATCTCCATGACAGCTCTGCACAGCACTGTTAATCCTGATGTTATGCAAGGAACAGAAGGCACAATAGAGGCAGAAAGGCAACGGCAGGTCTGGGAATTAAAGCCAGGTCTTCCTGTTATAATTCCTCAGCCTGGTTCTTTTTCCATCACATATTATCCCAAGCATGCTTTAATGGAAAAGAGTGCTTTTGCCAAAAACAATCCCAAACAAAACCCAAACCCACTTAACAGTCATAGTATTTTCTTTTTCAAACCATCTTCAAAATTACAGTAACATGTTCAGAGTTGTCTTTCAAACTTAGGACTCTCTGGCCTTTTCACAAAACTTTAGGTAGAAAAGAGTTCACCTTAGATCCTCAAAGCAACTCTAGTCAAAGCCCACTGCAGAACTGGCAATCAAGATTTGCAGTGCTGCCACAGAGCTGGCCCAGGACACAGGGCATAGGTGAGATGTGGAGGGGACTACACCACCTCATCACCCTGTATAAGATACATGGAAGTCTGCAGGACAACAGCAGCACCCACTTCCCCTGTAGCACACAGGACCTTTTTGCAGAAACTTGCCTCCAGCCACCACTTGCAAGTAAGACCCTCCATCTCCTTCTCCTGAACCCCAAAGCCTGCTCCTACTCTAGACCCTGTCTTGCAAGCTTTGCCTGGCGTCCTTGAACACATCCTTTGGGCTCAGCCTTCTTTCACTTTCACTGGATGCCAGATCTCTGGCATGTGTCAGAACTAATCACTGGAAACAAACATAGAGGAGAGGTAAGGGAGAAGAGACTATGCAGCCAGGTGTTCTGACACCAAGAGCACGTGTTTGGAGCCCCTGATCCCTGCTCTCCCGCTTCACATATCCCAGTCCTACAACAACATCAGTGCTCTATGCTCATCTCTTTGCAAGGGGAGATTCATTGAGCATAGGTAGGGCACTTGCAAAACATGCTACGCTGCAATGCAGGGTCCAGGCCAGCCTAGAGTATGTCATGTGAACAGTTAACATGGATATGTCAGCACACTGTTCCTCTGAACTTCTTACAGTGAGCTAATTATCCAACAGCATTTGTTGCATTCTGATTCAGTCTTTTATGGGACTGCATCTTGTTCAACTCTCCCTCCTGGCTACACCTGAATAAGAAGCTAGCCAGGCCTTGGAGGGATGCACCAGCTGTAGTACCAGCTCATCTGCAGCTGCACTGCATCCCAGCTACCTAGTAAAATATTACACTGCTCGCCTCTAGCAGACAAAGTAAAAGCTAGAAAACAGTGACCTTAGAGGATACAAAGCCTGGAAAACATTTCAGGCCAATACTTACTAATTCAGCTGACCAGATTAACATGCTTTGACCTGTTGGAACAGGTAACACTGTTTATCAGAAAGTCCAGATCAGCAGACACAAAAATCACATTACAAGGAAGATGGCTGAATGGAAACTTCTCTTGTAGATCCAATCTCAAACCGGTCCTTTTTCCCATGCTCTCCTCCCATTTCTAGGGAAGTTATCTACTTCCACTTTGAAAGACTAATGGAGACAACAGGTAAGTAAGTCTGTTAGCATGTCTCAGTCTCCTGTAGAAGATACAATGATCTTTTTTAACAGTATACCACTCTAAGAGTATATCTGGCTCCTTCTCTCATCCTTTCTAACTTCCTTGCTCCTAACCGCAATTTTCTGCATGTATTTCCCACTATGCTGTGCCTGCCACCACTGGACCCTTCTCTGGTTTGTAAGCCGTTGAAGTATATGCCTTCTATGTTTTCTGAGTAATCCAATCCCTAGATTTTGGAATGACAAGCTAAAATTATAATTCCTAGTTTTTACAGTTAAGCAGTGAATGCAAAATTGACATTAATGAGTCAGGCGGCGGTGTTCCGGTGGGAACTGCTATGTTCAATCTCTGTCCAGGAATTTCATGTTTCACTGCTCAGTGGAAAGAATGTTAAGTGCATAAAAATTGTCTTGTTGTGTAATTTTCAGTTGTAAACTGCTAGCTCAGGAGATGGTAACTGATCTACAAAGCATAACTGGAGCGTCCCTTGTAATGTCTGATTAGATGGAGCATAGAACTGCAAATTGAATTCAGTAGAGTCAACGATGTAGCAGGCAGCACATCAGGGACAGATTTACTAGCTGTTACAGCACAAAGCAAAAAAATGAAAAGGTAAGAAATACTTTAGTCAACCACACAGAAGGAGGGCTCTCTGCTATCACAGGCTACACCACTAATAATTACTGACACAGTACTAGACAATCTTTGGCACATTTCTCCAGACAACTTGCTGTACAGCATTATAAGATTTCAGTCAAATAGAAACGATAACGGGCTACCATGCCATCCCCGTCTTTCAATACCCCACCTGCCTGCTTCTTCCCAACACAAGCCTTTCTTGTGTGTCTACAAAGCAGGTCTACAAAGCCCTGCCTAGCCACAAATGAGCAAAGGGATTCATGTCTGGCAAAGCCATGTGGTGTCCTCACTGTTTCACCAGGACAAGCTGTGAGACTCTCCACAGGAGGAGTCCTCAAAAGACCTGGACATCTAAAACCTGCAGTAATATATGGAAAGTGACGGAGAACATCAAGCATCTCTCTCCTAAGCTGTACCCTGTGTCTTTAATTCTGCAGTTAAGCATTGCTTTCTGCAGTTGCCACTCCATTTGCCACATGAAGCGAGGCACAACAAGTGACTCACATCTCAGTGGCAGAGCCTGGTGTAAGGATAGCCACCTTGAAAAGCCTTAGAGCCAAATTCTGCAAAGTTACACATTGCTTGAACATCAGATAAGGAGTATGAGCAGATATGCATGAAATGGAAACACTTAAGAGCCACCAGACCTCTACAGGACATGCTAAGTGCCTGCCACTGGCATAGCTTGGAGAAGTAGAGGGGAAAGCAGTGATGCCAACACCAGGAGCTGTTCCGTTGTGCTACTTATCATGCACTCTCTGTCACTTACTCAATGACTGCAGTATCTCTCAGACTTACAGTCTCTGTCCTTGAGAAATTTGACTTCAGCCCTCTCCACTGCTGCATCAACCATTTCACAACCCTATTTCCCACAGCTGCTCATGCTGTGCAGTTTTGAAGCCTGAACTAGCAATCCCTTTGCTGTTTGACTCATGCTGGGACAGAGTTGTTTCCTACCACTGTTCTGCCACTACTAAATAAGATGGCATGTGACTGACGATAAGATCATCTTTCTGGTCGGAGCTGAAGCTGAGAAATGGATTGGCTCCAGTCACCACTATCTGAGACCTAGAGACTTCACCAGACTTTCATTCCTGTGAGTCTTAGCAAAAAGATAGTACCTTAAATTTCTCCTGCCACTCTTATTAGAGTGCATAGCAGAGATAAGGGATGACTGCTTCTACTCAAATCAGTCTGAGGCAAGTACAGTTTCTGCCTTCATTAAAACTAAATGCAGCACAGCTTTCAGAAAAGTGCTTACCCAACCATATTAACTCTCAGCTATGAAAGCCCATCAATAAAGTCCTCTGCTGGAACCCTCTGTGGCCAGGATAAAGTTCTTGCTATCAGCTAACTAATCTGCAATTACTCTTCTCTAGGGACTGAAGAGAATGAAAGAAAGCATCTTGGCCAGGGCAAATGTTATTAGAACCAGAGTAAGCTATCTACAGGATGTTTGGAAACCTCATGTAATACTGACAATACCTAATGTGAATACTCATACATTGGTGAATCTCCAGGTTTCCATTATATGACATACAACTAGACCCTGGATGATAAATTGACTAGTTTCTAGGAGTGCCAGGCTGGATTAAAACGTAGCGTGAACAGAGAGCAAACAGGAGTGCAAGCAAACCAGCAGTGCCAATGCAAACACTTAGGTTCTGACAGTGTGGAGGCAGGCATTTGCAAGCAGAGATGCTGGGACTGAAGAAGATCATGGTCAATTTGGTATGAGATCCCAGCTTCAAAGCAGATGTTCCTTCTAATTCAGCAGTACTGCACCTCTGCCTGGCATGGGTGACAGAGAAAAAAAAGAGGGGGAAGAAAAAGGCTCTGAACAGAAGCACTGCATTGTGCCCTGAGACAGTGTGACAACATGGAGAACCTCTGGTGAACCTCACTGAAAGTCCTTGAGAAAGGCAGGTGAGCATATAAAACCAGGAACCTCAGCTGGGGACAAAATAACTGAGAAAATGCAGCAGCCCTAGAGCAACTGCCTTGTTGCCAGCCTTGAAACAAGCCACATTTTTGTTCCCTCTACCAGGAAGAAGATGACAAATGTCCGCATAGCTCTCACCACCAGACCCTGGGAAGCCCTTTAACCTTTTGTGGAACGGCACTGTCTGTGTACACCACGTGGCCTGGTGAGCCCGCATCACCTGCCCATGCTCTGGCCTGTTTCCCAGCTGGAGGGAAGAGCATTCCTTTTCACTTCACAAAGGGCGAAGAGCAAGTGGAAACCTAAGCCTTATCCCACCCCTCCCTGCACCTCTGGCTGTGCAACCTGCAGAGCATGCAGATGTACAAATCCAGCCAGGAATGCAATCCTGCCCGGAGGGTATTTTCAACGCAGCATGTAGCAAAGTCGTGGCAGTCGGACTGGCAGGAATCTGGGCTTCCTTCTTGGTCATCTCCTGGCAGGCTGGACCACCACCTGGTGCATGCACACTGAGGCCAGGAGCACAGTGGGGAGACCTGCTGCCCTGAGCCCTGCACCCACCTGCCAGGACATCACATGTACTGCATGTGATGATGGAGGAGGAAACCTTCAGCAGACACCAGCTTCCAGGAGGCTGCTGCCACTTCAGCAAGGAGCTGAAGCAGCAATGCTTTTGCATGGCTGATGCCTGTCACCCAAAAGTCAGGAAAGTTTACTTAATGGTTGCCTTTGTTTTTAAATGTGAAGCCAAAATGCTTGCTTGATTACAGTCAGAGCTCAGGCACTCCACTGGATTGCATTAGACGTATCTAACTGTGAATAATAGTGTGTATTCCAGGAAAAATACATGAAAGAAAAAACCAAACCAAACCACAACAACAAAGTTCTGGCCAAGTGTTGATGTTAAATTGTAAAAAGGAGCCAGGCAGAAATGCAGTTAAAATTCAATTCTAGCTCTGCCCCTTTGTGCTTACTTCAGGAAAGAGCATAAGCCCAGAATTTGGCAGAGGGGAAGAAAAAAGAATTCTGCTCATCCTGATGAGGAACAGGACTGAATTTCTGATGCTCATGGAGTTCAGAGGCAGCAGAGAAAGTGACAGCAGCAGTATTAATGGAACACTGCAGTACCAGAGTGCCAGGCAAACCAGACCTGACTCGAGAGTTTCTATAAAACTAGGCTCTGGATGTGGGACAAAAGGAAGAATGACCACCCGAAGCTGAAAACGGGAGTAACTCAAATCCCTATCCTTCCATCTCTCCCGTTCTCCAGCTACACACACACACCTTGGGGTTTGTTGTTGTTGCTGCGAATACAACCACATGAGCACAAAGTAACATTTTGGTTAACTCCTGCAATCAGCAGGGACATCTACCCTAAACCACACTGCTGTTAAGATGGGGAGAGAAGAACAAAACCCAGCTCAAGGGAAAGTAAAACTGAACATGAGTGTTTAACACTGTGTCTAAAGGTCAAATGCCCTGACTCAGTGAGGTCTAGCGCCACGCAGCAGTTCTACAGGCTTGCTTGAACCAACAGGCTCTCAAGAGACCCCCAGCATCTATACTAAGAGCAAGAACAGAAAAACATGCAGCACATGGGATCACAACTGTGTAAACTAGGCAGACACCACTGAGTCACCACCACCACCGCACCGCGTTGCCTGAGAACTTGCTTTATGCCAGTATCCAGTCCTGCACCCCCTGACAAACCACAGCCACCAGCTCTGAGTTCAGCAGAGCCTGCAGGGTGGTTCCCTCCAGAGAGGTATTGCTGGCAGGAGGATACATAGAAGCAACAATTATGGATGAGCATACATCTCCTAAAGACGATGGCATGTGGAAACACCGGTTTCTCCTGTCTCATCGTCACACAGAATCACAGAATTAACTGGGTTGGAAAAGACCTTTGAGATCATCAAGTCCAACCTATGACTTAACACCACCTTATCAACTGAACCACACTCCAATTCATTCAGGTTGCTGAGCTAAGGACATAATTCCTCTAAATTTTAGATGTCTGCTTAGCTGCATGTGCACAATCATACGTGGTAAATGGAATATGAAAGCAGTGCCACGGACTTCTCCCTGCAAGCCCATGATCTCTGGAAGTTACAAAAACATTATGCTCCAGCAACACAGGCAACCCATCTTCCCTAATCCACCACAACAGGGAGCAGATACGCTCAAGACAGGTCTTTAAAACACCATAACAGCCTTGAAACACTACCTGTTAGAAAAGTGCCTGAGCAAGGCAATGTCTTTGGCCGGGTTTCCAATCCTCACTGAGCATGGGGAGGACAGAAGAGATATCCCCACCCAACGACAATGCTATCTCTAACAGTGACAGCACAATGACATTTTGGAAGCAGATTTGCAATAGTGGTAATGAGCTCCAACTATCTCTTTGGCCAGCTGGAAATTTTAACTTTTACTGTCAAACCGGACAAGCCTAAAATAACAACCAAATCTTGGGCAAAAGAACCTAGATTACTCCCAGAAAATTCATTACAGTGCCAGCGTGCAGACATGCTGCAGCTTTGTCAGACAGTATGAACCTCATGTGGAGAGGAAATACTGAGAGTACGAACAAGAGGAGTGAGTGAATTCAGCTACCTACCATCACCACCGCTGCCACAATTTCCCACCTCTAAGCCTCGCAGGGCCGCTGACATTGTTGCTGTCCCAGTTAACCTTCGCAAAGCAGTGCTCTGGGGACCAACTCAAGTCATCTTAACAAAGAGCACACAGGAAAGTGTCTAGTATTCCAGGACAGCCTTGAATTAAGGGGACCTGGAAACACAGGTGCTTTTTAAATCACTCTTCCTCTGCCTGGTGCTCCCTGTGCTCAGTGCCACACATCAATGACAAGCTAGGGCTGTTATCACTTACCAATATCCCAGCCCCCCACTTGACAGCACAGGGTGTGGCAAGGGCTTTTGTGAATATGAGGGGAGTATTGTCACACCGCATTTGGTGGCAACTTGAAGTCTAAATAATGGCAGTTCCACTAGGTCCTAAGGAAATTCGTTAAACTGTCTAATTGCCTTCACTAGAGACCAATTACATTGAATCTGATAGTGTGTTTCCTCAGCATCTAGGCCACTAGACATACCACATTTGTTATACTGTCTTGCTGCCTCAGACAAATACCCAAGCAAACCCAAGGAATGATTTGTCCATTTCTCTGGACACAACTTTTCAAGTCAAGTTTATTTACTTTGCTGTTATAAAAGCATGCTCTTCAGGTCCCAGAATAATTGTGTAGCTCTCTTCTGGCCTATATCCAGCTCTTCAATGTTCTCTGAAGTGCTGACACCAGCACTAGGCAGCATTCCTGCACTAGGGTCCCCAGAATATTTCTCCCCTACTCCTACCACTCACCTGAGGACTGCAAGTTCCCTCTCAGCTGAATTACTGAGCTTGGCCGCCATGTTAACTAATACCTTCCAAGCCTGTTGCACCACCAGGATATTCCAGACAAGGCCTCCAGTCTTGCTGGCTTGACCTCCACGCTTTGCTCTAGATGTACAGCCTTGCACGGAACAGCACTGGACGAGTCCTGCTCTTCAGGTGACTCAGCTCTGCTCCCACAACTGACCCGTTCTTTACATCCCCTCCAACCACAGCATCTCCATGCTTCTGCCAACACTTATGCAGTATTTGTATCACTGACAAAGCCACTAGGTAACGCAGGGCCAGGAACAGACACCTTCAGTATTTCTTGATGAGGTTTTTTTAGCTTCTCTACTCACTGGTGGAGGATGACTCTCCATCTGCAGCTGTTTCACGAGAATGCACTGATACTCTGGGCCATTTACAATAAGCCGCTTTGATTTTGTCTGGTGCGTACTAGAGTATCACCAGGAACAAAGTCAAAAGCTTTCAAAGCTATGAATAATTATGTCACTAATTATTACCAAAAATCATACTCATACGAAAAGTTGTCTGACAAAGCCAGTTTCCCATTCAGGGAAAATTGGCTAGTACCATACTGTCTTCTATCAGTTCTTCACCAGCTGCAGAGCTTATCAGACCTTCTGTGCTCTGACCAGACTGAACTTTGGGTAGTCTGGCAGGATACTCCCTCATTGTCCCAGAAAAATGCCCTTACAGTAGGGTTTTTCCACTCCCCTGAATTTTTTCAAGTGCAATTAATGATTCAAAGAGCTCTTTGGCTTAGTCTCTAGAAATTATGGACTGTAAGTTAACCATTGTTTTGAAGATTTAAAAGCAATGACATTTAACATTTTTCCTAATTACTGGAAGCAATTTGTCAGCAGAGCAGAAAACATTCTCTTGTGACTAAGCTATGAATACAGTCTTCTCCTTTCCAAACACCACAAAATAAATACTGATTATTTCTGCCACTGCTTTTTCAGTGTGCTTTTTCACTTCTGGTCAGTATGAGTCTACATCACTGCTAGGATTTCAGGAATCCCTGATACATTTAAAGAATCCCTTCTTATTGTTCAAATCTGCTGCCCGAAAGCTCTTCACTGGTACCCTTCAGTTCCCCCATCAAATTTCTGCCTTTGCTTGTAGATTAGTTGCCTATGGTGCTTGCCCTATTTTTCTATTCACTGTATTTTGAGGATTTTTGCTGCTTTAATCTCCTTTGTTAACCAAACCAGCTTTCTTTTAAACTAAAAAATTTGTCTCTGCAAATGCAGAATTGTGGTTTCTCAGGGACCTAATTAGGATTCTTGAACAACTCACAATTATCATTCCATTTTTATGCTTAAGTTCTTCCTTCTGCTTTATTTGGCCTATGGTTCTTTTCTGTTTCAAAAAACTGACCCCCTTAGAGCACCAATCATACATACTATTGCTTGGGACTATATATTCTCTGTTCACATAAAAATAAAGTTCAGTCATTATTACTTGCACCTAAGCAAACATCCTTTTCAGTTCAGTGATTAATTCATTTTTTATTAACCTGGATGAGGTGTGAAATTGCATTACTCCAAGACAGCATCAATACTTTCTAGACAGTGTTATTCACGTATGTGTTTTAGGTGAGTAAGTTTCTAGGAGTGCTGAAGTACCTGAAATACCTAAATGGAAGCATAATTTTTCTCTTATTCTCCCCTGGTAGAGTTTCAATGAGCTGCTCACCCAGGCACTGTGCAATACTGATAACAGGTATTTCCACCCCCCGCATTACTGCTGAGCAGCTACAACCTTGAGCTTTCCATGTCTTCTTTTGACTTACCAACAGCTTCAAAGCAAATAAAAATATATGTGGTGTCACCTTCTCTTCCTTCTCGATTTCCTCCTTCCTAGAAAACACGGCTGTAGCTACTTTGTTTTTGAACATTACAAAAATGCACCTTATCCCATGGGACTCCAGCCGTGACAATAGCCCATCTATCTTTATAAACAGGCCTTACGAATGCACACAGGGGTGAAACTTGTGATCAAATTACCCTAGCATAACAAGTTACTGTACACTGGCTGAGCAGCAGAGACTGTACAGCAGCTCAGACTTAGGCTGTACAGCATGATTTGTTTCAGCAGACATGCCTCTGTTAGAAGCTGCCAACCACTCCTGACATGGCAGCATTTTACAGAGTCGAGCTGTATGTAGGCTGCTGTGAAACTGGAAATGCAGTAGCCAACACAAGACTGAAAGGTACATTACCTGTCTATATTACCCACTCTGGTCTCACAGAGAGTATAGATACACCTCATCTCAGGATATCTGCAACTACTTAAGTACAGAAATTTCAGCCCTAAAAACTTCCAGAGTCCATTTTGCCAAATATACCAACAGTGACAGGATTTTAGTTCCTCTCTCAAAGAGCTACAGAGGAGTTTGGTATGTTTGCACTTTGGGGGATACCCTGAAACTCCAGGGGCAGGAATTTCCTCAGGAGGGAAGTCAGGGGAGTTCTTGTATGATTATAGGCATTGGCTATCACAGGTGACCCTATGGTTAGCTCATTTGGTTAGAGCATGGTGCCAATAACACCAACGAGCCAGCAAATGCCACTTCTGAAAAGCAGAGGGGCTAACTCTACATGGGGTGCTCTAAAGACAGCAACAAGGCACGATATCCTCCCCAGAAACCACGTCTCAGTGGGGTCTCTCCCCACAGCTATTACAAATGGCCAATGTGACCATACCTCTCACCAGACATACTCAGCAAAGGCAGCCAGAATCTCAGCTTTTACTTTGGAGAGAATGGGATAACGCTTGCTGTCTGGATAAAGTAGCACCTGGAAGCACTGATTTATTTGCAGCAAATTCAGCCAGATTTGATGCATAGTTGCAAACCCAGTTAATTTGAGGCTTGACGGCCTGATGTTCCTAAAATATATATAAATATTTTTCTTACATGGTACTGGCTAGGGAACATGGAGGGAGTAGGATACACTGATAATCCATATAGAAATGAAGGGTTTGAGTGAGTAAGATGCGAATCAGTCTCTAACACTATGTCTTGCTAATGAACGCACTCAAAAAGAAAAACCACATAAAATCTGCCTTTAAAAAAATAAAATATTATTTGTTAGAACATTCTTGTAATACATTTACCAGACTTGACTTCACAGAGTCAGCGTGTCTGTTTTTGTCAAAGATTAATCTGAGTTCTGGCTGATGCTAGCAATCCTGCTAATCTTGTTAAGAACAAAGAGACTGAGAAATGCACAAGGCCAGCTACCTAAATCTTCCCTCAGACAGTTATAGGAGAGGACTGACATCACAGTTAATTGCAGACTAAACACTGTTACACATTTGGTCTTAATTGACAGGACTGTTCTCAAGACCCCTGGATAAACCATCCTAAACCTCTCCCTGGTTTCAGGCTGCACGGCAAACTGCTCCCCACATACTCATCTGTTCCCGTGTGACCTCTGCATGCTCAAGAAAGATAAGTCTTGTGAGAAGAGAGAACATGTGGGCATCTGAACGCTCCAGCAGGGACACTGCCAAGCATAGTTCAGCTGACCCATTCCATACCAGCTTCCAAGCCCATCTCAGTTACATTTTAGGAACAAGCTTTCCACATCTGCCCAGCGGAGTAGAAGCCCACAACCTATGGAGCAACTCTTCCACTCACACCTGCCCTCAATTCAAGCTGTCAGGGGCTGAGAGATGTTTTGAGCCAGAGATGGCACTTGGGACATGTATAATATTCCCTGGTGTGACTATCCTTCATCCATCTGTCTAATCCCTTTGAAACTGTTCACACACCTTGGTGTCTGAGCATCTTTCATCCAGGCATGCTGGAAATGGATGATGTCTGGTGTGGATGTGCATATAGCTGCTAAGCTTGCCAGATGATAAGAATTTTATTGAGGAACCCAATCTTTCCTCTATTATCAAAAAAAAAAAAAAGAAAGGAAGAATTATTCCTACTCTTTCCTTTTTGCCTCAGGTCAGAAAAAGAAACAGTCATCTTAAAATTATGTTCAGCCTCATCCTACTTGCAATCAATCTTTCAAATTATCTAACAAAAGCCTTCATGAAGACTATTGCAAATAATTATAGGATATAGAAATTTCAAGACAAGTATAAGGGAAACCACACCCTTTGCAAAAACCTTGATAGTGCTTTGCAAGTTTTCTGCATTAAGACAACAGCATCGATTTTTCTCAAGAGAGTGTATGCCAGTGGGAATTTAGAGAAATACAAAACCAATACTTCACATACTGGAGACATGGGGAATAGAAACAGTACTTAAAAGAGCTAAAAATGTAAGTGCAGATGAGAAAGATGTAAGTTGGCCGGCAAGTTCACCTTGACCAGGGAGCAGACAGGGACTGGACCAACAACAACAGTAACACCTTTTCTTCCCTGGGAAGCAGTGTGAGTAAAAAGGACTTTGACAGCCCCAAACATGAGCACTCAGAAAACCACTGTTCCTGAAAGAACCACAGCCAAACACACATGCATAAACAAGGAAAGATGAGGACACTGACAATACCACTGCACCAAGCACACACAACTGCCATGTCACAAGACAGATGCTGCTAGGCCTGGGAAGAGCTGAGGCAACAGTTAACACATAGAAAATGTGCACTGCTGGGACAGGCTCAACAAACAGAACATTAAAGGACAAACTGATTACAGCTGTAATGCTCACACAAGTACTGAGAGTTGATAGCAAAGCCTCTTCAGCGGAATACAAACCCTCACAAAATCAAACAGATGAAAACAAAAGCTGGGCTTTATTTTTCATCTGAATTTGCTGATGAAAACTAAGTATCAGTCTTCAGAACCACTGCCATAAGACAGAAATGCTGTCAGTTGGGATGCAGGAGCCAACACGGATCCCCATGGATATTGCAATCCAGTCTTGGCCAGAAGTACCGTCTTACCAGTACTGCACAGGAGGGTGATGGAAGTGCAGTCCAGTTCTCAGGTGTGCAAGGAAGCTGTCTTCTACAACTTCTGCAGGCATGTGCCTTTAAGGTTGCAACCTTTTTGTCCAGGGGAAAAGCTGGCAGCTACAGTCCCATGCCTTCAGTTCTGTAATGGCAATAAGTAGTGAGCTCTTGAGATCAGGCATCTGACAGAGCAACAGCATCAGACCACCGCAATCCCTCACTGCAATCCTGCGTCAAGACCTGAGAACGTGCACAGCAGAGCTTTGCAAAGGGGCACCTAGCTGAATAAGCCAAGGCCACATCTCTGCCCTGCTCCACACTCCCTACTTTTGGCTGAGCTGCTCCAAAAAGCATTCAGCTCAGAGCTTCTGTGTGCTACCTTGAGTGGCCACCGATGCCTGGCACCCCTCAGCCCGCTGACAGGGCTATGCTCCTCTGCAGCAACAGTGCCCCCACCCAAAGCTGGAGGATCTCAAGCATCACACAGTGCACCTGCCAACCAGCCACCAGTTTAGCACTGCTTGTCAGAAGAGAGGAGGATAACCCAGTCTAGTGCACTTGCCAGAAATTAGCAGGATAACCCAGCCACCAATGCTCTCAGACCACCGCACATATTTCATTGCCCAGCCCTCGCTCACTGAGTAAAAAGGAAAGTGCACCCGCAAGGAGCCTCCACGGGAGCAGCAAGGACAGAAGATACCATATTTGCCACCTGACATCTTCCGTTTCTGCTATGTAATATGCTGAGCTAAGGGCATTTTTACTGGGAAAATCCAGCTATCTGACAGGCATATAGACTGCAAGTGCAAGGAGCAAAGTTCATAGTTTGGGATTTCAAAGCCCTGCCACAGAGTCCAGGCTGTTTGAAACAAACTCCCCACCCTTCTGAATGCAGAAACAGCATATCGCCACTGAATGCTACCTTCACTGAGGGAAAAACGCTGAAATCCCCAGATAGTTAAAAGGATCTTAATTAAATTGTAATTATTTCAACAGAAATGCAAAGCCTTAGTTATTTTGTTTCCCACCAGCCAGCCCATTCCGCACCCCTGAAGTCCAGAAGTGGAGTCTGCAGGTTTGTTTACACCCAAACTGAAAAAAAAACCAAATCTAGGTCACAGACTCCAGCAGCCAAAAATGCAAATAGGATCGATTCAGCTGTTCCAGCTCCAGTTCATGCACACAACACCCTGATGTTCCCATCACCTGAGGAGAGAAGGCTAGTCCTAACAAATAAGGCTTGAAGTTACACCCTTGGGGCAGCAGATGCAATCAGGTTACTGCAAGCAGTGTCCCATCCAACTTGCTCAGCAATAAAATGCTCTGCTCCTCTGTCAGCTCCTTCATCAAGCAACCGCTCTCTGCTTTGCTCCAAATTCGGACCTAAACTACAGAATCTAATCTACTCTTTGCAGGTCTTGTACTATGTGCCTTTCCTTGCTTTTTCTTTCTTTGAGATTCTCCATTACCGTCATTTTCAAAGGTGAGCCTGAACCAAGGTCTCATGAATGGAAACACTGCCAGACCTGGCCTCATCATCCCAGAAACTAAAGGCAACTATTATAACAGACCAACCAAGTACAGCAAAAACCCCCTTTACTTGAAATTAGAAGACTAGCACAAATCTCACCAATCTCATATTGTATCTTTTGTGCCTAATTTCAAGCCATCACTTCTAACTTCTTGAAAACGGGAAAAGATCCAAACCCACCAACACACCACACAACACATGTAACAAAGCAATGGTGTCTCTGCTTCCCACTTTCCCCACCAATACAGGCTTTTCCTAAATAATAATTTTATACAAGGGGTTATCAAGGGTGGCCCTTTCACCGAAGTGGGTACACAGATTGACCAGCAAAAATGATGTTGTTATGCCAGAAGGGCTGTATTTGCTAAGCAGGAGTCTGCAGCTCTCACGGTCATGTTAGTGATCCAGAACCTGAAGTGCTGGGAGCCCTCTAGAGAAAAGCAAGAATCTCTCAGCACTTTGTTGTTTGCAAAGGTTGTTTCTTGAGTAGAAACATAAACAAATAATGTCCTAATTAATACAAAATGATCAATGCAGAAAACTTAGCTTCATGCCCTATCTGCAACAAGCTACATGAGGGACTGGCTGAACGATGCAAATGACAAGACTTTCAAGTGCTCAGTCCCATATTTGGAGCCAGGATTTCATGAGCAGTCAGCCCTTAGTGGCTCCTTGCTTCCTACTGCATCCCAAGCAGCTCTGAAGACTACTTATGAATATGCAGCAATGTATTCAGATCCTGAGGTAGGAAGAATGCTGTGACAAGGTAGGACAACAGGAAAGTCATGTGGGGAAACAATTCTCAAACCAGGAACAGGTAATAGAATCTTCTTCCAAGTGACCCAGTATTGGAGAAGCCAAACTAGCCAGGGTCGTGGCTAGGAAGCGGTGATGGCTGGACAGTGTTTACATGCTTAACCATGGGTCCACACAAAGGGCAGATGTAAGTCCAAACTTCCTGTGTTCAAGCTGAGAACAGTTTGTGAGAAATACAACCTGGACACCACCTTGGTGTACCGAAGCAAGTGCCTGGCACAGTACAGGCCAACGCTTGCTTGTCTTCTGAGCCAGTACTAAACTGACGTTCATGACACTGCTGAAACCAACAGCAAAGCTGTTTTGGGCTGGAGCACTAATGCCCCCAATACAGCAAACATGTGAGCACATCCCTAACTGGAAAGGAACAGTTGGGAGGCACTGACTCCATGCTGGAAGTCAGCAGGGGCAAACTGTACATAGCTACAAAGCCCAGACGCAGCTAGGAATGAGACCCACGCAAGGCCTTGCAACAAGAGAGGCATTACCCAGCAAAGAAGGTGGAGTGGGAGAACAAGTCTGAAAGACAAACTAGGACGGAAACAGCACAAAAGAGGAAAAATAAACACCATGGCTCTGGCATGGAGACAAACAAATCTTCCCATACTCCTAAAGTTGCACGGAACTTGGAACAAGAGAGAGGGATTGAGAAGGCAGCAAAGTATTGCACAGACTGTGTACACATCATTGTGTACTGAACAGAAATGATACTTTTATGATTTGGCAATGTGGGCAGCCAGCTTGAGCTGAGCAAGAACAGAGATTTGGCAGGTAAAGTAAGAGAGTCATAAACCAAAAGTCTTGTACAGAAAGCCAAAGAAAAAGAGCCCCCTGACAGGCAGTGTTAGCTGTTGTATATGGGGTTTTTCGGCTTTTTTTTTTCTTTTTTACTGTTTTCTCTTTATAAGGAGAAGGAAGTTGCTAATTTGGGTTTGTCTGTACTTTGCAGTAACAGAGCATTGTGCAACCCCAGGGAGAAAACAATAAACTGTTCCAGACCTTCACCTGCAATAACATACACCAACAAGGCCTTGGTCAATAGAATGGATCAGAACAGGGACCTAGCTAGTAACAATGTACGGTTTGGAAGCGGCTTGGGAGTCTGCCTTACCAGACAGTACAACAATTCTGGATGTGAAAGAAAGGGCAAATCCTATGCAGAAACAAACTGAAAACACTGAATTTGTTTCTCTGCCAAGTAAATAATTTCTCTGTAATTCTGCTGTAAGAAAAAAAAGCATCTCACTNCCACCTGGAACCCTGCATCCAGCTCTGGAGTCTCAACACCATAGACATGTTGGAGTAGGTCCAGAGGAGGCCACCAAGATGAATCAGAAGAAAGGAATACCTCTCCTGTAAGAAAAGGCTGAGAGAATTGAGATTGTTCAGCCTGGAAAAGAGAAGGCTTTGGAGTGACCTATAATGCACCTTCCAGTATGGGAAGGAAGCCGACAAGAAAGACTTTTCACAAGGGCATGTAGTGACACAACAAGGGGGAATGGCTTCAGAGTGAAAGAGAGTAGGTTTACATTAGATATTAGGAAGGAATTCTTTACTGTGAGAGTGGTGAGGCACTGGCACAGGTTGCCCAGAGAAGCTGTGGATGCCTCACCCCTGGAAGTGTTCAAGGCCAGGTTGGATGCGGCTCTGAGCAACCTGGTTGAGTGAAAGGTGTCCCTACCCATGGCAGAGGGGATGGAACTAAGTGATCTTTGAGGTCCCTTCCAACCCAGGCCATTCTGTGATTCTATGATATTTCCTGCACAGTGTTAGACTATTCCTTATGGGTTTTGTTCCATTTTCCCCAAGAGAAGTTTCTAACTCATGCCTGTGTGTTCACTTCTTTGAGAAGAGGTCACAGAAGTGGCCCAGTACTGGGGGTTCCAAACAGCAGCACAACAAAGAAAATAATTTTCAAAGAGCCTATTTCAAACTCCTTGTTTGGTTTATACTAAACACGTAATTAACTCTACTGCCTGAACAAAGAAAGCTCTGAAATCAAAGACTTACAGAATTGTCAACCATGAGAGTTCAGAAGTCAGTTTCTGAAACAGCCATGAAATTGGCTTAGAAGCATAAAAATCACCTGTCTCTGGTTTCCCTTTTCCTTGAGCTGCCTGTATTGGAAATATAATAGTGGGCAGCAGTGGAGATGTGAATTTGCAGTGCAGTATCTGCTCCAGACCTGCTCCCTCAAGGGATAGTGCACTCCTTCCCAGGCAAGTGAGCTGGCATGGGAGGACCCGCAGTCTGTGTGATGCAAATGCTCACCTCCACCCACCATGGGGCAACCATGGGGTATGATTTTCCCAACTAGAGGCAAGTTTCTCCTGCAGTTTTTGTCCCTCAGGCCTTCTCAGAAGGCTGGGCAATTCTGGATATTGCAGCTCTGCGTCCCCTGCCCATGCAGCTTCTTGGATCACTTAGTATTTATCCCATCTGCAAAACAGCACAACAACTGCAGCTCTTTGAAGAAAGCTGTGAAGGCCTAAGAGTCAAGATTTGCATGAGCTTAGCAGGGACATGACTGGCAATCAACATTTCTCGGTCTCCCTACCACTTCCTTACAAGGCAGTGGAGAAAAACGCCCATGCCTCTACTTCTACCATGATAAACTATAGGGGCAATGTCAGCAAAAGAAAAACGTGGGCAATAATGTTCATAAATCCTCAACCAGGTCAGAGGTGGAAAAGAAGGGACTTCCCAGCCTATTCCCAGGTGAGCTGTGAGCAAACAGCAACAGCATAAGAACTGAAAGCACAGTGTTAGGCAAAAGACTGGAGATGCAAACGAGGCTGTCCAGCTCCAAACAATGGAAGAGAGAAGTGCAGAAGCCCTACCTGCAGTTAAGGACTGCTCAAGTGATGCAGCCTGGGCTGCTGCGCTATTCCCTGCACCATGGTCTCCCCACCAAAACTGTCTGGGGTAGCAGCACTTGAGACATTTGTCCTGAGCTGCTGTCCCTGCCCTTGCTGCGCTGCACTCGCCTTCTGCTCTTTCCCTTCCAAACTCTGCATCAGTGACAGGACAGGCTTCAGGATGCAGGGGAGAGGGTCAGGCATCAGTCAAAACTCCCCAGACCTTTGACTAAAGGTCCTCCCAACTTGTGATACTGGGGCATGCTGCAAAATGCAGGTCTTACCTATTCCTAAGCAAACGCCAGTTCCACTCCCCAAACTAGCACCTCCCTGCAGCGAAGGCACCCCACATCAGAGAGCAGCATCATGCCTGTGATCCCACCAGGCAGAGACAGCAACAGACACTGCTGCCTCATGTATTTCGTTCAGAGAGGAGCACCTCATCCAACACACGGACAACACAGAGGTCATCCTGCTGCATGAACAACAGTGCTGAACTCCAGCGGGTTCGCAAACACAAAGGCCTGTACTAGTTTCTGAAACTCCCTGCAGAAGGCTGTGCTGTGCTGACCCTCACCTGGTAACAAAGGAAGAGAAAAAAAACCCCACAAACAAACAAAAAATACTTTTCCCAGTGTGGAGGATGGGCCTCTATTTCTGAAGGCATGAAGATATCAACTGTGATACCTTTCCAACCAGCACTTACTTCTCAGCACTACTCACAGCACCCCTGCTCTCCTCAAGTAATCACTTCTTTCTTTCTAACTTGCTATTACAGAAACAAGTTTGGACACTGAGCCCCAGCCTGTCCTGGGGTCCTGTAGAGCAGCCAGCCAGGGTCAGAGAGCACACATCTAAAGGTCCAGTGTCGCTGAGGGTGGAACATGCCCAAGGCTGCCCAAGGAAGAGAATAGGGTTCTTCCCAGGCCAGGCCTGAATGAATTCATCTCTGATCTGATCTCCTGTGCTAGCAAATTCTCCTGAGGATGTAGGCAAAGGCATGGGCTGCGGGGAGCAGACACGAGTCTCTGGGTCGAAAGCACTTACCCCACACCCCAGCCCGTGCTGTTGCTGCTGCAATATCCACCTCAGCAGCCAGTCTGGCACCCTGCACACCACTCCGCCTCACCTGGGAGAAGTTCAGCCCATTGAGTGGGTGGCACTGCTCTTCTACTTTCTCCACAGCGCCCGTTTGCTTCCTCAGCCGCTCTGCTTCCTGGGCCAGGAACAGATCCAGGACGGGCACGCCTCGCGACTTGATGTCTACCTCTGTCAGGGAGTTCACCATCAGCATGACCCAGACCGGCCTCTTCCGCTCCCAGTTGCCAGCAATGGCATTGAAGAGGTAGTCTGCATACAGCCCTTTGCCCCGCTGGTCTGGGGTCATCCAAGATGGCATCATGAGCTTGACATATTCCAGGTGCCGCTTCAGACGGCGGTAGATGTCACGGGGCAGCACATCTTGGAGATTCTCTCCCTGTGGCAGGAGCTGGCAGCTGGTGAGAGCTGAGATGGTGTAGGGATCAGTGAGATCCAGCTCAAAGTACACAATGTGGCTCTGCTGGAAGGCTTTCTTGGAGTTCTCAGGGACAAAATCCCAGACACGCGTGTATGGAACATGGATGGTGCCAAAGAAATAAGACGGGGGATCTCTCTTGATTGTCCACAGGAAGGAGTTCAGCTCATTTTGCTGGGAGAGAGGGAGACACAGCTAAGTAAGTACATACATTTACACCAGGCCACTGCAGCAGACAGCTTAAGGAAAACATGGTGCCAAGCCAGCAGGTCACCTGGCTCAGCAGCTGGCCAGCATGGACTTTTCCTAAAGTGACTTTGCTCACATAAAGTCCTCTTTGACCATTGTTTTTCTCAGGTCTTGAGGTAAAAATTCCATTTTTATTAAATAAAAACCTAAGAAGATTGGCTTTGGCTTTCTCCTCCTGAAAGGTAACACCATGTCTTCTCAACAGTAATACCACCTGATACATCACCTGGGTATTTACCAAAAGCAGCAGAAGAGCACAGCCCTAGCACATCATGATTCAGGCACAACACTTACCCAACTTCTGCCTTTCATCTAGTCAAAAATTGGCATCACTTTGCTGAAGCAAAGCAGGACAGCAGGATTTCTATCACTTCCACCTCTCACTTCAGCACAGCAATGCACCTTTCATCAAAGAAATTGCTGTGACACTTAGTCAGAAGGCGGTGCAGCATCATGGGTGAACTTGCTACTTTGAGTATGCTGGTTTTGGTTGGGGCAGAGTTCATCTTCTTCACAGTGGCTGGTATGGGGCTGTGTTTCGGATTTGTGCTGAAAACGGGGCTGATAATATAGAGGTGTTTTTGTTATTGCTGAGCAGGGCTTGCAGAGAGCCAAGGCCTTTTCTCCCTGCCATACGACTGCCAGCAGGTATGCTGAGGGTGCACAGGATATTGGGAGGGGATACAGCCAGGACAGCTGACCCTAACTGACCAAAGCAATATTCCATACCATATGGCATCACGCTCAGCACAAAAAGCCAGTGAGGGCGGGAGGAGAGAGGACATTCAGAATGATGGGGTTTGTCTCCTCAAGTCACTGCTATGCTAGATGGAGCCCTGCTTTCCTGGGGATGGCTAAACACCTGCCCGTCCCTGGGAAGTGGTGAAAGAATTCCTTGTTCTGCTTTGCTTGTGTGCATGACTTTTGCTTTAGCTATTAAACTGTCATTATCTGAACCCAAGACTTTTCCTACTTTTACCCTACCAGTGCCCTCTTGCATCCCATGGAATGGGGATTTTATGAGTGTGGTGCTTGGTTGACAGCTGGGGTTAAACCACAACAGCAAGGCACCAAGAAAATGAGTAACACAAAACACAGCTAGCAAGCAGACTTGCTAGAGCAGGTAGAAATAAAACTTTGCACATGGCAAAGAGACACACAGTCAAGACCCCTCACAGTCCAGTACTCTTTCTTGAGTAGCAGAGAAGAGCATGCAATACCTTGGAAAATAAGGGGAAAAATTCTGCAGGCCAAACTTGGCCTGTGGTTTCAGGGTATTCACTTGTAAACACAGACGAATAAAAAAAAAACGTTCTTTTTTTAAATTAGCTTTTAAAATCTCTCAAAACCCGCAGCCATCAGGAAGTCAGAATCAGATTTAAACTTGTTCTGCTCGAAAATATACCTCACAGCATCACCTGGGATGCCTCAATACAGGGTTGTGGTGTTCCCACAGGACAGAAGTGCAGATGGGACAATATGGATCCTGCTTGAATCCCTCCAACTCACTTTACACCAGCAGCAGGCACCACCTTCATCCCCCACGGCACCCCACTGGTGCAGCAGTACTTACTGGAGCGATGGACACAAGCGGTGTCTGTCTGCACAGACAGGAAGAGGTAGCCTTTGCATGTCTAAGTAAGAGAGCAGGCTTCCAGATGCACCCAAACATCTGGTCAGTCTTGAGCCAGCAGATAACTCTAACCTCAGCACTGGGGCTAACTGTGCATGTGTGCTGATCTAAGAAGCCTGCCTGACTGCCAAATGCGGAACAGGCTGCTTGGAGGAATTTACTGGAAGCACACTGCCTATAAATTTCTGACACTAAAGACTCAGGGTCAGAAAGGTTAATCTTAAAGACTACTCTGCAAGGGCTCATCCCAGACAACCTTCTCCAGCAGCTCTGTATATCAAAACCAGGCCACAGATCAGGCAGCACTTCAGCAAAGTGCTACCACCAGTCCACTTCACCTGCATGGACTACAGAATATAGACTATCCTGAGCAGAAAGGGACATATGGGGATCACTGAAGTCCAGCTCCTGGAGCTGAATGGGAGAGCCCCAAGAATTGCACCATGTGCCCAAGAGTAATTGTACAAACCAAATATATTCCAAAGGGCTCTTCAGACTGTTCTGCAGCATGTCAAGAGTCTGAGGGATACTTCAGACCCTGGAAACACCATTCTACAAAATGCCAAATCCTATAGGACAGTCCTGAAATGCACACCTGAATTACAGAGCATAAAAACTCTCCTGAAGACCACAGGAAGAAGGGAGAACAAACATGAAGAGCACCAGTGGGGTGCTGTGGGGGATGAAGGTGCAAAAGATACAGGACAACAGGTGAATAAAAATCTAACATAGACCTGGGAAGAATACCAGAGAATGAATATGCAAAGTAAAACAAGAGGGAAAACAAGACAGGGTTCTCTCCCAACAATAGTCAGAAGGGGAAAATGAAAGGGCATGCCACTGTGGTGAGAAATGAACTGGAAGTAGTGGTCAGGCAGCAAGGAGGAAGGACCAGAAGTGCTGCTTTCTACCTACTGCAAGTATAAAGACAGAGGAGACACCTGGGGCAGGCATGAGGTTAGGAGGTCAATAATCCTTCTCTTCGTGCAAGTTTGATCATGTATGTGGGAGTGCACAAAACCAGCTACAACTGCAAGGAATTGCACAGAACAAGTGGTCACCAGCCAGCTTTTCAGCTCCTCAATAAACCCAGCAAGAAGGCTCAAGCCCAGATGACTGGTACCAGGCTTTAACATGATCATCAGCACTGCTCTGGACTACTGCACACAGCCCAGCTAGAAAGGCTTTTGGCATTATACTCTTTTTTTTTTCCCTGCTTATCCCCACAACTTTAATGATCAGATACTGAAAGCAGAGTAATACTGCCAGCTACCAGTGGTACCTCTGAAGAAACAAAACAGGCCATCAGGCACAGAGTACATGAAGTGTTCCTCTAAAGAGTCTGCAGTACAGGCACAAAGAAAGCAGACTGAGACATAGCAAAAATTTTCACACAGTTCTCGAGACCTAGCATTACAAAGCAGAGCAGCTGAGCACTCTTGCTGGCACTTGCATGTCAAAAGATGTAGTCAGGAACTTGGGAAATCACCCTAAGCACCATTCAGACCTTCCTTCACAGAAAGCTTGGAGCCAGCATGAGAGGACAGAGAAACCTCAGTTTCTCACCACTGGCAGGAAACTCCCCACACCCTGCAGAATTAGTTTGCAGGTCCCAGCAACTGTTATCATCACCAAGTGATGGTACAAGGGGAGCTCAAAAAGCTCACTCTCCCTCTATAAGGTGACACTACAGCTGCTCTAGACACGCTAGTACCTCACATTCCTCTGGCATCTCCTTTTCCTTCCAAAGTGGAGACTAGAATCCCAGCACTGCTCTGCCTCTGTGCCAGACCCTTGCAAACAGCCTGTTACAGCTCTGTGGGAGAGAGGAAGGGGCAAAGCCCTTGGTGTGCCGGAGCAGGTGACTTCCCCTGCTGTACCTTGGGCCACTCCCACCTCCCTGCCCACCTCCTGCAGCTCTCGCACGTCTCAATGCAGATTCAGAGAGGGAAAAGCAAGGATATAATCTCACCCCAATACCATAAAAGGGAAGCTGTTAAACAGTGCTCTAGGTAGCCATGAAATAGCATAGGAGCAGTGCCGAGGCATGCTCAGCATCACACCATACACCATCACTGCAGCACCTCACCTCCCTGAGAGCATGCAGTAAATAGAAGTGCTACAACCCAATTTTCCTTTGCAGTAAGAACCTTAAACACAGCTGGTGCAACAAAAAAACGTGCTTTAAAACAAACACATTACAGTCAAACTGTTGCCCTGGAGGCTTATGGCAGCTGGGCTGTACAGGTTCAGGAATTTCAGTTCCAGCAGCATAACAACAAAAAGGGTCATGAATAGATCAAGATGCATAGATCCCTATTTCTGTCTCCACTCTACAATTTACAGGGTACTCAATGCATTACTCATCACGGGAAAAACTCTAAGGAAGGTGAAAGAGAGGCAGTCTCACAGGAGAAGACAGGTCTCCCAACCTGCTGCCACACCAAGATCCGAGGAATCATCAGATCAAGGTATTTCTGAATGCTCAGCACCACAGCATGGTGCCTTCTTCTCTGCCTTACCTCCCCAGGTGAAAAAGCTGACGCTGTCACGGAGAATGCACTGGGAACTGTGGGATCCACTCCCTATCACCAGACTCAGAAAGCCTCCTTCTCAACCAAGGCTGCACAGGGGACAAACTCCACTGTCCACTGAGGCGCAAACTCCACTGTCCACTGAGGCGCAATGGGGACACATAAGGACAGATAACAAGACAACACTTCCCCAGCACAACAGGACAACAGTGTCAGCCGTTACAAAAATTCTGGAAAAGCATGGTGCACATCAAGGGTATTTCCTTGGGAGCTGAGGTTCCTTCTTTTTGATTAAAAAACCCCAAGCCTCAGATTTTGTTCATTTTAACTAGCTGCAACAGCTTGCTTTTCCAGCACTATTTATATATCTATTACAGGATGCAACCTGTAGTCTTCAAATACACAAATACTACTGTGTTTGTCAGATACCATGCATCACTTCAAGTGAAGCAGCAGTGATTCTTCCAGAAGAGAAGTGCCAAAGAAAATCAGAGAGTCATATTTTTTTTTCAGAGAAACTTGCTCAAATTGGGCCAAATGATGTCCTAACAAGAATAAAATTGGCAAATATCCAGAAAACAATTCAGAAAAACACCAGGAGGAACAAAGAATTCACCTAGTGACAGCACTCCAAACATCTAGAAGAGCATGGGAGTATAAAAAACTAAATAAAAAAGTAAAGACAGAAGGGTGTGGTGATATGGCAATTGAAGGCTCAGAGGTAAAGAAAAACTGTTGTCTAGAGACCGAGGAACTGGATGGGAACTCCAGACATGGACAACCTGCACTTGGTCTGCTTCCTTCTACATGAGTTCTGCTTCCTTCCATCTTCTGTCTCATCTACGTAGACTATACATTTCAAAGCACAAAGTGTGTAACTCACCATGCAGGTAGGTGCCCTTTGTGGCTTCACTGTCCTTCAGGACTCCCAATACTCACCACTTGGCCTCACAGCCACACGTTCCAAACCTCAGCCCAGAACTGCACTGCTTCTCAATCCACAATATTCTCGTGCCTTACTTTTCTTGCTTGCTACAGAAGCCAAAGCATGTGGCATGCAATATTTCACCCAGGCAGGCAGCCCTATAATCCTCCCTACATGGCTTTCTCCCCGTCTCTTATCTATCCTGGTGTCCTATCTTGTCACGTTCCTTTATACCTAACTGAGGCAAAGATTTTACTCACCATGTTATGTGCCCACGCAACTATGGTAATGCAGACAAAAATGCTAGCCACAGTCTTAAAAGCACTTCTCTTGAGCTTTTGCCCACCTGCATTACTGACAGTCTCAAACTCAGCTTAAGACTTAAAGCAGAACTCACTTGGGGATAAACACTGCACTGGCTACAGCTACTAAAAGAACACATCCCAAGTGCCAGAAATGAAAAACAAAGTTTTTAACTAAAAAGCCACAGGTTAAGAACAGACAGATGACTTGCTCTGCTGGAGGGCATACATGGAAAAAAGTAGCCATATAAATTAATTGGCTCTCTATCAGGAACAACACATCATAAAATACTAACCAACTACAACTACAAGCATTCCACAATTAATCCCTGAATTCTGGATTTGATTTTTCCAATACACTCCAGTGTTAAGCAAAAAGCAAGCAGTACCAGACCACATTACTTAGTATCTGGAATACAACCCAAAAGGATTCCAGCATACTTTATTTTAAATTAACTGTTTTCAATGTCTCTTTTTTTTCTAGAATGATAAGGCACATTATTGGTTGTAGCTTTAACTATAATTTGGAGTTCAGATGAGAAAGCCCTCTGAAGTATTGTTGGTTCATTCCTTAAAACAGCAGTTTTTCAGGCAACAACACACGTATTTCTTTCATGGCAGAGACTTGGGCAACCTGACAAAAAGAACGAAGTTAGATGTGTCTAAGAGAGGTAAGAAAAGGAATCCTGTGAAGAACTAAAGTAAATTAAAAAGCCATGCGTGCTGATGCAGGAACAAGACAGTGTATTTTTCCTAAGGAGTTCATGTAAATATTCGTAAGGTTAAACTCAACAGCTTTGTAAATAAGGCAGAAGCTGCCATTCTTAGACAGTGTGGTTATTACCACTGTCCTAATGACCCTAGGAAACAGCCTGCCAATTCCAGAACTACAGGTGGTCTCACATTTTAATGGCAGCATAATCAGCAGATAATTACCTATCATTAACACATTTCACCTCCAGTCTTGCTAGTAACTGGCAGAAGTCCAGTCAATTGTTCTTGAGAAAAATTTCCTGCATATCCCACCCAATCTGTGAAGTGATCCATTTCCACAAGTATGACTTCTGCTCAGGCCCTCGGGAGCTGTCCTTTTCGTCCTTGCTCTCACTGGCTACTTGCAGCAGTACTTTCGTACCACCCTACAGGCTTTTGCACCTTGTGCCCTCAAAGAGAAGGGGGCACCCACTCCAAAGCCTTGACCTGGCTTTATGGCAGTGTCACAGCTGGCCACCTACAAATCCAGCTGACAAACTGGTTTCAAGCAAATTGTAGACACCAACCCACAAGGTAGGGCTAAGCCCTGTTTAACTCAAGCTCAGGCAGACACCTCCAGTGAAGCACATGTAGCTTGGCATATGGCTGATTCCATAATGCCATACATCCTGAGAGAAGACATCCTGAGGAACCAGCATGCTCCTAGAGGCAGGAAGGCCCCAAGAACAAGGGCTACATGTAGGTGCATGAGCAGATGGTAGAGAGGAGTAGTCACAGAGCAGACCTTCAGTTGTAAAACTTTCTCACACCTACCCTGCAGTGAGCCTGCTGTGGCTTTGGCACCTCCCTAGTGCAGCAGGTCTGCACTTACTCCTAAGGGCTTCCAGTTTCCTTAAGAGCTGTGCTGGTAGAGTTAACCCTGGCTGGGAGGGAAGGTGAAGTGGTGGTACACATATCCCAGAGGCACGTCAGGTCCAAGCAGATGCCAACAGACAGCACAGATGGCCTGTTAACACAAAGTAAGTTCAAGAAGGCTTTTCCCACACGATTTTTGGTACTTTTATCTCAGAAGCTTCAACGAGAACGACTTTTTCTGCTTTTTCACGAAATGACAGACACACTCTACATACACTTCACACGGGCCATAACATCACCCCTAACTTGCAGCAGGGATCCTCTGCTGTGCTAACCACCCACCGGAGCCAAGCCACCGCATGCTGCTCCTGGCTACTGAAGTCAAGCTGCTTAAGTTCAGGAGACGAGCAAAACCTAATATAACGCGTAACCGTGTTTCCACTCCAAATGGCCATTTGCTGGTCCGAACCTGTTCCAGCACGCCCGGCGTCCTGCAGTGGGACTAGGCGGAGTGGGACGCTGGCCGCAAGTCACTCCCGGCCAGTCTGTCTCCTGGCGACCAGCGCAGCTCGTCCTACTCAGGGCAGGCAACAGACCCTGCTGGGGTTCACCCCGGGGTTCTCGTCTCCCGTCCCGCTCTTCCGCCAGCACCCAGGGATGGGTGCACGGTCCCGGCACCCTGCCGCACTGTCCCGGGAAGCCGCGGTGCCGCTCCCGAGCGCTTGCCGCCCGAGCTCGGCGCACGGCGCCCGCCCGACAGGGGAGCGGCCCCGCTCACCGCCGCCGCCCGCCCCCGCACC
>VZTG01001869.1:374059-429992 GCA_013397845.1 Melanocharis versteri | reverse complement strand
CGGCGAGGCCGCCGCGCCCGGGCCCGCAGGGAGCGCAGCGACCCGGCTCTGCCGGCCCCGGGCCTGCCCGCCTGCCTCTGCCCTTCCCGCTGCTCTCCTTCAGTGGATACGACATGGAATGTTGCGATTCTTCGCAAGCCTTTTGATTGTCCGCCCGCTTGAGCTCTTTTGGCTCCTTCTTGTTCCGTGGGTAGCCATTCCAAAGTTGTGTGTCCAGTGAGCTTTGCACAAGCAGTGTTCACAGCATCACTGAATATTCCGAGTTGGAAGGGAGCCACAAGGACCGTTGAGTCCAGCTCTTCAGGGCATGGCCTATACAGGGATTGAACCTGTGATCTTGGCGTTACTAGTACCGTGCTCTGAGTGTGATACTTACATAATCAAAAATACACTGAAGAATGTATCACTGTCTCTAATAGTAAAATTCAGGCGTTCCTGCCGAGGAGGCTAGTGTTTAAATCCTCACAAAAGGATTTAACTTTGTTAAGCTGTTAAGCACAGTCCTTAAAATATTGAGAAAGGCCAGAAATGCACCAGGTTTTAGTCCAGTGCAAATTAAAAGAATGAGTTTTCATAGCTCTCAAAATATTCAGTACTCTCCTCTGATAATTTTATTATGGCATGTGTAATTAATTCACATATAGCAAAACTGTTAGCATTTTTAAAGCTTAAACTGAGTAAACCTTTAAAGTTAGAAGGCTAACAATCTGTGGCTCACTAAGGTGTGTGGCGGTATTGTGTGGAACACTCCCTCCTGCATCATCCCTACTTGTTTTAATTAAGTACTTCCCAACAACAAAGCCAAAATCTATTGAAGCCTTAAATAAAAAGACAATAGAGGTCAAATGAAAGGGAAAAGGTGTGCCACTCTACGAAGCAGTATCTGTTTGTTCAAGTAGAAGAATAAGATGTTGGTTTTATGCAGCTCATTCTCCATGATAAATTTTTCCATCTTTTCTCAGTATTATTATGTCTAATAATACATGTTATCTATTAATATAGCATATATTAGTAATATATACTATTATATTAGCAATATGTATTATATTAATATGTTAGTCATATGTACTATCCAATAATAGTATTTTTACAATTTATACCTTAATAGTGACCATTATGCTCACTGTCATGTGGGGATGGGGATGAATGAGGTTTCTTCTGGTTTGTTTGGTTTTTTGTTTGTTTTTTTAATTGCTGGTGGTCCTAACCTACCCTTGGGCTTAGTACACAGAATGAACAAAGTTGGTCTTAAAAGACCACTGTAATTTCTATATTAATGTGGACCATTCCTTCCAAAGCTGTGCGTGTGAAAATACAATGCACAAAGCAACTTAAGGCAAGCGTTTCTGGCTGTTTGCAGACTCAGATAGTCGCTGTCCCATATTCTTACTTCTGAACACATTTTTTTCTATCCCAGAGATCCAGATATCTGTCCCAAGGTTAAATTCTGGTTCAGAGTGAATGGCAAATTTCCCATCAGCTCAAAGAAAGAAAAGGTGCCATTCTTTACTTTTGCCTGTTTTTTTTTTTTGGTGCAAATTAACTGCCTCCAGAAGAAAGTAGGCAGAGCCAAAACCCTTAATTGTTTTGCCTTCTTGTATGTGTCATTACTGTATTTCTGAATATTGTGGATTTTGATGAGGAGAATTATACTGGGGTAATACATGAAGTGCATCTTCTTTTGTTAGGTTATGACAAGAGCAAAGAGCATTATATGACCAAGGACATGGCATTTGTGCAATGAGTAGTAGTTGTTGTCTCTAACTATTTTATTTTTTTTTAATTATTTTTTTTTAATTTATTTTTTTTTACGGCAGGGAAAAATACTACTAGCATTTTCCCAGCAATTCAGGTACTCCTGTAACAATCGGAGCAAGAAGTGCGGATGGTACCTCTTTCTTCATCATTCCCCTGCCCCGCCAAAAAAAGAACTCTGATTCAACATTGGTGCTTCAAATAGTGAGTTTTCCCACCAGTCACAGATAGTTAAGCAGCTTTTCTGAATATCACTCTTAGCAGCCCAGCGTAAAACGTAGCAACAACATTTTCTTTGCCCTGGAATGCAGTAAGCCAGTAAGCCAGACACACATTTGGTCATATGTGTGTCTGGGCATGAAAGCCAGATAGCATTCATACAATACCCTGATCAATCTATAGAGAATAAGAACAAATTTTTCATGGCAGAGAGATGTGCTGGCAGACTGATTAGGTACCTTCTGTGTGACCATTTGGTTTGCTTTTTGTTTTAGAGTAGCAAAATACGTAACAGTGCTTTCTGAAACACAGCTCGCAGGCCTACAGGCAATGCAGATTAACGTGCTGCTTGGCCTTATTTTTGAATTGGTGGGAAATGCATTCTTTGTGGTGAATTGCTAATGAAAAATAGGGAATGAGACAAGACAAAGGCAGTGACTTAAAGAGACTTCCAATGTAATTTTTACTTGCACTGTGACATTTCAGTAGAAAACCACACCCTAGCCCTATTAGCAGAAACCTAAGAGATAAACCCAACATTTTTACTTAATAAATTTCTGTCTGTAGAACGGCCAGGATTTGTTTGTCCCAGTCCCTTGCAAAATTATTTCAATAGGACTTCAAAATGTACTTACATCGAAGCATGTGCTTATGAACATTGAACAGAAAGGGTAAACAAGCACGCACTTAAATGCATTTCTGGATCAGGGCCTTAGACCACGGAGAGTCTGTGGCCTGAGTTGTCTAGTTGGTACTCCATTCAAGGTAACTGAAGGAGCTGTGTCTCTTACAGCAGCAGAGTTTGAGCAGCTAGTTGAAGCAGCTGTCATGCACAAGCAGTTGCTCACACTCACATCCCAGGCTTTACGTATGCCTACAGGTGGGACCAAGAGGTGGCCTGGGCTGTGTGCAAAAAACAACTGCATCTTTTTTTTGTTTGGTTTTTTGGGGTTTTTTTCCATCAGCTGATACTTAATTTCAGTTACTTTCCCAGGGCATAAGAGCATTTATGCAGAAATGGCTGAGGGGCTGTCAGAGGTGCAAGTCTCCTCAAGTGGGTGTTACTGGTGACAGATGTGCAGAGTGTCACAGACCAAAACTCCTGCACGTGCTAACTGGGATGGCATGCGTCCATGTGTACATGTGACACAGCACACACATGCCTGAGAGATCTCCAGATTATGCATGTGCCTTTGTTACCTAACACTAACCGTCGGTGGGAAAGAAAGCCACCTCATACAGCCAAACACAGTAAACCTTGAGTGAAAGAAGCTGCCACAAAAGAGGTTTGCACAGAGTTCAGGACAGAATTATATTCACAGTCCTTTAACAGGCAGGTCAGCTCTGATTCACCCACTGTTGAACACGAATTCAAAATAGATTTTAAAGACCATGAAAATTAAGCATGAGTATTTCTCACCATTTAAAATTATGAAACAGATATCATAAAGCACATAATAAAGGAGCAAAGCAGCTTTCTTCATCAAGTTGAGAAAAAGTACTCTATCTGCATTTGAAAGGAAGTTTGCTTAGAAGGATTGATGTGGACTTCAGAGATTCACGAACACAGAGTCCCAATTATACCTTCAGATAAAAAAGGGTTAGTGAACTTTGTAGTATGTTACTGTATGAAAGTGTTAGGTCAGCTGGAAGGGAAATATGGGGAATATATTACAAAGTGAAGTGGTTACATGTAATTATCAAGCATAGTTAGCCAAAAGCCAAAAATAAAGAGAAAAGAGTGGAATTCTGTTCTCCAAATGCATCTTAATAATAGTGATCTCAATTTGAATGGAGAGAGAAAGCTAAACAAAAATAAATCTCTTAGACATTGAAAGGAGGTGAAGAGAAAGTACATGACCATAACAGGGAGCTCTGAATTGTGCTAAGCCCCAACACTTTTGAAATAAAGGAGACGATCATTTGAAGCCAGGCTGGAAGGAGTTAAACAACAGTTAACAAACCACTTATATTTTTATAAGAGTGCAATCAAAACCTAGACTATTTAAAATGTGAGAATAAAGTGCTAACAAAATAGTAAAAAGTAGTGTGAGTTAATCAGTTAGTAATTCCTAATGTTAGAAGGAAAAAATGCAAAGGATTGTAAAAAATGAATGTGATTAATGCATAATTTTATTAAATTCAGTAAATAGGGATTTAGCCCCTCTCTCTGTAGCCCCACTGCTGGCCTATATATGACCCTCAGCCCTACTGGCAGAAAATCAGCAGCTTAGGCCTTGGAAAGGGGGATGCAAAAGTCTCTCTTCTCTTTGCACTTCCTTCCCAAGCCCTTCACTGGGCTGGAGGAAAGATGCAGGAGAAATCAGTCCTGAAAACTCGGGTGAACCCTAGTCCTGTGCACATAAGCATCCATCTGGGAAGCAGCTGGAAAGACTGGGCCCTTCAAGAAGGCTCCAAAATTTGTAAAACCTTTAGCTTACATAGGTATATTTCTGATGTCTTCTAGGAATTATCAGGACAGCTTTCCTTTGGAACAACTGAAGGAAGTCTAAACCATGTAGATGTGCACTGAATTCAGTTTATCCATTAAATTAGTTTTTTTTTTCTTTTACCCCAGGATGTCTTTGGAGGAGAAAAGCTATCCTCATTTTTTAGCAACTGTAATTAAGGATTTTCTACAAAGAGGAGAGGAGTTTTCCAATTTTGTCCTGGTTTTGTAACTTGCTCTAAAAAAATATAAGCAAGCATGTCAGAGTTGAAGACACAATGTAAGCAACACTAAACACTAAACACTAACTTGTTGCAAAATATTGTCTTAACAGTATGTAAGGTGCCTTTTTTTTAATTATTATTATTTTTTAAACCAGATAAATACATGACAAATGCTGCTTGCATTTACCAAGGCAGTAACAGAGCCACAGAGTGCATCATGGGAGTGAATCTCCAGCACAAGGAAAACCATTTTTGGGGTTTTTTCAGGATACTGACTTCAGTGGGGTGGAATTTTTGTTTGGGGTGGTGAAGGTCAGGTTAGGCATTTGCAGCACCACAGAACTGCCATGTATTTTCCAACCCATTCAGACCTGCCTTCTGAGAAGCACTTGAATGTGTCCTTGCTCGGCAGCAAGCCACTGCTTATCCTGCTGGGTTATTTGCTCTACAGGCTTCCACAGCTAATGGCCATCCCTGCCTCAAGGCGTTTAAAGCTCAGATCTTGTGAAGATTTACATAGACAGTTTGCTTCACTAACTGCAAAATGTCCCAGGAAGATTAAAGAAACAGCATACTGAGAAAGTTTCATGCAATTCTGGATTAGCCTTGATCTCTCTCAAGAGACCACATAGCTGGATATGAGCCTGTCATTGACTATCCTTTACTTGACTGTAAAGATTCTTGTTTCTTGTCAGCCCATCAAGTGTAGCAGAGCTGAAACTGAGTTTTTATTCTAGCTCTATTTTCATGGGTAATTTTCTTTTAGTCAGCACTTTCTTTGCTTTCTGTCAACTGGGAATTTTCTTTCTTCCCACTTAACGCTGAAGAAAATGCCTACACTTCTTCGTCAGGATTAAAGAAGATAAATTTAAAAGAGCAAATAAATGTTCTTTCTACTTATTCCAAGAAATGGCACAACTCTAGCTTGTCAATTCTTAATGCTGAATTTATTTGCTGAAACAGCATTTTTGGGTGGGGAGGGGATTAATAACTGCCTTTAGTCACAGCTGTTGCACCTCACTTTGCCAAGCAGGTGATCTTGAGGAGCTGAAACACTGTCCAAGCCTTATCAGGCACCATGAACATTTCTGCTGGAAATGCTGTGTAACTTTCTTAGGCAGTCTGGATCTGCTTTGCACTCTCTCCACTGACAGCTCTGTCCAGGATTTCAGTGGCCGCAGAATTACTCTCTAAATCCTATGTTAAAGATGTGCTACAAAAACAGGCCTAATTACCTCCTCTGCACCCACTATGATGACATAAAACAAATTTTTTCATCATTGTGGTGTCTTTCAAGTAAGTGAGTTGCAAGGGACATGAAAGCAGCAGGATCATGTTCCTCCAAACCAGGGAGGTTCTTGGAAGCATGCTTAGCTTGAAGCAGATGGACAGTACCACAGCTGAACCAGATCTCCACTTGAAGCTGAAATCTGGTCAAACACTCTGCTGTGCAGAAAACAAACCCAAACCAGAACAACCAAAGGAAGCTGAACCCTGCACTGGTCTACGTGTTTAATACTGAATAAATGTAAAAACATCTAGGAGGGTAGTTCCTGGGGAGACAGTTCCTTCCTAAGGATATCTCCTCCTCATGTGAAGATTAAAGACCTGGTCCTGAGCCATATGTACCAAACCTTTAGCAAGACAACCCATTCTTCCCACGACCCCAGGCACATGCACTGAAGCTACTTCACCCTGTTTATTTGCCTTCCAGTGGTGGACAGCACTCCTACTTAATTACCATGACTATCTGAAACTATTTTAAACCAAAGCCTCATTTTTTAAGCTCCAGAGGCATTTGCCAGAATTAGCTTTGACATTTCGTGAGGCCTGTAGCCTTCCTTCAAACAGACAGGGACACTTAAGCCATCACGAGAAAATGCAAGATCCAAAGCAGGACTTCTATGAATCTCTCAGGTCACTTCATCTCCATACCTGAGGAGCAGTCAAGCTAGCTGCCACACCTTTGCTCTCCCCAGGCCACGGGGTCAGCTTTCATCAGTAACAGAAGCCCATAGGCTCATCTCATCTGCTTTCTTGAACCTGCACACAAAGGGTCAGAGCTACTTTCCCATCCCAGACTGCACAGGATTGCAGCCCAAGTGCACACCCATGCACAGAAGGGATCTGCACAAGATACTGTGCAGACGGGGTTTTAAACAGCACACAACATTGACTCCAGTCTTCTTTCTCTGCAGAAAAAGGGGTTTAGGATGTATTGGTGTTTGCCTCTCCTCTCCTTCTGATCCTTAAAGACATTCTGACAGAAGATGGAATTATGATTCCTATGGATTCATCCAAAAGCATAGCAGCATACTTTTCCTAGGATGGTCTCTTTCTTCTTATCCATCTTCATGAGATTCTCCCCACTGTGGAAGGCTTCAGGCCTCAATATCTGTTAGACATTATGAACCATCTGCCTTTGGGTCCTTCTGCTCAATAGCTGCCAACATCACAGCACAATAGCAGGACTCCACACGAAGAGTGCAGACTGCTAGCAAGCACCCAGTGCCATTGTAAACCAGCTCTCACAGCTCTGCACAGAAGTCAAGAGGACCACATGCTCAAATAAAGTCATCAAGGTTCAGCACAGGAAACAATCTTGACTGGTTCTACTACAAGAAATAAGGGAAGCACTTATTTTTTCTGGACTCTAACTTTCTGGTCCTATTTAACATTTCAAAATCCAGTTAAAGAATGTTTCTCTCCTCTGCTGTCTTCTTGATTGTGCCTCCTTCTATTATCAAGCAATAGGACAATAAAGCAAGAATAATCAGTATCTGCACAGATGCAGCAATGAGATGGAGTGGCAGTCATACAACTAAAGTGGACAGAAAATGTTTTAACATCGGCAATACAGACATTATGTCCTAAAGATATGAAGATTTGGAGGAGACGTGGCATCAAAGACAATAGCATTTCCTGTTTAAAAGTTTAATTAAAGCTTTGTCAGATGAATTCCAAGTCTTGTAGGATGTATCCTGGTCATTGTCAAGTCAGAAGAACAGAGAGATGAGGAAGTTAAAGCAGGAAGAGGTTGTGTTGCTTCTCCAAATATTTGACAGTGAATTAATTGTTGAAACTGAACAAAATTTTCATTACTGCTAGGCTGGGCCTCTGAAAGCTGCATACAGGCTGGAGTAGGAAACCAGCTTCGATGGTTCCCTACTCCAGCCTGTATATGGCTTTTTCCTGGATGAGAATCCAGACAAATGCATTCTAGCAGAATCTCTGTTTCTGGTGAGGAAAGAGCCCAACATACTCATTCTGTATTTTGGGGCTAGGGTACAAGAATTTTTCTGCATGTCAAAAAACCTGTGGTGCCGGAGCTTGGCTTTTATCACCACCTGTTTTACCCCCTGAACACTCTGCACACCAGCTCAGCAGCTTGCTGCATCTGCTGCCCCTCCAGTCTTTGCATTGCCTTTGTATCTTCTGTGTCACCTACAAGATTGCTTTTCTGGTCCTGTCTAGAAAAGAAGTTTTCTGCCTGTTTGCACTTAGCACATCCTCAAGGTGCTCTGCTAGTAAGGATTCCTTTTCCCCAACCTCCTGCTTCTCCATTCTGCTCGGCGTTGCTGCCAGAATGATGCCTCAGACCTGGCAGGGCTTGTGATTTTGGGCTCAGTGCCTTGCACACACAGCAAAATCACCAGTCCCAGGCATGGGGCCCCCTGAAGTGACTGTGCACTGGTAGGGTTTAGCTGCAGGCTGACTAAANTACACGAGCGAGAGGGAGGAGACACACGCAACATAACCAATGGGGATAGCTCAAGGGGGTGGTACAACGGAGGGAAGACATAGCAACAACCAATGAGTATAAACCGAGGGCGGAGGGAAGGATGACGGACAGTTAACTGAAGGCGGGAAGATTTCCCGGGCGCGGGAAGGCTTGGCGGGGAATGATGGATTGTGGGGAGGAGAAGGGTGCGGGGACGCCATCTTAGGGAATGGGGAGAAGCACACCACAACATAGCACATCCTCAAGGTGCTCTGCTAGTAAGGATTCCTTTTCCCCAACCTCCTGCTTCTCCATTCTGCTCGGCGTTGCTGCCAGAATGATGCCTCAGACCTGGCAGGGCTTGTGATTTTGGGCTCAGTGCCTTGCACACACAGCAAAATCACCAGTCCCAGGCATGGGGCCCCCTGAAGTGACTATGCACTGGTAGGGTTTAGCTGCAGGCTGACTAAATGGAAGTGGATACCAGAGCGTCAGTTAGATATGAAAGGGATTTTCCTTACAGTAAGCTTACATCAAGTCAACCTTTCCATCTAAGATAATCACTTTTAAAAATCATCATCACTTAAAGAATAGACCACTGTGATAACAATTCTGTGGCTGTGCAAAATGTCATCCTGCAAGAAAACTCCCAGTTGCTCATCAGGACCAGCTAATATGCCTGTAGTGGAGACCATGATGAGATGCAGTGTGCCAGGACATGTTCTTCCTCTGCTGGCACAGGACACGTCCCTGTCAGTTCTAAAAATGGCCTTTAGGCTGTAACCCTAAACGAAAGGAGGAGATTGCACTTCCTCAAGAAGTATGCCTCCAGGCACCCATAAATTACAGAGACCCCCAGTAAAGACTAGAAGACAGACTATTTTTTTCCAGGGGAGCCTGGGCCAGTGTTGATTCATGACACTTGCTCAGAAGTGCTCTTTCAGCACATTTGCATGAGACAGCAGCAGCGTGGGTGCCCTTACAGACACTAAAAGCACTGCAGGACCTCTCCTAAGGAAACAAGGGTGTTAAATTCTTGGCTAGACCCCAGTGGAGGGAACCAGATAATTCACACCCCACTTCCTGGGATTCTCCCCATCACTCCTGGGGACACAATTAAACCTTGTCACTCCTTGCCTGGGATTCAAATCCTTCTGGCTTTAATGCACCCCTTTTGCTCACCAGCACCTACCCAGAGGTCAGTTTATTAACAGACTCCAGCAGATTTCCACGGGATTACTCTTTCTGATTCCCTTCAAGAAAATTTGGAGTGGAGGGATGGAGACCTAGTGTGGGTTTGCCCCTTGTCTTCTAACTTTAAGGCAGTGCTTAACACCCCAGAATAGGGTCTCGTCTCCAGTAGCCTTTTCACAATAATTTTTCCTGCCCATCTGTTCTCGTACACCTCCCTAGGCAGATCTTGTTGCATGCAGTGAAAAGCTGGAAGAATTCATATTTGCAAACTTCCTGCTGTGTCAGAAGAGTCTAACCAGCTTTTGGGATTGGTCACCTCACTCTAACCAAGAGAAGATACCCTATGAAAGAATGGATCATATTTTTACAGTTTGTGTTTTCAGAAAATTTGAGGAATACAGTTCAACAGCCAGGTGTTCAAGTTTGCTTGGAAGTATACAGGGGTCAAGGGTCCTTGATAGACATTGGTATGAATGTCAAATAAACGTGTAGTGTTGTGCTGAGATGATAACAAAAGCTAGTTCAGAGGCTGCTAGGGCTGCACAACTCCATGCAGCAGCATATGCAGGGACCAGGTTGTGTGGTGTGTCCATGTACCAGTGTGCTAAAGCAGCTGTGCTACTCCTGGACCTGTCTCTGCGATCCATGCCCTGTTGTGGTGGGCAGAGTCCTGGAGCCATCCTGAGTGAGCATGAAAAGTGTCACAAAGTGAAGCATTGTAATCAAGCATCTTGATACATCTGTGGCAGCCACCACTGTCACAATCATTATCTAGTGCTGGTGTAAGCAAAACCAAGAGTTTAGAACTGACATTTTTAATAGAAAAAAATTGCTGATCATTTAACTATATAATTTTATAACTATAACATATAGTTATCTGTGATAACTATAGTACGAAAAAGTTTTCAATCTCACAAAAAACTATGGCTGCAGCTTTGCAAATGTGAATAGCACAGATGAGTTCAGCAGAAGTCAGTTGCCACAGAAGCCACTGGAGAAACGGGACATCCATGCTGCAGTAGTCTGCTCAGCAGTAAGAGGGCTTATCTTCAAAGTCACCACGCCAATCCATGTGCACATTTGCTTGTCTTCTAGCCATAAAACCTGTGCTAACTCTGAACACAGTCATCTTAAAGGTACTCTGTAAGTAAGAAACAGTGAAAACATAAGATCCCAGGGTCTTACTGTGCCACCGATTATGCACAGCCTGGGTTGATCCTGGCACCAGAATTCCAAACTAACTCTGCTGTAACATCAGAAGGGCAAAACCCCTTGCAAAATGGCATTGATATCTTGCATAGCTGGTGCTCTGAGACCAAATTCCCTTTTGTATCCGCTTCAGAAACTTCATGTCTTAAATGCTTTGCACTGTTTTTCCCAGTGCCTGTGTTCTTCCTCAAGAGAAGATTATTGCTGTGGCAAAGATCCCAAAAGCTCTCAGAGTCAAGGCTGATTTCCACAGACAGCAAACTATCTCAGCATTAATGTTGCTCTTCTGCGTTTCCAGTGCTGCATGCTCAGAATCATGGTTTAGGTTTTAGACCAGGCAGTCACTGGAAAATTTTCCCTATATCTTCCTTGAGAGAATAAATCAATCAACATTAGGGCTGGTTTTGGGTCTTGTCTCTGAAAATTGCTCCAAATGAAGCACAGTAAGGGGCATCTCTGAGGCCTGGGCCACAGAATTCCATTTGTTATTTCCACCTAGCCAGTTGCTGGACATTTTATCATTACTTTTTCTTTAGATCAGTTAGAGGCATAGTTTCAGTATCCATCCAGTCCATCACACTGCTGCTTGTTACCAACAGACTACAAGCATCTGGAGCATATTTCCCCCACACAGTGGAGGAGAAATGTTCTTGCTGGCTTTTTATTTAATTTATACCACAGAATTACTTAGTTCTGAAATAAAACTGACCAAATCTTTGCCTGTGTTTCAAGCTTAGTAGATTGTAAAAGGTTTTTCATCTGCTGATTATTCAGAGACATTTCCAGTTCTGTTCGTCTTCTACTTTTATGTGATTTATTAGATCTGAGCAGGGCACGCTTGCAGCAATCTCACTTTAGTCAGTTACCATTAAACTGCCCCCAGGCATAAAGGACAGAAGCAAAAGAGAATGTCACAGGATTTTTGTAGGAGAAAAAGCTGGAATGCGTTGCTTCTTTTATTCCCTAGGACAACATTGTGTAACCACCTCACACAGTAAGTGGTATTGCCTAGTGCTGGCCTCTGGAACTGTCTTAGACCTAAAAGACCCCATATCAACTTTCCAAGGCCTCATTTTCCCATGGTTGTGAAATGTGGGTCCCTGTTAATGTTCTTCTGTGTCTGCAGCAGAGAGAAGCTGCACAAGAGTAAGCACTGCTGCTAACACATTATCATCACTAAGGCCTTTCACTGCCATGTGCCACTGAGCTGGTGGACTCTGCTCCCAGTACCTGGGTGAAGACCATGCTCACGTTAGACTGGTCTGAGGAGACACCCTCACTCACTGTCACAGACTCAGTCCCAAGGTCCAGCAAAGCCGCATAGGGCCAGTTGCCCAGGACTGAGTCCAGATGACTTTTGAATATCTCCAAGGACAGAGATCTACCACTTCTCTGGCCAGTCCACACCAGTACTTGGTCACCCTCACAGTAAAAAAAGTTTCCTGGTGTTCGGAGAAAACCTCCTGTGTTTCAGTTTGTGCCCATTGCCTCTGGTCCCATTAGTCAGCATCACTGAAAAGAGGTTAGCTCAAACATATTTGCACACTTTTTTCAGGTATTTATACACAGTTATGAGATCCACGCTCTTCTCTCCATTTGTGATTTTCTGCTGGTTTCTTTTTATGCAGAAAGACCTTTCCTCCAGATGGCATGATACAAATAAAACAGCTCATGCATAATACCTGAGCCACAGCCTCCAAGGAGAAGACTTCCTTTCTTGTGTAGACATCTGTAATCTCACATGGGGAATGCCTACAGAAGAGGGGATTCATCTGCTAGGCCAGCCAGCTGCTCAATGACCGCTCTGCTCCTACCAGGATTAAAAGACAGTCTGCAAAGTACTTACCCAGACATCACAGTCATACTGGGAAGTTTGAAACTACTGTGCTAACAAGCTACCCTTGAATTGCAGAGGGAAGATAATTTAACAGGGTGGATGGTAGCTGTGATTTTAAACTGTGTGGCCGATCCCCTCTGTCAGCTATAATAGTCACAGAGTCCCAAAAGGCTGCTGAAGTAAGCCTTCATCTCTCCCTGTCTCAGAAACAGGGTTTTACCAGTACTGCCTGCACAGAAACATTCTACACCCATTGCTCTCACAGCAGCATAGAAAACTAGAGCATGACGTGTTCTCAGCAAAGGATTTGGTTGCTGGCTACCCAGATGTGGCACATCAACTGCAGTTAGAATCAGAAAGATGTCTCTGTAAAGCTGTCGCTTTCTAACTTTGTACCTGCTGCCTGTATCATGTCTGGGTGGTCACATCTGCCTGAAAACCTCACAGCAACATGCTGCTATCACTTCCCATGATGATGGGAAGGGGTGAGTGACACAGATTTTCGTTTTCTCCTCTCAGGCACTGTTTGGAGACCTGCTACTCAAGTGATAATGGCTGAATCCTTCACTAATTGCTGGAAGGGCAATAAAAGCCCCAGGTCTAAGACGCTTTTGCAGTACTGAGGGATACTGTAGTTGCTGCAACAGATAACAGTCATAAGCCAGGCCACTTCCCCTTGCACACCACATTAAAAAACTAATCATGAGAGTATTCTCAATCATCATCATGCACGTCTGCACTTCAGAGGTCATTAAAGAAGCAGGCAGAAGAACAATAACTGCGTGTGCATGTGTTGTAGAAAGTGGGCAGTATGAAGCAATGAGAAATGGTGGTGACCTGTGTAAATGCAATCGGGTATTAGGAACACAGAAAATAGGACTTCAGCTTCAAATAACAATCTCTAGTGTCACAATTGCATTTGAATCAACGTGATTTAAAAACTAAAAGAGAAGACACTGGAAAATGTTAAAATCCCTGCTACAGAACCTGAACGCCATCCTGGTATTCCCACTGAGATCCAAAAGCAGTTTCTGGAAGATTTCGTTATCTGTTTCATTTATGGTTTTGGTGATGGCAGTCACAGATACAGTTATTTTTGCCAAGGACACATGTTCCCACATTTTTGAGATGTATGCTTTCATTGTCCTATCCATACTCAACCCAATAACTGTACCATGTAAGAAAAACAACTGCAAAAACATAAAGAGTGGAACTATATAGAGCTGAAAAGAAGGAGGGGCAGGGGGAACAACTCTCACTGTGCCATGTAGTTTTTTTCCTACTGCTTGGTTGTATAGCCCTATCAAGCTCAAATCAATCAACTGACATCTGATGTGTTTTGCAGATGGATCAGCAATGATGCATATCTGATGCACAGATGTTTCAACTTGGATTTGCTAGCTATCCAGCAATCAGACAGAATCCTGATGCTGATCATTCACAGATGTTGCAAAAAAGAAAGAAATTCCTCTATCCACTGTAAATAAATTTATGCATTTTTCTTTTGCTCAGCCAGAGCAGCAGTCTCCTATGAAAACCAAAGCGGGACTCTCAGCTAGGATGGTGAGATTTTGCAGTTGGCTGCATTGCAGGTGTTGCTCCTATGAAAGGAAGATCCCTAAAGCCATTGCTTAAGAATGAGAAACTGTTTTAGCTGTTCAAAAGGCACTTTTGACTATCAGCCAATACTGAGAGCTGTGTTTGAAATCAAAGTCACAGCTGCTTAACTGGCTTGTTCTCTCAGTGGAGAGGTTCAGCCAGCCTGTTGAGGAGCGTGTCCGTGGGGCTATGAGGGCAAGCTACAGCTACAGTCAGGGTGTGTTTGTCTTAGGTATCTGGGGTGTGTATCTTATAGGTATCTTATAGCTGGGGTGTGACAAACCATCAGCCTGCAGCACTGAAGTCTTTAGCTTAGCACTGACAATATCTGTGCCATTGTTCTGGTTCCTGAAAAATCATGGACTATACCTGAAAATATCAAATAGAAAATAAATACAGATGGAATTTGTTTTCTGTGTTTTTGAGTACTCGATGAATCAAGTTTTCACATTTTTCTTCATGATCACGGCTTTATCAGAGCCTCCTCTATGAAAACTGGTTGTCACCAGGAATTCTGGGCTTTTTACCTGTTACTATTTACCTCCACGGGAGTTATCAAATCCTGTACCAAAAAACTTCTGAAGAGAGAAAAAGCCTCATCAAAACTATTTGTCTGTGGCAGGCAACTGTGATATTCACTAGCTACAAGGATGCTGACTGCCTCAGGAGCCCTGAAGAGCAAGTGTCCTACATCACTTGCAGTCTCCAGGCAGTAGGCTGATGGCCTTCCCTGCACCCACAACACTCACACAGCAGAACCAGAAGATTTAAATTCAACTCTTGCCCTGCCTGACTCGTAAGGGTCAAAAGCAGACAGAATTGGTCCTCACTGTGATGGCCAGTGTGTTACTCAGAGAAGTGATCTGTCTTGCCCTTTCTCCTTCAAACATGCAGTACATCGATTTTAGGCAGATACCTAAGACAAACCTGCCTTTCCTGACACAAGCAGGCATAGCCAAAGGCCACCACTGACAGAAGTTATGCTGGTCTCTGGCCCGTACAACCTGTACAACCTACATTCATGCTACCATGTAGAAATTAAACATTGCAAAGAACTTTCATCAAGGACCAAGTCATCTGATGTCTTTTTCCTGACATTCTTAATAGTATTTGAACACTTTTCGATCATCAGACTTCACCTGTTCATCACAGAGATGTTCCAGTCGACAAGCTCCAATTCCTTCCTTACAAAACAAACTCAATGCATGGTGATGTGCAACCAGGCCTCCAGCACTTGGTCCCTTACATGCAATTCCTGCTTAGTAATTTCTGTTCAGAGGCGCCCCAGCTGCCAGGCTGATGGTATGTCTCAGCCCTGAGCGTAGCTGCACCTTCACTACAGAGCCCCTCGGACATGCTCTCCAAGTCCTGTCTGTGACAATGTACCCACAGAGACAAAGATCACAGAAAGTACACGAGGAAGTGAAGGCACCTGGGACCAGAGTGAAATAGACAGGGACTTAAATAAGAGATTTCTTAGTTCCAGTGGTTTCTATACACACCTAGGATGTCAGAGCAGGAGATGAAAACGCCAAAGCCATGTGTGTACCGTGTGGTGCTCTCAGCTTGACAAACTTCACATCAATGCATCCCTGCAGTATTATCCCCTCCAGGTCCTTCCATCTTATGCCACCTCTGCAGACCTCCACAGAAGTCACATGGTAGGGTTTCGTGTCTGAGGAGTGTTACCTCCACAGTAAGAGTTAAAATAGACCCGTTTCCAAGTTGTTGTACCTGGTAGCAAAAAGTTGATGGCATGAATGAGTCTGCAAGCATGGCACTGTCATCTCAGAATGGAAAATGAACACTCTTTATCCATCATACTAAAAAGCACATATAGCCCTTTTGGCTTTACCTGGCCTTGGCCTTCGTTCTCTGCAGTCTCTAAATATGCAGAGTAGCCAACAAGAGTTTTCACATACTGAAAATCTAGACATGGGTGCCAGTGCTTTGTTGAGGCGCAGAGCTGGGGACCTGGCCCTGTGATACTGCAGTCTCACACTGCTGGGTTGCTCAGGACTCCTACAACCAACCTAGGCTGCTAGACCCCACATGGGGAGAGCAAGGGAACAAGGGCAAGCACATGTTTTGCCATGTTTGAGACAAACTGCAAACAGGGAAACTCTTTCCCAGAAGATGGTGGCGCTGGCAGGTGGTAATAGCTGCAGGAAGGAAGCACAGGACATGTCAGGGACCTGCGCCCTTCACAGTGCAATCAGCACATTGGCAAGAGCTGGGTTTGCAGAGACAGGCAGGCTGCTCTCATTTCCAAAGAAAGAGGATGGGAAAGATCCTTGGAAGCCATTTTGCAGTTACGAGAGGGAGTTACTTCATCCTTACAGCTGTGTACTTCCCCCCAGCCCCCAGCGACACTGGAGGGCATGGAGGACCACCAGCTGGCCTGAAGATGGGAGCGGTGGCAGAGACATTGGTGCATGAGGAGAGCTACCAGGACCAAGCACCCAGTGGAAGACAAGAGGCTTCACGTGAAGGTGGAATTTCATAACTGGGCATCTTCACAGCTTAAGGAGACCATAAGTCACTGCATTTGAAACACGGCCTGTTTGTCACTTGAACACAATATTCACAGATGCGTCCTACAATGCTGCTAACCTGAATTCCAGTTTCCAAGGTGGCTAACTCACTGAGTCCTACCAGAAATCACATCCCAGGGTCTCTAGAGTGCTCTGAGCATGGCCGTCTGGGGAATGGGCAGGACAATGTGTGGCTATACCAAAATATATCATATGCAGAGGAAGGGGCAGAGAAGGCTTTAGGCTGGGATCTCCCCACTTTCCTTTACATTATAGAAATATTTACTGTGCAGTGGTACTAGAAGTCAAAGCATGATTCTCAGGTACAGCGTGGAAATGTTGCTAGTCTGACACAGCTTCACATAGGCTTGCTGAATGGTGTTTGTGGTTATGGGAAAGCATACTTGGGGAAGGAAAGCAGATATGTGTCAGCAGCCTCCCTTCCCCTCAGTTGTGCCATATCCAGAGGAGTTACTCACCCACTGAAAGCGGAACACTTCCGAGGTGTGTATTATGTTACTGCTCCTGTGGTCACTCAAGTCCTGCATGTCCTTTTCTGTGTGACTCAAATATAGCATTCACATTGTTGTTGTTGTTGTTGTTGTTGTTGCTGCTGTGCTCTCTCTTTGTCACGAGTTTCCCAAAGTTTTGCCAGCAGTAAGCCTGTTCCAGAGAAGTCTTGTCTGTCAAGGAGGATACGGGTGCCACTCAAAGTCGTAAGCAGGAGGGATTGTGTGGAACCTGTGACATCATTTGCCATGACAAAGCACACTGTTGAAACAGAGGGTCAAGCACTCACTCAGCTCCCTGCTTGATAACCCTTGTGTCACCAAATGTGAAGGCTTCTGTGGCTCTTGGTGACTCCCATGAATGGTGGAGCAAACCTCATTCTTCAATGAGACCACCTTTAGCAAACGCTTTCGTGAAAGCAGCACAGAAGTCACATCTCAGGCAGAGTCAGGAGAGGTAGGGGAAATGAATACTCTGCTCCCAGAGCAGGCAGCACTAGCCTGCAAAGGCATATGGTCCACATGGCCACCAGAGATGGAGAGTTAATCCTTCATTGGAGTCAGGGCACAAGGTCTTTGTTAGCACATACTGATAACCAGGCTGCTGCTGAAAAGCAGCATTGCCAGCCACACTGGCAGGGCTTCAGCATGCATGCACAATTCAGCCTGAACTGAGCTGGATTATGTTCTTGTCCCAAAAGCACTTGAAAGTGCTAGAAGTCTCTTCTTTGCTCCTAATATCCCATACCATGTTTTTCAGAACAGATCCACTCCCCCCTAGCAATTTTTAGTAAAAGTTGTTCCTCACAGGGGGCAAGGAGGTGACAACATCCCCCCTGCTCCCCAGTAAATACTCCAGGGATATATAAGAACAAAGCAGTGTCAATATTACCATTGCATCTGTGAGGCAGCTCAGACAAGACCAGCTCTACTCTCCTTGGATCACAAAAAGAGTAGGAAAAAATCTAAGCTGCTTATTCCGTCTCCTACTAGAGGAAAGTTTGACTTCCCCCCGCCCAAACCCCTATTTCAGGGACTATTTGTAAAGAAAGCGCCAAGGTTATAAATCTCCCTTGAGCCTCTTGCACACACAGCCTTCATGTTAATGTACCATGACAATCTTTTCCCTTTCCTTTTAGCAAACGAAGGGTGAAGGTGTATAAACTGGAGTTTCTGAGGTCACTGGCTCACAGGGCAAGGGATGTGACATGTGCTTTACATTGCTTTAAGCTCCAGCTCTGAAGCTTGTGGGGACATTCTTGTTCACCACTGGGTTTACTCCAGCTCCTCCCCTCTAAATCTTTTTACTGTTCTTTGGCTGGAATGCTGGACACGGGTGCAAATCAGGAGCAAAGATGTTAGAGCCAGTAAAACCATTTTCAGAAATGTGAAAGCTGCATGAACAAGAATGACATCAGGCCTCAGAGTTTGAAAATAAACCACTTCTATCAGACAAAAAAAAACAAAAACAACTTTTTTTTTTCTGAGACTACTTATCCTCTTGAAAGAAAGCACACATATTCAGACATACTTTCACTTAAAGTTCTATCTAAAGAGGATTTGTGACACACAGATTAACATCACAGTTAAGCAGGAAATCATTTTAAGTGTCTTGTCCCCACTTGCCCTTCCCAGCCTTCTCAACCTCTTAACATTTACTCACTCCTGTTCCCTCTCCCTCTTACACATGATTTTCAGAAGAGCACTATATTTCCACTTCCTAAGGCTGGTAGCATTATATTTCTTTCCCAAATAAAGATTTTCCCCAGCTCTTCCTTTTAAGGATACACTGAAACCCTCTCAAAGTCAAGGATTAAGAAATGGAGAACATGAAGGGTGTTTTTCCACATGGGACTATGCATTTGGGTGCTTCTAAGAAGGAGGCAACAAGTCTCCCTGTCAGGATTTGCAGAAAACCAGTCTCAGGTATAAAAACCCCTGAAGCTCTCAGAACAGCCTTGCAGCACAGGAATTAGGAGACTATTGCCACTCACATCGAACAGTAGCAGAAGAGATCCAAAGGCAATTTCCATACAGATACTTTTGGCTTCTCCCAGGCACATTAGTACTTCAGCCTGGGATTTTGAAGTTAGAGCTTTTGAAAGGGCTTTTCTCTCACCTATACTTAAAAAAGTCACAACACTGAAAGATTTACAGATTTTTATCTTGGTTTGTCTCAGATAGAATTAAAACCTCTTGGAGTCAGTGTTGGGTTTTTTAGTTTTCTTCTACCGAAATACAAGACAGCCTCTATTCTGGGCACATATTAGAGCATCAAGGATAGACCAGTTGAATTGAAAAAAAAAAAAAAACAAAACCTAGCAAACCCTGCAAAACAGAAAGCAGAGGGGTGAATGATCCATCTCTAAGCAGGAGCCCATCAGTGAGGAAAGCCAGCTTCAAAGTCCTGTTCTGGCAAAGCCTGCCCATCCTAGCTCGCAGCAGAGCACATTGGAAAGGGTTGCCCTCAAGTCCCTCCATTAACTGTGTTTCACTTAGAGAGAAATTTGCTAGATTAGGATTTGGAGTGAACCTTCATGCATCCATGCTGTATCTGCCTGGCAGTCCAAGTCCGGATCCAAACCATGTGTTAACCTGTTGCTCTGAAAATGTCTCAGGTCTGTTTCTCAGGGCATTAAAGCATTGATGAATTTCTGTTACTAGGCCAACATGATGAATTTGTGACTTTCTGTAGAAATCAAAACAGGGGCCTGCAGCTCTAATACAGCAAATAGCTCATATAAAATAACTGCTGGAGACAGCATTTAAAATACTAGCAATTAATTGGTTTTTTGCTTGTTAGACAATATGTGTTAGCAATTAATGGAGGCAGGGAGGGAGGCTTCAAACATTACAAGGAGAGAAATTTGCAGTTCAGAAGGGATTTTTCTAAGACATTCATGATAATTTCCCCACAGAAATCAGAGATGAAACTCCCACTGAATCAAATGTGGACAGTCTTATGCCAGCAGCAAATGGCTTATTGATGGCTTCTCTCTACTTTGGGATCTGACAAAATGACAGCACACTGCAGCAAAACCTGACTCAGTGTTTGGCTGTGAGTACTATGAACAAGGAGTTTTATTGAAGAGCAAAGAGAAATTGCTGCTCCAAATGACACAGGAGTTGCTGAGCAGTCTGAACCGCATTCTATTTCATAAACAAAACTATGGCCAAATCCAGTAACACAGGTCTCTAGAAAAGGGGACTGCTAAAGGTCTTTCCCCAGGCCCCAGACCTCTCTGGTTCTTGGATACTTTACGTACTGAGGCAAAGGTTAGTGGCAAAATTATATCCTGTTTTGTAAGGGTGTTCTGTCAAAATTTTTGGGAAACAACTTTGGCAAAAGCAGAAGAGAGAATCTCTCCAAGACTCCTTTGAAAGCTCAATGCTTTTCTCTACTATCAGACCCCCAAAACAACCCACATCTGTCTGTCACAGCTGCAGGGCATTTAATCTCCACTTTACCACAGCAGCATGAACATTTTCTCCTCCTAGGTCCAAAAGCCAGGAGCAGTTCTTCGTGGCCCTTCCGTGTGCTCTTACACTAGCAATTTGTGGGAGGGAGAAGCCCCACAGAAATTTCCAAACCGACAGATTTAGACTCTGAGTTTCAATGGTGCCAGTGGGCTCTCCATAAACATCTTGCTGCCGAAGCGTCAGAAAAAGCCTGGAGAGAGTCTAACTGACGGCATTAGATCAGTCCCTGCTCTTGTCTGTAAAAATCTCGATTCCCAGTAGATGGCACCACCCGTTTCACTGATGTTTTTCTTCTGGCTGGTGCAACAGACTCTGTCTGAGCCTGCAGAGCGAGAGTTTAGGGGTCCCAGAAACCAGCGTCTGGCGTGAGAGCACAAGACAGCCGTGTCAGCACAGGGGCACCACACCGATGAAAGAATGAAGATGCAGCAGCTTGGAAATCAGCACAGCCTTGAGGAAGATAACAGCATGGCCGCTGTCCTCCGTGAGCCGCCGGGATCACTGCCGGGCAGGGCTCCGTCCTGCGCCCTTCAGACCCTCCGCTTTTCAGATCTGTTCCTCGCCTGGGGGCACCGTGGGCTGCATCGCCCCTGCCTGTGACGGGGTGAGATTACAGCCCCAGGCAGCACAAGACATCATCTCTCCTGCGAGGGGGTAGAGAGATGAGTGATGCCCGCAAGGCACTTGCAGCCCTGTTTCTCACCTCCTGGAACTCCAGTGCCCATTCAGGGCTGACATCTCTCATCTTCCCTGAGGAGGTGTTGCGTTAACAGACACACACACACACATAAAAACAGTAATGGTTATTTTCCATAAGGGTTTAGAAGTTCAGCGTAGTTAGTATCAATTTATTCAAGAGATTCGTAGTTGTCTAAACAGACAGCAGGCTGAGAAAGGTGGTTTTTTCTCTCAGAGAATAAATTATTTATTGCTAATTAATTACAGGGGAAATGGTATATGCGTTACTGTTTAAGCAGAGAAAAGCCAGGCTGAGGATAGCAGGAAGGCTGGTACTGTAGGGATGTGGTGTCCCAGGGGACTATGGCACCATTTTTGGCTCAGACACATGTTCTTTGTGACCTTGGGCAATGCACACAGCTTCTCTGAGGCTTCTGTCAGTGCCATTTTACACCACAGGGGTCAGAGGTGGGGGTACATGGCATGTCACAGCCTGTCTGTGCATGAGCTGATTCCCATATGCTGTGTCTAGTGCCTCCCAAGCAATTCCCACAGCCTGGCCTCAGCTTCCCTTTTCTTTAAGCAGGCCTAAAATTGTGAATGGCTGCAGACCATCTCTTTAACAGTACTGGGCAAAGTAAGTATACATTGGCTCTTCTCTTGACACAAAATCGAGGTCAAAGTCTCTGTCCCCCTACTTAAAATGCCCCTCAGGATTATTTTTTAAGAGACTAAAAAGCTCCCTTCATCAACCAGTTTGATCTATGAAGGGGAAAATCTAATTGTAACTGCTCAGTAGTGGAATTTTTGACCAAAGTATGATGTGGCATGGAGGTCAAGAAGGCCCATCTGGAAGGAGGTGTTAATCTGACTGGTAGCAGAAATGACAGAAACAGAAGGGTTCTGTGAAGGGAGTGTAGTTTCCCATGGTGATGAGATAATCAACAGCCTCAGCACTGTCTTGTAGCCATCCTGGAATGGGATCCAAGAGGAGCCCAAGCTCAGGGGACACCTTTGGACAGCAGAGCTGGGCTGGGGAATAGACTCATAGCTGGGCTGAGGTGTCCCATGCCTCCCCTCTTGGGATCAGTGCTGCTGCAAGCATATTTAAAAAGTCTACTTGTGATGCAACTTTGCAGGGTCCATGTAGAATCTCTTGTTCCTGTAGGACACTGCCCAGAGTACTGTTCATTAAGCTTTTCTGTTATATTTAAACAAAAATGTGTGTTTAATTTACCTCAAATTCCCCATCGTCTACCATGCTAATTCCTTCTCCAATGAGTTATGCGATCCTGGCTTATCAGAAATGAAAGGCAGCAAGGCTGATGGCAAGTTTTGGACAAACATGCAAAATACGCATTTTATGACCAACAAGTCAACTTTATTGACTGAAAAGAACTCGGGTCTCATTTGGCTGTGGGCAGAACAACTGATAACTTCTGTAAGTATGGAAGAGTATCTTGTCAAATCCAGCTCTTGTCTGGCTTTCTCTCTCGAACCTGGAAACTTTAAAACCTCTCTTAGAAAGCTTTAGCAGGGGAACGTGACTGTCACATGACATGAATTAATTCCCTTTCTCACCTGTGGTGATCACAAGACCTCCAAGCACATGGTCAAGACCAGTGAATACCACACTGGACAGCCAAGACAACATGTTTGCTCTATATTATTGCTGTAAAACACCCAGAAGAGTTTCATGCAGCAACAGCATTTTTCTTAGAGGCTGGAATATAGCTGATTTATTTAAAGAACTGTGTGATCTCATTTTAAAGCCCATGAGTGTTGATGAGTCCCAAACCTGCTCTGCTGTACTGTTCAATTATCCTCACAGCCGGGTGCCTGCTGAGACCAGTGCCTGCTTCCTGTCTGCTGAGGAAAGGCTTCTGACTGGAGGCAGACTTCTGGCGGAAATGGGATTTTCAGGGAACAAGTCAATAACACACTTTTTGAAAAATAACCTGGCTTTATTTACATCTTTTTTGCTGAAGTTCTTGGAGCAGTGACTGAGCTCCCCCACTTTGTTTCTAATGGTGGAAGCTATATTTGTATCCACTGTTCACATTTGGGTTTATTGACTATTTGCAGATGTCTCTGTTTTACTCGGAATCCTTCTGATGGACGCAGCAGTTAATTCTCTATTTTCACAACTTGTGTGGAAACAGATGAACATTTGCTGGAGCTGAGATTGCAGTTTATGCAGTGTTGGCTTTGCAGAAAGTAAGATTGCTGTGCTTTTCCCGCCTTCTTCTGGTCCAGAAACAGTCCTTGTACTTTTAGGTTTGGATTTATGTCCACTGAGGGACTGGTGTCTTTTCCTTTTACAGTAGCTGGTGCCAATCCCCTCCGTTACTCATATGCTTTTTTAGATGTCCTTCCTTCAACTGGCAAGGCAGACTCCTTTGTAAAGGAGACACCATTGCTCTCTAGTGGAAACCTACCCATCTCACCTAGCTGCCAACCGAGCATCAAAATTTTGACTTGGATGAGCAATGATAAGCCTGAGTCCTGATCTCTGCTAGAGGAACATAATCAGTCCCCAGATCCTGTTTGATCTAAAGGTACATTCTGTAAGCAGGATAGCTCTTCCTGACTCAGCTCTGATGAGAAAAAAATGACATGCAACAGAATGGTAAGAACATTTTGGTAAAAGCTGGGAATGAAATGACATTGTTCCCAGCATCTTCTGTTTTCTAAGCTCATATATCCTCTCTGCAGCAGCAAGCAGAGCCTGTGTGTCTCAAATGGCAGATATAACCCCTTCCACATTATGGGAGGCCTGCAGTGGCCTGAAATTTCCATCCTAATGCACCTCTGCCCCTTTGTGTCACAGCTGTGCCAGACCAATCTTCACTAGCCATGCTCCATTTCAGGGTGATCTGTCCTTTTGTGTCCAGGAGGCCTGTATTGCAACACCTGACCAAGGGCTGTCTGAAGAGTAACAGTGGACAGCCCTGTGGTAGCTGCCGAAGTTCATTTGTTGCACACTAGTTTCAACAGGAATTGCCATTTTTTTGTCCTCAGCTTATCCCTTGCTTTGCTAAGATTGTGTCACTACTCATGGGCTTCATACTAAGGACTGCTTCTTTCTTTCCTCATTTACATCTTCCTACAAGACCTTTCTCCTTCTGCATCTTATGGTCATCTTGTGCTCGATGACAGTGAGGATCTTTTCATGTCCGTTTAGTCTATGCACTTACACCTTTCCTTCTGACTGCACAGTACCCACACACTATCATCTCTACCCTTCCTAATCTTGAAACCTTCATGGAGTTCTGGGCTTGAGCTTGATGTAGCCCCATCACCACCAGGCAAAGCCTTACCTTCTGTGTAACTCCAACAGGTCTAAGTGGCCAAACTTGCTCTCACTAGCAAAGGAGAAAGGGAAATTCAGGATAGCCAACTGCCTTGTAACCCCTGAAGTACGATCACGATGGTACAGAGGGACTGAACTTCCTGGAACAAGGAAAACTGGTCTGGTGCTCCTTTCAGTTACGAAAACTTTGTAAGAATATAACTCCACTGGGTTGAGCTGTGAATTGTCTCAAGTGAGAAAAAGAAGAGTCTTGTCCATGCCCATGACTTCATCTCTCCAAAGATAATTATGCTGTGCCACGAGCCTCCTGTCTCCTGATTCTGCTTAATGGGATGCCCCAGATGACAAGACAGAGTCATCCCTTTGATTCCTTTTGATTATGCTTGATTACCTTCTCAGAAGATGAGGAAGTTACATGTACTCTGGAGGACAGGTCAGAGCTGAGAATGTATGAAACTCGCCTTTGGAAAGAAGAGGTCACTTCTTATGTTTTGATTATTGGTTCTAGCATTTAATGGGCCTTCTGTCATGTGATGAGGATGAGGAAGGGAGGCCAAACTTAATTCTTTCAAAAAGTTGTAGAAGTAAAATATCTAAGGAAAGGGGAAAATGAAAAAAGAAAAAGTATCAAAACAGTTCAGTTTTGGGATGGGACAGGCAGCAGTAAAATTGCAACAAAGAAAAGCGAACCCTTTGCATAAATTAAAAAGAAAAAAACAGTCAAAATTGAGGGTCCCTTACTCATCAGTTGGTAGCAAAGGAATCCAGCCCTCTAAGCATTGTTTCTTGCAAGGGTAAGGTTCCAGCAAAGGAGAGTCCAGCACCAACAAAGAAGAAAATGAAGGAACATATGGAAATATGGAAAAATACTCTGTCAAGGAGTCTGCTGTCTAAAAGCACAGGATCAGTACAGGATTTTTATCTGTGTTTTGCAGACAAGAAACTGTAGCATCAAGGAACTATGTGGTTGGACCAAGATGATGCAGGGAAAACATCTAAAGTCATGGAACAAGTTTCATTTAAATGTTGGCTCAAAGTGCCATTTTGAGATAAGGAGAAGGTTTGAGAATTGTGGAGCTATGCCAATGGAAACCATGAGAATAACTGCAAAAATCCAGCCTACAACATGTGTCCTAACACTGTTTTCAGCTAATGCAGATGTTAAGATCCCATTCTTTCTTAATGTTAAGATAGTGCAGGCCTATAGTGACACTTCCTTTCTCTGGAGAGGCTTTGAAATTACTGAGCCATCTGTCTGCTGCCATCTGTTGCTGCTTTGGAAATGAATTTGTCAGGTCAGTTGGAAACAGGTTTCAAGTAAACCACTGCTCTGAAAGATAATGCACAATTGCTGTTGGTGGTGTCACCCTTCCATCACGGTGCATCTGCCTCCCAGGAACTCCCAGCTGGTTCCCATTTCTTCTGTGGGGAAAGCACTCTCCTTCTCCAGCAGATCCACTACTGCTTATGCACATCTTGCCCCCATGGTGGGGTTGCTCGGCACGTGGGTGTGCTTTGCATCCCACCCACACACGCTTCCGTGTGGCCTTTCCCCCACCATCCGCACAGAGATGACACATGAGCACATCCGTACTCCAGCCCTGCGTGCAAAGGCTGGGCCGCTCCCTCCAGCTGTCCATCAGAGGACAGGCCGATATGCTTCCACTGTCAAATTGGAGTGTCCCTACCTGAGGGAGAGCAGAAAGGCAAATTGGAAAGCCAGAGATGGCAGGGAACCTGCCTTTTCCCACAGTATATACAGCCGTGTACTTACAGCTGAGTTTCAGTGTCAGCTCTGCCCATGAGGGTGCTCTCAGGGCAGGCATTCAGCCTGTGTGAGATAGTTTTGGGTGCATTATATCTCTGTCTATCCATGTAAATTAGCAACAGTATATTTAGATAACCTGGTGCTCACAGGGGACGTGAAAATCTGCTTGGGAAAATGTGTAGGCTGAAATGAGTTCCCTCAAGGCTTCATGCTCTGTCTCAGACCACTGACAGCAGCAATCACACTACCTCAGATATTACACGAATATAAGCTTGAAGCCAAGCTCTGCATACCCTTGCTGTGTAAAACTGCCTGTACTATTCAAATTCTCTTGCTGTTGAGGTGCAGGACCAATTTGTGATCACAACAACATAAGAAACATGGAACCTTGTGTGAGCTAAGCCCTGAGATACATGCCCCTTTATCGTATTTTTAGGACCATACCAAATGTTTCTTCTGGATATACAGCCTTTTCAAGGGTGATCTGTCCCATAGCTATTGCAGCTCTTTTCATATGGTGGTTAGATTCAAAAAAATGGTTGGCAGAAAGGGAAACTTTCTGTATTTCTTCTGGGCAGAGAAAAGACTACACACAGAAAGTCTGAATTTGAGGGTGAATTTAGGTAAATTCATAAACCGACAGCAGCTGGTAAACAGCCACTTCTTGGAAAATGGGTAATTGCTGGTCCTTTCTTGTCTGTTGTATTGCTTCACTGTTCTGCAGCAAAAATCCAATGCACTTGGCCTCTGCTACTCTGACAGTTCAGGAAGACAAAGAGGAGCTGAGCCGCTCTCTGTGCCAGCACTTCATCTCTTCCTCCCCACTTGCAGCAACGAGACAGGAATCTTCTTGTATAGCTTTTGCCTGGATGCAGGATCTGAGCATAAAAGGTGGTGGGGCTGATCAAGGTGCGGACATATCACTGTTTTGCACAGAAATCAAGTCCTAGGCACAATCCCACCATGCCACAAATGCAGAGGGGCTATCTGAGGTGAAAAATTAAAAATTATTAACTGGGTATTTCCTGCTGAGGGTAACAGAATTAAGCATACATTTCCTAATGAATAATGTGAGCAGAGTATTTTCTGGAAGGACATACTACCTGAGCTGCAGTCTGCTTCCCCAACACTGGCAGGCAAGATTCCCAGGGGAGAGTCACTTTTCTACAGGAAAGTCTGGAAAGAAGACACTGTCTTTAATGAAGAACTAGAACAACTTAAAGTGGCAATTCTATGCCTTAATTTACTCTTATAGGTCTTCACTTCCCTCCCCCAAGTGCACATTGAATACATGAGCTGGTAATGGGAAGAGCAGGAATAGGACTGAGCTGTAAGTAATGGACAAAGACAGTGCTTGGCCAGGATCCCACTTGTAGTGGAAATCCAGAGCAGCAAAATGTGCCCAGGTACCTTTCAGGTTAGACTGTAATTCTCCCGAGTGCTCTCTGCTTGCTGTTTGTGCTCTCTGCTTGCTGGTTTACACCCTCTGCTCTGCAGGGCAGCCCCCAAAGCTTCCATACCTGCATACTGTGCTCTTTTCAGGAAATACGTGCATGTTTGACTCAGTGCTGAAGAGACAGAGCTCACTATACCCCCTCATTTTGTGACCTTGAAGCTTTTGGTAAAGAAAACCCATTTTACTTCTGAAAAAGGAGGTAGGCTGATTTTAAAATGTTCCACTAGGCAGAAGTTATGCTTATGCTGCTGTTACCCAGAAGACAGTGAGTATTTATAAAGCAAAAATGGGAATGCTATCCAGTTGAAGCCATTTCATGATACAGACAAAGAGCTCGCTTGTGTATATTGATGAAGCTTTGTGAGAGTGAGTGCAACATCTCAATCAGTCTTACACTCACTGCCAACACAATTGAGCACCTCTCTGCCTCAAACTTTATTACTCATCTCATCCTTCAAAGCAAAATAGTCACCTCCCCCTCCAGAACATCCCTACTCTGTTACTGAGTTGCCCTGTATCCTCTGTGACTTGCCATGGCTCCTTCTTTGAACACACGACTCAGTTGCTTCCTTTTCTTACTGGTTTAATTTGCTGTTGACACAACATGCCGATATTCCTTGATGCTTTGCCGCTTCCAAACCAGTGCCCTGCCTTGCTAAGTATCACTGAATGCCTTTCTTTTTCCTGGGTCTGGTCTTTTGTTTGTATTCTTCCCACGAGATACGTTTTTAAAGCATCTTCTTTACAAGCCATTCTGAGTGTGGAAAATCCGTCTTCCAGAGAAAGGCTTAAGAAGCTCTTGCCATTTAGCTTACACAAGAGAAGGCAGAGTGACTCAGTTGCAGTCACAAGCAACATACTTAGGGACCAGATCCTGGATCTGAGGTCTTGTTAATCCAACCTGCCCCCTCCAAAGTCCCTCCCACCCCCAAATTCCAAACCACAAGTTCTCACAGCCTTCCTCCCCAACCCCCCCTCAGTAATTTTGAACATGAATTCAGGGAAAATACATAAGTGCTGTAGCAAGGTATTGAAACTATGCTTCTCTCTTATAGAAGAGACTGGTTCAATGATTTTAAGACAAAGCTGCATTCAGAATTTCAGAGTTGCACCCAGTCAGGCAGAAGATGAGGGCTTCCTATGGGATTTTCAAGATGCACTTTTGTGGCCTGAGCTGCACAAGTCCAAGAAGCAAAAAGATCAGTCCGTTACAGTGGCTTGATTAATGTCATCTCTACATTTTTGCCTTCAATAGCATTTGTTGCTCTGGCTGTGGATACCTAATGCCACAAAGTCCATTGTCCTTGCACTTAGAGCTTTCTACTTTGAACCTTCTACATTGGTTAAGGGCAGGCCCTGTTATCAATACAGGCTGGGAAATGAACAGATGGAGAGCAGCCCTGTGAGAAGGCCTTGGGGGTGCTGGTGGCTGAGAGGCTGGACATGACCCAGCCATGAGCACTCCCAGCCCAGAGAGCCAAACGTGTCCTGGGCTGCATCCAAAGCAGCGTGGGCAGCAGGGGAGGGAGGGGATTCTGCACCTCTGCTCTGCTCTGCTGAGACCCCACCTGGAACCCTGCATCCAGCTCTGGGCTCCCAGCACAGGAAGGACATGGAACTGCTGGAGTGAGCCCAGAGGAGGGACACCAAGATGATCAGAGTGATGGAGCACCTCTCCTATGAGAAAAGGCTGGGAGAATTGGATTTGTTCAGCCTAGAGAAGAGAAGGCTTTGGGGTGACCTAGTTGCAGTCTTCTAGTACGTGAAGGGAGCCTACAAGAAAGATGGAGAGGGACAAAGGGGAATGTCTTCAAACTGAGAGTAGGTTTAGATTAGATATCAGGAAGAAATTCTCTCCTGGGAGAGTAGTGAGGCACAGGAACAGGTTGCCCAGAGAAGCTGTGGGTGCCCCATTCCTGGAAGCGTGTAAGACCAGGTTGGATGAGGCTCTGAGCGGTGTGGTGTATTGAAAGGTGTCACTGCCCTTTGTAGAGGGGTTGGAAGTAGGCAATCTTTAATGTCCCTTCCAACCTAGACCATTCTATGATTCTGTTATTCAGACAGTAAAGCAAAAAGGCTTTTTTCATTGACTAGGTGATAACTAAAGAGTCCCTCACCCAAACGTGAATTAAGCTGGCTGGCAGCATCAGTAAGGCCAGCACAAGTATCCTAGCTCTCAAAGAGTTATCCATCTGCAGTGACACACTTCAGGAAGAATTTCAGCTGAGACACACTTAATTGTAGTTTTTTCTATTCCACAATTTGCAATGTCAATTGAAAGCCAGAGATGACAGAAATGTTGGGCTGAACAGCTCAGAGGTATAATTGGATATAAAATGAGAAATTGTTTTGATGTAAAAGAATATCTCAGCCACATGCCCTCATATACTTACTGTGCTTTCACCCTCTCCCCAGATCACTTTATTGTTGCCTTTTATGGAAGAGCTGAATCAGAGCTCCATTTTCTTTATTGTGTTTGGGCACTGATTGCTTTGATCATGTTGAAGTGCGGTATTGCACTAATGATCGCTAAACCCACCTTTGATGTTGGTTGTGAATGTGCTGCTTTGCCAGTGGAGAGAATGTAGATGCTTTTGTTTTCTGATTATTGTCTGTCATGTTTAGAAACAACAACAGCAAGACAGGGGAAGAAAGTGTGAATACTTAATGGAATGAAAAATTCGACTGCTGCCTTGCTCCCTGCATCAACTGTCAGGCAGTTTCTGCAGAGACAAGGCTGAATGCTTGGCTGTATGCTGAATTGTGGGGGAAAAGCTGAACCAGGCTACATGCAGCATTGCCCCTGGGGAGCAGAGCCAACACACTGGTGTACAAGACCACTGCAAAGGCAAAGCTCAGCAATTCCACTGCGGAGGGGTGCACTCAGCTGGCTGCACTCTACCCTGGGGCACTGATGGGTGTGAAAAGAGTCAGGAGCTATGGGTGTTCCCCACTGCTTCCTATCACAGCTATGCAGTGTCTGGCCAGGGTCCAGCCCTTTCTAAATTGTCTGTTTTGCTGTAATCTGTCTTGGCATTTACACTGTGCTTAGCCCCATTGTATCCAACTGCTTTACAGTACAAGAAAGTCCATTCTGTGACAAGATCTGTCAACAGTGAAAAATGGCATTGTTACAAGGGTACACTTTGCTTCCATATATTTAATGCTGATAGATGAATGAAGGGATAGCAGCACAGTGGTCAGGTCCTGCAGAACCAGAAAAGTCTATGCACTGTGAATGGCTGCCCACTGCGGCTCTTTCCTTTGGTTACTAGCCCAACAGTTTACTGATTGCATTTACAACAGCTGCTGTCTGGCCTGAATTGCTGTCTCTCCCATGCCCTGTGGTCCTGGAGTCTTTGTAGGTTAGTCCCAAATGGCTATAAGGAGAAATGGTGCTTTGGATGGTATTTGGTGACTGACAACTCATGTTCTGTGCATCACGGTTGAGCCATTCCAACAGCCCTAGACAGCTAAAAAAGCCCAACATCTCACCAAACCGTGAAGACACTTGTTTATGAAATAAGAGCCCAACTTCCTGTTTGCACCATGAGCCTGCTCCATCATCTTGTTGCAGTAGGTGAAACTACTTACACTGACAGGATCATTTAAACGGTTGCATCCATTTCTGACAGGTCTCTCAAGTTAACTGAGACTCAGATTTTTCCTGCCACTACCCAGCTGTTTCTTGCACTGGGAGAAGGATGTTTGTTACAGAACCCAGCGCAGTCAGGACACAGCAGTCACTCTCCTCAGAGAAGGCAGAGCCTTGTCATATGAAAGTGCAGTGAAGCAACAGTAACAACAATGAGGGATCTCATCTGCCTGACAGCTCCGTTACACGCTGCAGTAAATTCTTTCTACACTTTTAAATGTGCTTCACCTCATTTAGTTATTTCATTTTCTTGAGTCCTGTCATATAGATTTGCCATCTCAAATAACTTATTTCAAAGCCATGTTGATGATGGGCAGTACTGGTATTCCCACATGCCTATAAATAATTAATGCCAGAAAATTATAGCTTTTTGCTAAAGATAACTTTTGAGTGACATTGGCAATGGCTAGGGGTTCTTTTCTATCTATTTTCAGTAGTTCAGCTTCATTAATATATTTATAGCATGAAGTACCAAGAGTGGTTTCTGTGCTGTCCCCTACTTGGTATGACATTCAGCATGTACTTCAAAGCAATATATATGTGCTACACGTGTGGTGTGCTCATAATACAGCAGTCTGAACCTTTCAGGCAGAACTCTTCCATCATATAACACAGTTATCAAAAGGTAAATATTTCCAGAAGAGAAATGCTGATTTCAGTGACACTAAATCATCCAGAATCACAGTGTGGCTGAAATTGGAAGAGACATCTGGAGAGCATCTGGTCCAACCCCACTGCTCTAGCATGACCACCACGAGCCACTTGCCCAGGACAATGCCTAGACAGCTTTTGAATACCTGCAGGGAGGGAAACTCCACCATCTATGTGACCAACCTGTGCCAGTGCTTGGTCACCCTTACAGTGGAAAAGGGTTTCATGATGTTCAGAAGGAACCTCCCATGTTTCAGTGCTGTCTCTTGTCCCGTCACTGGGCCCCACAGCAAAGTGGCTGAATACAACTTCTGTGTGTGGGCTTCTGTCCATGTCAGCAATGCACTGAGAGGGCCTGACACGAACAGGAGAAGGACGAGAAGATATGCAAGGACTCTGAAGCTGGGAATTAATCTGCAAAACAACCATTTTGTGCATGAAACTAGTGACAGAAAAAAGGTTTATCTGTGAAGGCAGCTTGTCACAGGGGCCAGGCATGGGAGGCACGGCCTTGAGGCAGGAAAGAATAGAGCTCCAAATAATTGGGACAGCTCACCACCTTTGTGGTGCAGAGAGTGAATTTTCACAGAATCATAGAATGTCTTGGCTTGGTAGGGACCTAAAAGATCCTCTTGTTTCAACCTCCCCCCCATGGGCCCTTCACTAGACCAGGGTGCTCAAAGCCCCATCCAGTCTGGCCTCTGACAGGGAATTCTGACAGGTATGGGACATCCACGACTTCTCTGTGACTCTATAGTATCTATATGTCAACACAGTTGAAAGTTCATGGATGCTCTAGAAAAGTTATCTGCTTCATGGAAAAGAATGGCATGTGAAAGCCATATTATCCTCAAAGCTGAGTAGCGTGCTTACGAGTTTGAGGCACGTAGACTCAGCCAATGTTATTCAACAAGCAGGAGTTGTGGACTTCTGGAATTTATTCCAACTTCTGTCCCAAGAGAAAGCGCTGCCATTAAAGTTACAGCGACAGGCATGATTTTTGCTCAGGAGACAAGATTACAAGTCAGATGTTTTCACCATCCTCAATGACAGATGCATTGTAGTGAGTTGCATCTTAGGGAATATTACTTTGTCTGCATTCATAGGGGGGATTAAGTGCAAAAGAAATACTTGTGTATGGAGTATAATCTCTGCTGTGAGGGGAAGATTATTTCCCATCTGGCAAAGGAACAGGTAAGATTTGCCAAAGGTGTCTCTCCCCACACCCCCCCAAAAAAATTAAGAGTATAGAGAAAAAAAAAAAAAATCTTTATTTCCAGAGGCAGTGTTCCCCAAGGAAACAATTATAATATTCATGTTGCTTTTCCAGGCTTTTGCAAAAAGGACTCATAGTCTCTCTTGAGAAGTGCAAAAGAGTACGAGTGAAAAGAGTACAGGAACAAATTCAGGAAGCACCATTTCCAGAAGAATGGCATTTAGCTACAGAGACTTCTAGCAGGAAATCTCAGGACAATTAGAAATTGAGAAGCATTAATGTAAGAGACTCATGGGGCATAAAGGGAGTGAGAGATTGATCAACATGCTGAAAATGCATCCATGGGAAATTTGATCATAGCAGTGTGTCTGAGCTGGCAGCAGCACAGACATAGAGGTCTCTTGGGCAGTGCAAGCTGAATTGAGATAAATTTGAACCAGAAATGTGGTGCAGTTTCAATAGAGAACAGATATCACAGTCATTAGGAAGGCACAGAAAAGCGTGTGCTCTCATTTAAGCAGAGATACTGAACTGCAGGCAGGAATGAAATCAAGTAAATACTTAAGCCTGCTATGACAAACAAAATCAAGTGACCTTTTTTCACTGCTCAACACAGAGAAAATATATTTGCAGTTCTTTTTCTTCCTTAAGACTAGAGGTGTAAAGCTGGTATTCTGACCACTGTTTTCCAGTCCAAGTGTTCCCTGATAACACTGGAGTTCCTACTAATGCTAACTTTTCCCCATGTTATGTTGAACTGAGTTTAGGCTGCTTATTTACTTGCAGGTGAAAGTAACAGTGTAACAGTGGTTATGTTTTCCAGTTAAACTCTGGGAAATTAGTTTCTTTATTGCCCATTTCTGGAAGACCGAATCTTACACCAACATACATAATGAATCTTGATGCATGAAAAGTCGTTTTAGAGGATATGGATTTCCTATTGAAACATTTCACTAGATCACATTTTCAACTTATTTTAAGTTTGTTTATCTCTTTTGCCTTCCCTTTCTCCCTCAATGAACTTCTTTAGAATTGCTTAGTTCTGATGAAGTGGAATTTTCAGCTGGAGCAGACAGATCTGTTGAAGACCATTCACATATAATCTAAGGTAAAATCTAAGATGAAAGGACAAGCAGGTATCCCCAGTCAATGTTACCAGCAGGAATTCAGAATGTGTGGAAGCAGATGTCCAAGGAGATCTTCAGCAGTTCAAGAACTCTCTGCAGCTTTATAAACTTACAGGCCAGCCCTGTTCAACTTGGGACAAATTACCTAGAACGGATGGATACTCAGAAGAAAATTTTTATGAACCAATTGCAGCAGTGCTGTGGTGACTTACCCAAAGATCTTATCCTGTGGTGTATTACAGATCATTTTCTAATGCACCTGCTACCAAGACTGGGGAAAAAGCAGAAAGACAGATGGCTCTGGACTTCTTGTTTGTCTTCAGTGGTGCCTTTCTCATTTCCAGAGTATTGTCACTATGTGCCCTGTGACATACAGCCATCACCATTTAGAAAGACAAGAAATCACATGGACTAACCTGAAGGATGCTGACATTTCCATGGAAGCAGTCCATAGACTTCCTCAAGCATATCTTGCATCTCAGTATGCAATGATAAATTGACTTAATAAATGAAGCAGAAATGGACCAAAACATCCTCAGGCAGAGTGGAAACTCTAGAAGTGCACAAGACAGGACTTAAATCACTATGTGTTGGCTGGACATGCATCCTTAACCTTGAGTGTGAAATTGACATATTTGGCCTAAAAGACCTGAATTATGATGTGTCTGAATCTTCTGATGTATCTGATATATACATGTACTTGTGGAGATGTGACTTGTGGTGTATTTGATGGACTGCATCAGCTTGTAGGCCTGCCCCTCATCTGATCAGCTGCTCTAAGTCACATGAGCAGAGGTGGAGGGAAGGAGTGGTGTGCATGTCTCCAGGACACAGCTGGAGCAGCAGTCTGATAAGCACCCCAGTATGATTCTGTGATCCTTACCAGTCTTTGCCAGTTAGGCTGAGTGACACCATAGATTTGAGAGTTTATCACTGCACTGTGACCGCCGTCCAGTTTTCATTGCAACAAAACCATTTTCACAAAAACCCCCCCCACATTTCACGTTGTGCTGCTAAGCCACTTGAGCACTGCCTGGTATTTTTCCGAAGTATGAAGTAACATTTGCCTCAGGAAACTTGCACAACTGTATGGACTGCAGCAGTGTCTTCAAGCTACTCATAGTGGACAAGCCTTAGGTTTTCATTGCTTTCAGTGCTCCAGGCACTATTCTTGTGCACAACAAGGACATTCCATGTGCTGAATCACTTGGTCAACACAGGAAAGGAGATTGGCAGGACACCTAGGATAGAGCTCCAGCACCTTGTTTTGCAGACTAACACGTGGCATGCTTGCTTAGTGAGGGATCAGTTCCCATCCTGACTATGCAGAAATGTCTCATCCTCCCACCTGCCACTCTGTTCTTTCATCCAAGACCAGAAGCCTTTCCACTGTCACCCTTTTTCTATCCTAGGATAGCGTACACCATCTTTAGTGGTGGTATGTCCCTTGGGTTGAACAGCACCTTCTCCTCTGCATATTTCCCAGCACGTTTACTGTGAAACATGCTTTCTCTGAGACTTCATTCTTTTGGGTAAGGTAAGCCAAGCATTCCTTGATAAATACTTCCAACAAAACTGCTGCAGGAAAAGTCAGCTTTTCCAAATGTTGACAGGTGTATGTACTTTTCTGGAGGGTGCTTCACCTGTCACTTGTATGATAGTATATGTATTCCTCCAAGTTGCCTGGAAATTACTTTATTGGTACAATACACTGAGCAGAATTATTGAGGGTAGTGACATGCATGACATAAAAGTATGAGAGTTGATAAGCTTTTCTGTTTCCATGGCATTGTCTACTGAGTCATGTCTCCTAAGAGGCCTTAACCTCCAGATTTTACATAATCAGGGCTGATATTGGGCAAGTTTTTCTGTGCTGCAGTATGACCAGAGCCATGAAGGCCACTCAGGCTACTCCTTCTCCCCACCCTGCCCCCTGGCCCCCTACCCCTTACACATAGGTGGATCTGACTTCAGTGGGATTGAATCTGCCACATCTTCCCAAGCCCTTGGAAGACAGAGAGTGCATGACAAGGCTCCCCAAAGATGAGGAAAAAGAAAAACTCTCAGTAAGGACACAGTCTGAGTGCTGTGAAATTAGGAACTGGTGGAGATTGCTACTCATTTCAGCCCATGCAGTAGCTTACTGCTGGTAAAAATCAATTCCAGTGTCTGAAAAGCAATGTCATACTATCAGTAAAAGTCTCATGAACTTGTGCAAAAAGTCTTTGTGCTTCGAAGGAGGAATGATATAATTGCACAGAGTGGGCTGCATGAAGCGATGAACACTCAGGCAAAGGCTTATTTACTGAGCCAGGCGCCAGGCAAAGCAGCTTCAGCTCCCTGCTCCTTCAAAAGTGTCAACAAGTCCAAACTGTGGGCAATTCCCACAGCTGAGGACAAACCAAAAAGCCTTTGATAAGCAGGACAACAAAATCATGCCCTGTCCCTACCTTTTGTAGTCACAAGGAGTCAGTCTATTTGCTGTAATATACACAAGATCTGAACCAAAATCTTCTGAGAAATTCAAAACAGTAGAGCCCTGATTTCTTTTGAAGAACAAAATACTTACGTTTCCTCCTGTGTAGTAGTGATAAAACACTAGATTTTGGATTCATTTTTCAGTTTTACTGGTGTCGCTAGGGTAACACACTTCCAAACTCCATGGCTAATAGATGGTATTGTCCTTATCTGGTTTTAGAAATAGTCAAGACTGAGGATTTGATTTATTTTTAAAAAATCCAAGTTTAGTCTTTGCCTGAAAAAAATGTCAGAGTTTCTACTTACACTTAAAGTCATAACTGTTTTCCTGCTGTTGAAAAGTTCCAAGCTTTTAGGAAGCCTAGAAATTCAGCCTTCAAGATATAAAACATAGCAGATCCACTTGACCTTATAATTTTTATATTGACCTCCAGTTCCACTTTAATTTTATGAGTTTTACTTATTTTTTAAAACAGCTTCAGGAAGGAGTGCAGTGAGAAGTGCTGTTAATCGTGCTAACTTGTTGGCATGTTGTTGTTCATATGAATGAACATCTGACTGATCTGTCATCTGTTAGACCATTCAGCCTAGATGCATATGTCTGGTCCTGTGGTTCCTGCTGATAAGTCATCAATAAATACAGCAGTTACTGCTTTTGTTGATGGCCTGCTTGACTGTTAGAAATATTTTGCTCCATCTCCAAGAATAAAACTAAGTAATATGGTGTAATGTCATAAGGCCACGTGAATGGTTTCAAACACAAATCAGGGCTCATGAAAAGTAAAAAAGGCTGAAATAGTTGTGTGGTCCCTGGTGCCCAGCAAACATGTTCCAGAGAATGGGTTTTGCCACTTAGTGCTAAGTTCACCACCTGCATCCTATGCATGAATAGAAGCAAATATCCAAGCACAGAGGAAGTGACTAGGGTATGGATATGAGGGGAAAGTCAGATTGCACACATCTGCCTGTAGACTGTTCTATTTCAGCCAAAAAACTGGGTGATTCAGCATCTCAATTAGCCTCCTGACAGTTGAAAACAGATTTGGTATCACAGCTTTTCTTCAGACCCCACTAAATGGTGCAGTACTAACTGGAGAAAGCTGACCGGTTGTGCCTATGTATGACTCATGCCAGACTGAAGGATTGTAGAGCGGCCAGTCCAGAAGAAATGAGGGCAGCAAACACTTCCTACTGTTGGGAGTCTGTAGCAGTTAACACCTTCTTAAGGTGTTGAGGTAAATTTAAGGCAAAACAAAATGTGCTCCTGAAGACATTCAGAGTGCCCCATAGGTCCTGAGTGTCTTTTCAAGGACCTGTGAGGTTTTGAGGCTGTCATTTTCTCACGCACATAGTCTACCTGATTGTATGGTAGCCAGGGAAATGTAGTAAGACTGTTTAGATTGGTTTAAGTCGTCCAAACGTGTAATAATTGCTCCTAAGTGTTTGCCACTTAGTGCTAAGTTCACCACCTGCATCCTATGCATGAATAGAAGCAAATATCCAAGCACAGAGGAAGTGACTAGGGTATGGATATAAGGGTTTAAGTTGTCCAAACGTGTAATAATTGCTCCTAAGTGTTTGTTCTGTTCTACACAAACTTTGGTATTTTCAAGGTCTCCTGTTGCTCCTGCAGGGGTGATCTCCATAGTAAAGCCTTTGTTATATACAAATCTAACTCCTTCAAACTTGCCGACATTTAAAGTCCTCAAAGACATCCCACCGCACACAGAGAAGTTTTTGTTCCTCCTGGTGCGATCACCACGTTTACCTCCACAAGGGTCAAGAAACAAGACTGAAGCGGCAGACTCGAGTAACACAGCAATGGGATTTCTTTACCTGGAACAGGCCAAAAGCTGCACGTCCTAGGGGAGGCCGGGCTCTGGCCGGTGGGATTCAGAGAGACGGGCTCACAACCGTGTGGGACCGCGGCTGCTGCAAAAGTAAACCAACACTGCCCTCGAGTGCTGGGAATGAAAACCACAGCGCACCCGAGCTGCCGCTTGGTCCTCCCTTCTCCAGGGAAGGGAAGGGAAGGGAAGGGAAGGGAAGGGAAGGGAAGGGAAGGGAAGGGAAGGGGACTATGAAGGCCAAGGAAGGACTGAGCTCCCCTCAGCTTCACAAGCTAATCTTGTGTTGGTCAAAACTCAGCACCACAGTGACCTCTTCCCAGAGGCCAAAGCCCAGGGAGAAGCTTTTGGGCTTCTCAGTGGCTGGTATATCAGGGTTTACACGTAAGGTGGATTGTTCGTCACACTGAGGTCAGCAGAGACCACCCTGCCCAGACATTTAAAAACTTTGTTAAAATGTTTTAATGTTGGCTTGCAGTAGCAGTTGTTAAAGAGTTAAAGAGAGCTAAGTTGTACAAACCAAGGACCATGCAGGAGGTAAATTGGCAAAACTATACTAAAAAAAAAAAAAAAAACCACAGCAGAGCTCTTGTAATGGACTGTGTAGCCTTTTCTTACATGACCTTTTCACACTCAGCCCCTGTTTCTACCTGCATGTCCATGTGAGCTAGGGCATAGACTGGGATATCCTGGGGGAGTAACAAATTAAAAGAAGGAAGAAATTGTTGTAGTTTATGCAAGCTTCTATATAATTTTTTTTTTCAACTGAATCTTAACCACACTATACAGCTCTCATGCATTTGAATATCTGTGCAATGGGGGTTTAGCTGGTTGTCTTCAAGCAAACGGAGGGGGACATATGACAGCTCAGGATAAGAGTAAGATGGAACATGTAGGAAAAATTAATGAGCTGGCCTTGACCCATAATGCATTCAAAGCACAGCTGGAAGGCAAAGATGAGTCACATGCTGTCTTCTACCAAATAGAGTCCAGGATCAGCCAGAGATGGGCCGAAGTGAGTGTTTAAGACTTGTAGTCTTGTTTCAACGTTACCAGCATTAATGAGCCTTTCTCCAGGGCAGCTGCTCACCTGCCTGAAAAAGAATCAGAAGTCAGGCACAGGATTTTCTTAACTCTTTCCTCTATTCACTGGGAGTGAATGCAATAGCGTAGACACCAGGAACTTCTCGGTTACCTTCACTGAGATGGAACTTCCTTCTCATTGCTTTTCAGCTGGAAATGGAAAAAGGTGATCAAACAACCACTGAGGGGTTGCACATGTGCCAGATGCAGCCTTGGTGCATAAGTCGTGCATTACAGAAATCTGACACTCGGATCAGTCTGCAGAAGGAAAAGTGCGGTACTGAGAAAAAAGAAGATGAGGGAAGAAGGGAGAGGCAGTCCAAACAAGACTATAAGTGGCCACACTGCTGAGCAAAAGTCCACTAAGGCAGAGGGAAAAGACAAAAATTCCAACTCATTGTGAAGGATCCGAAAACAGTGATGAACTGGTGTAAACTTGAGACTTTGTATCTTTCACTATGCAGATACTATCAGCAAAACTTCAGGGTGTGGGCACTGTATTATCCTTGACTGTCTTGAGTACTGGTTTCTCAAAAGGTGGATGCCATTTCATAACAGAAAAATAGGACATCAATTTTTCAGCTTGTATAATTGCTTAGCCTATATTTCTGCAGAAATGAAGCCAAACAGTTTTACCTAGACAGGTGTTTTCTCAATTAATGTATAACATGTTCTTCATTAGAGAATATTTTAAGAGAAACCATATGCTCTTTCAAAATTGTTTTCTGTTGTTATGGGAGCTATGACTGCTCACTTAACCACTGTATTCACGGAGAAAAAAAAGGGCAATTAGTCTGTCTCAGTGTTAATCACAAAATAGGCCTATTTTTTCTCTGTTATCATGCTGCAACACAAAGACAACTTCAGAAGAGCCAAATTCTGTTACTATAGATTACCAGTTATTCCACAGCCTCTGCTCTGCCACATTAATGTTCACTAGATGAGGCATAGTATCTCACAAGCAATTAAAAGTATCATTTACAAAGGAAGAACTATCATCTGGGGATGAAATGGCAGGTCACACAGGCAATTGCAGCACCCATCCATGCTTTTTAAATTTCATCTTCATGAAGAGGTTTTAGAACACAGTCATCAACATCCCATTTTTCTTTTCATTAAAGAATGGGATTTTCAGAAGAGCTCAGTATGGGCCTAATTCTCTTCCTACTGATCCCAGGGGTAAAACACTCAGTGATTTCAGTGGCAGGAGGGTAAACCAATTTCCTGTGCTTTTGAAATCCCACTTGCTGATACTGTCTCAAGGGAAAAATTGCAGACTCGAGGGATAAAAGTCTTTATTCATTAGCGGTGAAACAGCACAGGCTCTAGCAATGCAAGGATCTTCAGGCTGCTTCCCCAAGGATACAGCCCCACCCAGACCTAAAACATCCATGTGTTAGAGCAAAGCTTCTCCTCTGTCCTGTCCCAGTTGTCTATGGCTGACTATAGTCCCTTCTGCTGAGAGTTTCCCACAGAGTGAAGATCAGATTTTTCCATGCCAGAACAGATACAGGAACACAAATTCCCCATTAATTTGTAGTGAGATTTAAAACACATCTGTAGCATATTTGCAGGACTAAGCTAACTGACTTTTCAGGGTGACAGTGCTATTACATAGTGGAGAAAAATCTAGAAGTAGAGAAATAGAAATCTTCATAATGGACTGTGTGGATGTCTGGAAATATAAACTATCCTGGCTTTTAGCAGAAACACAGATTTCATCCACAGCTTTGCTAATGCAGAAACACTTGTATCTCAGCTGTCTAGGTAATATAATTTACATGGAAATGCTGCGCTGTTCTCTGCTGGACAGGGCAATGGCTTGTGGATAAACACACACATGTAAGGGGAGTCCAAGGTAGGAGGAAGGAGAAGCTGAGGTCACTGAATAGGCCAGAGGTACCTGAGAAACACCACAAAGCACAACAGTGAATATGTGCATAACCTGGCCATTGGACGTGGAGAAGAGGCCGTGGTGTCAGCTACAGAGACAGGAACATGAGACAGTCGATAGTATTCTCACATTCTGTAGCAGGAGGCACTGATGTTTGGAAAGCTCTTGCAAGAGGAAGAACAGATTGCAGATGAGTTCAGACCTTTGAAACCCACAGTCAGTCCAGAACAACACTGGGTCAACCGCGGTGGTCAGCTCTCTTCACAGAAAAGTCCATGCTGAGGAGTGAGAGAGTAGCCATCTCATCCGAAAACTTCTGGTCTACAGCACCAAAGCTAGGCCTAAGCTGGTCTAGGTGCACCTCTGCTGACACAGAGCAGTAAATACAGACAACAATTACCCAGCATGTTCTTCACCCACATGGAAGTTTTATTCTGCCATAGGCTGTAGAACAGAGGGGATCTTTAAAAGATCATGGAAAACCAGCAGAAACCAGAAGCTGAACTTTGTAACAAAACCCAAACTACAGGAGATCCTGTGTCTTGCATCCATATGTTTACTGCTCAAAATACATAGAAGCCCTCACACCTATTTTAATAGAAGTCCTGTCTGACACTGAAGAGTCCCATGGCACCTCACACTCTTGGATATCTCTGCTATTCAAAGTTCTCCTTCATAAAGGCAGAAGTGATCAAATGGTAGCAATTATAGTGGAAGCCAGTATCATTAAGGTAGCTACATCTCCTTCCCCTCCTTTGGTTGTCTTTCCACCTTGTCTAACAGCAGTATTTGCCCTGCCTTTGCAAGTACAGACTGCAGAAACAGTCAGACTTGGACGTCCAAAGCCATCTAAGACTTTTCCAGCCACCACCACTGACAGTCTGGCAGTTGATAGCACATTATTGCTGCAGTGCTGTTGTGCTGGCCTCCTCATTTTCTAAAGTAATCCCAGTCACATCCACCCCTTTTCAAGACAAATTTGTCTTTAAATTACTTTTCTTCTCTATATTCCTAGTGTTTACAATCTAGTGCAAGGATTTCTAAAAGTAGGAGCAGGATGCCAAAACTTGTAACTGTGAGGTGTTTCAGGTTCAGTTGATGATGAGGTTTAGCAATCTCAAAATAGGTCAGAAAAATTACTTAAATTTCCAGTTAGCAGCAGCAAGTGTCAAAAGAATGCCCTTGGGTCCTTGGGACACAAATTCAGAGGAAAGCACAAAGAGACAACACGTCTGGCATACAGAACAGTTCACTGGAACCAGGTCACCAGTCATCTCATGATGTGTTTTGTTAGAAGGACGTAACAAACAAATTGGTGAAACCAGCCAATCTTTCCTGCCATCCCAAATCAAACAACTCTTGCTTCAAAGACAAAACTTTTGAAGTTTGATATGTAAATCATAGCAACCGTGAAAGTCATCTATTCATTTATTGCTGTGAATGCTAACCTACATCTTTCAGAATAGTCAACCAAATTGCTAAGGCTGCAAAGCCTCCACAAACTGCTGAAATTTTTTTGCTTCCTGCAAGGAGAATCACAATAACAGTAATACTGAAAGAAGACATTGTTACAAAACTTGACCTTACACATGGTTTGGAATTGAAAAAATAGTAGAAGATATTCAAATGATTATATATTCAATGCATTGCTTCCTTCCGGAAGGTAATACAAATGAGTTCAGGATTTGCACAGCTAGTGTAACTGGAAAAAATGCACCAGGGAAAAGAGCTTAGGAGGCTCATTAGGAAGTGAGTTAGAGAAGGCTTCAATATGTTGGTGCTACTCATACACATAAATGATTAAGGTTTACAATTTAGACATTGCTTTGTAAATTAATGACTTAATTAAAGAACACCTAGTGTAGACATAGATGTATTTTTTGTTTGACAATTAAAAATGGAACAACCAAGTGACGTAAATTTATTCCTACTGAGGAGCAGGGAAATTACCTTTTTCCTCGACTGCCGTCACAGTAATTTTGAGCAGAGTGGTTTGGTTTGTCTTGGTTTTATTTTTTCTCAGACAATCTAAAAGCTGTGTGTCACCTGGAAATGCAGGCGCAGAACTATTTTCTTTCCTTAGGTTTACCATGCCTTATTTAATGGTCTGGAATGAACATAACAGCTTCCAGCAAACATGTCAAAACTGAGGCTCTCCTCAACACCCTCTAACTCTGTTTCTCAGGCAATAAAAGATCTAGACACACTGGAAGCCCAGGACCAGTTAATGGCTGAAAATGAGCTGTCAGATCCTGAAGCCTGCAACAAGGAGAATAAAGGGATGCCTGTCAGAACTCTAAAGTCACCTTCACAAGCACTTTCCTGAAATAAGCAACAGGAATGGCTACCTATGAAAACCATTAGTGGAGATGACAATTGTGACTCCAAACTGACAGCTGAGCAATTGTTTCAGTGATCCATTGATGGAGGATTCAATCTTGAATTCATAATTCACACATGCTTCTCTGAATGTTAACTTTCAGCCACAGTATCTCCATGGAGAGTCCTGTTCTGGATCCTGAAGATAACCTGTGACTGAAACTGTCTGTAAGGCAACTCAGGGAATTTCAGAAGAGAAATCTCAGCCATTTTTTTGGAAGTGACAAACTAAATCCCAAAATACCAGACATTTTAAATTCAGAATAATTACTGGGAATTTGTATCTTCAAGAGATTGAAGTTTCAAGAGCTACAAATTGGTTGAAGTATGTGAAATTCCAAAAAATGCTAAATTTCATGGGAAAGTGAGAGGCCCCTGAAACAAAAGGGAAAAAAAGAAAAGGGACTTAAAGGACTTTGACATTTCACTCCAGCTGAAATAAATGCATACTAATGCATACTAACAAGTAAAACTGATAAACGAGTCCTCCAACAAAATAAAATCAGTGGCTGACAAACCTGGAACAAGTGAAGAGAGGTAGCTTTGCAAGAAGGGGGCCAACTAGTAGATGATGCCAAAGTTATGAAGAGCAGAAGCTAAGAGGAGGTTTACTGTTGAGAAAGGTGGCAAGAGAGTTTGTGTTTCCATCTTCTCTGTTTGTCCCATGCCTTTGAAATGTTTCTATGAGACATTTCACAATTTTCTCCCCATTCTTCATGGCAATATTGCAGGGAGCAAAGAAGAAGTAAAGGCCTGCCCCCCACTTCTTTTCTCTGTTTGCAGTGCACTAATAGGAAGTGAAGTTCACACTGGCAACATGAGAAAGCTGAGACAAAACTGTGAAGGCAACTGGTTGTTGCGGTTTAGGAATGGTATTCTCCAATTTAGTATTACCACTAAAAACCATGTTGAGATAAGAACTATTTACTGAAAACAGCAATGAGATAAGAAAACAAACAGTAACAGCAACAATATCAATAACAAAAAATATACAAAATAACCTTGATAATAGACAAAGCCAGACAGCTCCCTTCACCACATTTTCTCCTCCAGACAGAACTGCTTCTCCCCAGAAGAGAGTCCTTTTGCCCCAGCAATGATGTGAGGTGCTGTAGAATAACCTTCATGTCCCAGTCACGCTACCTCCCAGCTACTGGAAAAAATTTGCCTTATTCTGGCTGGAAGCAGGATGCTGGTGTGGTCTGCAGGTCCACTGACAGTAGTTTTCTCCACTAGCCCTGTGTCCTGTCATCATCATCATCTTTGCCTCCGCCCCTGTTTGTGCTGCTTAGAAAGTAGTGACACTCTCTCTACTTTAGATCTTTCTCAATATACCAGAATCATTTTTCCTAAACCTTTTCTCTACAGCCAGGTTTTGCATTCCCCTTTTCTTGTTATTTTCTGAGTTTCGTCGATTTGTGCTTCTGAGCCTTCAGCTCAGCCTATTACAAAGAAACAGTCAATGGAGCAAGTAATTTAGCTGGTGGGAGTCAATCTGTCTTGTGATTTGTACCTCCTGCAGACCAAAATACCTTACCCATTATCCCATATTGCTAATATAAATTTTTATGTATTAAATAAAGTTTATATATTTCAGAACTGACAAAGAATTACATGGGGATTAGCTGCATAGCTAAATCACTACATTGATTCAAAAATGCTTTTAAAACCCTACAGGAAGATTAACTGAACTCTTTTAAGCTATATCAAAATAAACTATTCATCTCCCCATAGCTCATTTCATCCAGATGTAAACCATGGAAAAACACTTAGTGGGTGGAAGTCCTTGAAATCCCAGTATGCAAATAACCTGTGTGTGATGGAGTGAAAATATACACTTTTATAAGCATGCATGTTTGTGAAGACATATTTGCAGAGCACAACTGAAGAAACCATTTATAGCAAGGGCCAAAGAGGTCAGAAGGATTGGGTGGGGGGAAAAAAGCTTCGCCTCTCACTTGTGTTACTTAGAGCAGAAAAAAAAGTGAGTCAGCACCGTCTTTAGGCAGCAGGACACTTTGCCAGAGCAGAAAACAGAGACTGACACTCAGCAGGCCACATGGAAATGTACAAACTATGACAGACTACCCTCTTTTCACAGTATTGTGCTGTTCTTATAAATAATGATCATCGTGCAGCAACCTAGATGATTAGCTCAACATGCAGATAGCTGCCTGGCTTATGTCAAACACATTTCTACCCACTGCTCCTCACACCTGGGAAGCACCTCCACTCTATCAGACTCTATCTGCAATTGACATAAACTGAACTCAATGTTTTTGTTCAGCCAGTTCTCACCATTGCCTGGGCTTTGCTGTGAGAAAAAACAGCCCAGCTCAGTGAGGTGCTGGGAAGAAGATTATGACAGGAGAGCAGGAGCTTTTCACAACATTCGAGGGAGGAAGACTGGAAAACAGGAAAGTGTATTTTGAATAATGCCCTGTGCAAAATATCCCTTAACTTTTGGCTAAGAGTAACAAATAGTAACACTGGTAGCAAAGCCAGACCTGTAGTGCAGAGTATAATAAGGAGAAAAATTAAATATTGATCATGTCATGTGTTAAAGAGAGAAACAAAGACACAGAGGAAAGAAATCAAGTGAAGAGGAAACACTTTCTACCTGGCTAAAATCTTCCTGTACCTGCAATGTGACGGTCAAATTCAGCTTCTCAGTCAGAGCAGGGTTGCAGGTCAGATTGTCTGTCAGTCTCACATGATTCAGAGTCAGGGGCACAAGAGCTCTGCTGGGCTGGATTAGACCAGGCATTCCTGTTTTCAGCTCCAGACATGTTTGCTATCCTGGTGTGAGAGTATGGAGACCTTGAACAAATCATGCCGCCAGCATGCAAGCAACACTCACTTTCTGACCCCCTTTCAAAATGCTGTGTGGTGCATGGTGAGGTTACTCTCTCAGTGTCTGCATACAGTGGATGGACCACCTCAGCAGGTGCAGTCCTTCCTGCTTCTGTGCACAGAGACAGTCTGCCAGAAAACTTCAGTGGGAGCACGATTAGGAAGATGAAAGGAAAAAATCTAGCGAATTCTGTGTGCTTCCCAGAGACTGAAAGATGGTTGAAAACTCTCCTTGCTCCCAGAGGGACACTGATGAGAAGGGGAGGGTGCTGAACCTGTAGCAAAGTAACAAAGCTTCCCAACTATCAGCTTTTTACCTCAAAGAGTAAAGGGAAAGGATACTCTCTCATGTTGAAAGAGTATTCTGCATGTCACAAGCCCCCTGGTCTCTGGCTTATCTCCACACTGAGATGTGTTTTCCTGGGCAATGGGAAGAGAAAGGGCCCTGGGCTGTGTGCCCGGCTGGTGTAAACTGACACAGCTTCTCCAGCAGAGCTGTCCCATCCCGTCCACAGCCAGCAGCACCATCATGGGCCTGGGACTCGGTTCAAGCCGGGTTTAACCCATTCCTTCTCCAGAGCTGCTCAGCTAGACTGCAGGGGACTGGCACTGATTTATAGTAGCTGAGGGCATGGCCTACTCCTTAAGGAAACTCCTTGAAGTGCGAAGAGCCTTGTCATACAGTTTATTGCCTCTGCCAATCTGTACCTCATTTGCAAGCACGTATTTGTATGTGGGTAAACAGACAGACAGATAGGAAATTTTCAAAACTAATACATCTGTTAAAATACAATTTCACCCACATTCAAGCTTATGAGAACCTACCAGGAGCTGAACTCAAACTGACGTGGTCTCAAATTCCACATGAAGACCATGAGATCATACAAAAGTTGGGTGTCATCAACCTGACTAATATCAGTGCAGTTTGGACTCAGCACAAATTTCTAGGGACCCTCGGTGAATGTCACTATTGATTAAGAAGAAGTGAAAGAGACATTCAAGCAGTAAATCTTGACACTGTGTAACTGTGTAAAACACTGTGTGTCATTATTACACTGTCTTCTTAGCAAAAGGAAGCAGTTCTTTCTCAGGAATCTTACTTCACCGTTCTCAGCAATTTCCAAGAAATAGACAATGTCCACAAAAACCTTGTAGGAGTGGGTCTTAAATGTAGCAAACTGAAAGGGCTAAATTAGGGTAGATTTGAAACCTTTCTACTTTAAGTCACCTGAGATAAATGCTTCTGAGCCTTGCTGTATTTAATGCTTCCTCCTTCTTCATACCCATGGGCCAGGGTTTTCCAAACCATAAGCACTTTAGGCAGCTTGCAGGGGAAAACCAGGTTGGGAAGAAGGAGACACATACTTCTCCATGCTCTTGTTTCAGGCATAGAGTCACAGAAAGCACTAAGATCTCCCGAGAACGGGATTAGAAAACAAACCGGTACACAGTAATAGCGTAACTATCTGCTACATGACAGGAGAGACGGGCCAGTGAGATACCATGATGCTCACAGCCTGACTCCCAGTTACCCCAGAGCACCCTGCTGCTGCTGCTGAACATTGTGCCGGCAGGATAGCTCAGCTATGCTCTCAGAAATGCACACTGAGAGCCGTAGCTGCTCAATGAGATGCAGACTTCAGTTTCACAGCAGGGCTCAATGACAGCTTGCAAATGCCAGCCTCTCATGTGGATGCAGACTCCATCCCTCATCTGTGCTGCTGCTTGCATCCTCTCCAGCAGTGGCTGCTTGTGCTTGGTGTCTGTAGGGGGTGGAGGGACTTAAGCTATAGGAGGGAGAGCTGTGCTTAGCATGCACAAAGCATAAAATTGTATTTAAATCAGAGTCAGGAGACTTGGCCTGTCAGACGGCCGTCTGTCATCTATCTCCAGACACGACAAATTGCATTTTTTTCCCTCCTCCAGCCTCCCAGGGTGGGGACTAGGAAAAAAATACAGTGTTTCTCCCTTCTTTGGTTCGTTGTTGGTGATTTCCATCCTCACTCCTTGGTCATTGCTGGGGTGGGTCCCACCCNACCATCTCGCCAGCCACTGCAAAAGATCCTGCCACCTCTCTCTGGAAGAGAGAACGCAACAGGTCATGGCAATTTCACTTCCCCTCTTGCAAGGTCACCTCTGTATCAGCTGGAAACCATTTGCTACCTGTGATTCCTCTAGGTCAGACCTTCCAAGGTTTTTTCCAAAGTTTGGCTCCACCCTATAGTTCCCTTTTCTGAAGCTCATAGGTTTTACAGTCCAAACAGCTTCAGCAATCTGCTGGCATGCACTGTTCTTTGTATCCTTTGTGGGACTTCTGACATGTCAGCTGGCAGCAGGATTTTAGTTGCTGTACTGATGTGTCCTTTGTGACAGTGATTCTTAGCTGTTTTACTGCTAAGCAGCCAACTGGGCTGACCTGTGGATATACCATCAACAGACTAACTGGTGGTCACATCCTCAGTGCTGTGAAAACTCCCCCGTCTGGGGCTGTCATTGGGAACAGGCCTTTCCACACAGAGAATTTACTTCCCACGACTTGCCAGAGCTACATGTACCACGTGGCAGTCTTCTTCATTGCAGTTAACTGACTTAATTCCATACTTTTCCTGAGTAGAAAGAAAGCTTTTTTACAAAGTCTATTTTGATTTCTGGCTGCAGTAGTAATGGCCGGCTGTTGCACCCTGTCTTTGGAGCTGTCCCACAAGTCAAATGCCTGAGGAGTTTTCTAAGATGCTTTTGATGTTCTTTCAAATCTTAAAAAAAAAAAAAGGAAAAAAAGTTTTAAAAAATTCAGTGTCAATCCCCATAAAGGCTATTTCACTTTTACTGTATTATCTCTGCAGTGACATTGTTAACCTGACTGTTAACATTCTGCCCCAACATTCCTCAAAGAGGTGCAAAATTTGGTCTTGGGTAACTTAAAAATCCTTTGTGACTAAGGAGTACAACGTCTTCTGCATTTTCTTGGCTAGAGGAGAAGACAGATGTCCAATAGTGTTCTTGATTTAATGTTCCTCATACCAGATACCCAAAGTCTAAAGCTTTCAGACATGGACAATTTTGTTTGGATCAACATTAATCCACCACTGGGTACAGAGAAATGAATCATAGCTCAAAAACATGACACAGTGAATGGCAGCTCCAATTACATTAGCTCATGTGAGCCATGGAGAGAGAGGAACATCTCCAGGTCATCTTGCACAGCTTCTGATTAAGAGTCAGCTCCTGAGGCTGTGATTTTTCTCTTTTTTTGGCTTGGATTAGGTGATTAGGCATGGATGTCCTCCACCATTGCTCTAGACCAGTGAGTACCAAACACTATAGAGCAAAGCAGCTTCCTAATTAACATTAAGACACATTTTACCTGTTCAGAAATGCATGCCAAACACTATGAGAAAGAAGTCTTCAAATTGAATACAGTTTTCTATTGATGGAAGATTTGTATCACACACAGAACCCTGAATGTCCTGCAGGTCCTCCAAAAAGGTCTTCCAAGGGTATTTGGTACTGTATAGAGGTAGTGAACTATACATCTGGGATGATAAAGGATCAGGAAAGTGTGAAGAAAGAATAGTTTGAAACACATAACATCATTTGTCACTTTTTTAAAAGATGATGTCTTTATCTGTCTGAAGCACTTTTAATGCTTTCTTTTGAAGATATTGTATACAGAGCATTCATTCTTCTCCATGCAAAGCCATACCATAAAAACTAATTTCTGTATGATAAATTTCTATATAGCAGTGATGTATAGCACATTTCAAAATATTTGAATGACTAACGGCATAAAGATGTCATTCCTGGTGCTGAGCATGCAAATAGAGGTAAATTGTATATAATTTTATCATCTGTATTTGTTGCACCTAATGACTGTGATGAGTGGTGAGAGCAGAGGGATACTAAATGCTGTGCTTTAATACTTAAACCCATCTCACTGCAAGTGGTTAGGATGAACCTTGTGCTTGGCAGATTATCCGAGAATGTCACAGCACAAAGCCCTACACTTTTCATCACATCTTGCAGCAGTGACAGCTGTCGCGATGAAAATCTAAGGCAAGCCGGACTGTCTGACGACAGTAAGCTTGGGAATTTTTGCTTTCCAGATCTCTGACAGTGAGCTGCAGCAGTCTCATATCCTCAGTGCTCAGCACAAAGCGCTGAGAAGGCAGCCATCTGCCACACCTGCAACTGCAGTTTCTGAAGCCACTGTGTGTGCGAATGGCAGAAGAACACAATTTTCCCCACCCTCTAACTGCGTCATGTCACCTTCAGTCTCCCCACAGAATGAATTATCATATCCAAAGGTAAGCTTTGGGTACGATGGGCATGTCTTGCTGTCCACAGGCATGACAGGAAGAGGCATCAAGAGTCCCTTTGGATTTCTCCTTCCGTCTGCACAGGGAACACAGGTGGGCGGCTTACCCAGATAGTCCTCTGGAGACACCAACCTCTTTCCCTTTGTCATTTAAACTATTCACTAGATTCCCTTCTGAAGACAAGGTAGGAAGTTTAAGGAGTTGCCTGGGATGCTGCTTGGGATCTTAATTCCTGCCCTTCACCATTTTACCTTGTTTGAAATGATATGCTAAACTCAGCTTGAAGGTATGTCTAACTTTTGCTTCTATAAATATCCGGCTTCCATTTTTTCCCAGCTGTGCGCATAAGAAGATACCCACCCATAATGGACTATTTCTAGTGTGAGTGAGTTGGTTTAATATATTTACAGACAGTTCGTAGACTCGTTGCACCCACATTTAAAGTGAATTGTTTTAGCATGCATCACTCAGAAATACTACCAAATATTCCTTTAGAAAAACCTATGAATATGTGAAATAGTTAGGATGAATCCACTAAAGCTGAACTATATATAGGGAAGAGATGGCAAATAATTCTTGCATGTTCTCCTGCCATCATGCATTACATCATCTATATGATTTTTGGTCTCCCCAGGTGGCTTGGGATAAGCCAGTTTTTATGATGTGATAAAGTGCTGGTCTATCCCTTACTTACATAGGAATTTCACAAACTGAAGAGACCTAGAAAGAATAGTTTGCAGCTAGTACAGTGTAATGTCCAGAGCTGACCCACTTCGAGGAAGGAGACGTACTCCTGCTGCTCCCTGAAATCAGTCTGCTAACAACAGCAAAGCAAGGCAGAAAGAGTGTATTTCCACACAAAACTAATGTGCTGGCCTCAGAAAAATGCACCTTTGTTTTACTGCGGGAATTTGTGAGTACAAAGAAATGAAAGAAAGTAAACTGCCTCATTCGTTTTACTCACCTGCCTCTATAAAAGAAGAGCTGTGAGCAAATTTAGGACCTGAGTCGTTCCATTCTGCCTGGCATGGGGAAGTGTCCATTGGGACATCACTTAAACACTGTGTCACAATTCACAAACATCCCTGAAGTAACAGCCATTTATGGCAACAAACACCAGGCAGAGACATTGTGATTCATGTCATTTATGACAGGCACCATTCTTAAATTCTGTCACCTGGTATTCAGGGGGGTTCCCGGACACCTCCATGCTTACACTGGGATGCCACCAGCAGCACAATGACTGATGAGGCTACATGTCAACAAAGGGGCCTGAAGCCCTTCCAGGAAGCCCCAGAGGTGCCTACATTACAGAAACAGAAAATGAATAATGTCTGTTCACCGGTGATGTACAGCTGTAGGGAAGTATTTTGTGTCTAGCTCTCTGCATGGTGGGTTGACATCCAGCTCCCATTGCTTCACTCAGCTGCCGTCTCTGATCCCTGGAAGGATTGCCTACCCCTTGAGCAAAGGTTTTATTATACCTTGGAAGACGGTGCCTTTCAGGGAGCTGGACCAGCCTCATGGAGTCCTTTGACAATGAGATCTTGGACAATGGGAGTATCAAGGCAATACCATTATGTTATTCGCATGCAGGGTCGGTTTGGCATGGATAGTGCTGACACTCACTGTTTTTGCTGCACCCCTTAGCAAGGACCAGCCTACACAACCTGAAGGCTAGAGTTTTGCTGCGTTTGCCTCTCCCTAAGCAGCTGCCCCTTCAGACAGCAACTTGCCTCCCTGGTAATTAGTCGTTCCAAAAAAGTAGAGTGTTACCTCCCTTTTAGGAGGAGTGGGGGCAGGATACAAGGGACAAGGGGGTGTTCATATCTTTCCTTTCTTAAAAGGAGAGAAAGATGGGTTGTGCTGTGTCCTGAAACTATAGGTGTCTGGACAGCACACTATTTATAAGGAAGGATGAACAAATGCTATCCCCTCCTCTTCTAAATGTCTCGGTCTGTGAGAGATCCCGCCCAAGAATGCTTCCCATGTATGTGAAGTACACTGTGTTTATTTAGCAGGAGCCTTCCTTGCAGGCCCTGAGCAATGTATGTGGGCCCTGCCACAAGCAGTGAGGGGTTTGTGGGCCTCTGGCTCCATCTTTCCATTTTAAATTTCTCATCTAGGATGAGACCTTACTAAAGGTATTTTGCTCCAGTTTTGTCTTAATCAAAGCTGTTTAGTTTTTTAAGAGCAGGTAAAGAACTAACTGTCCGAAAGTTCTTCCAGGGGCAAAGTTTGAGAACTACTGCTTTCTGCAGGTGGTATCTCATTAACAGCAGAAGCACCACTTTGGCTGCCATCCTCACACCTCAAAGCATTTTACAAAATCAAGAATTCAAATGGACTAGCAACTGTGCTTTGCATTTCCTGGAAAGCTTTGACTAGAATTGGCAATTCAGTGCGCTTAGCTGAACTGGTTAAAATAATGGAACTTGAGTCATGGGTGTACTGAGAGGCTGTAAACACACACAAAGCAAGACCAAGCACCAAGCTACTTCCTGAGCTACCTGACACTGAAGATCATCTAGTCAGCAGGGAGAATCTGTGGTTAGTGGATGATGTTCATTACGTCTCTCAACAGCTTGCAATATAAATATATAGTGGGCACAACAGGCACCAAAGATTTGGAGAGGCATTTCAAATAACTAAAATCATTTAACAAAACAGTATCTTTGCAAGAGCAAAAGACATAACTCCTATGTGTCACTCAACCAGAATGCCAAGTCCTATAATTCTTTGTACTGCTCACCAACTTTCCTTATGCCTATCTGAATGCAGATGTGGTATAAATTGTAATGTATCTTTCAGTTTAAAAGAGTATCTTGACAGAAAGCTTGTAGAAATATGTAAGCTTTGTTTTCACTTTCAAGTACCAACACCTAGTTAGAAACATATGTTATTTGCTTAATATGTATGAGGTTTGCTACACGCACACTGACAGGAGAGCTCTTGTGTGTGTAGGAGCTGTTCCACGGCAAGTCTTCAGGCAAATACCTCCCAGTCAGGTACAATCTGCTCTAGCAAGTTCCAGGACTTCTCTTTTTTGTAATTTTCCTGACAAATAAGCCAAGTTGCTGCAATTATTTAGATTCTCTTCAGCATTTATTTTGGCTTTAAATCAGAGTCTTCCTTCTCAAGAAAAGCCATTTCTGACTCAGGTTTACCATTCCCTTGCTCGCTGCAGGTCTGACCTACCTACTCTTAAAATGCACAATCATCTCTTTGAAGCAAACCACTTATATCACCATGAAAACCTATTATTGCTGTGAAAATAGAGATGGGCCTGTTGTGACTGTTGATTGAAATGGCAACGTTTCATTTTCATAATTTATTAACATCTATTATTTAGCCCACATTAGAGGTTTCTCTTTCAGTGCAAAAAATTGTGCTGTTGATCAGATTCAGAATTTCTGTTTGAAAATTAAAAATATGTCATCTCTAATATATGTGAGTGTTAGCAAAGTGAACACATATGGTTGCACAGGAGCCTTGCTCATCCTGACCATGGGGTACTCATCCAGCCGTAGGGAGCTCTTGGTCTCCTCATGCACTAGTTCTCTTGAAAACTGTGTTTTGTCTGCACTTCAGAAGTACAGTCTGAATTTTGACACTTACCAGAGCTGCTGAGAGCTTGCTATGACTGAATGTTCAGAAACCAAAGGAGGGAAGTCCTTGACCTCCTCCTTATGCCTGCCTTGAACTGAAGCACGAAGTCGATTTTCCTTGAATTAAATCAATGACGGTTCTGAAGACTTCCGCTGTTTTCTTGCTTGGATATAGCACACAATCTGTGTGAAAGGCTGGTGTCACTTCAACATGATCATAAAATCATAAAACCGTGGAATCATTTAAGTTGGAGAAGACCTTCCAGATCATTGAGTTCAACCATTAACCCAACACTGCCAAGTTCACCACTATACCGTGTCCCTAAGTGCCATGATCTCATGTTAAATGCTTAGGAAGAAAATCACAGAGATGCTGGCAGTGACACATTTAATTTTTTTAAACATCCTTACTCATGTTGTTTTTCTTGTTTCCCAGCTGCTCACTCTCATTGCAGTCCCCAGTTACTGCTGTGTCTTTGGAGACAGGCTGGTTGGATTTTCCTTTCAATATACTGATCTCTAGCTTAAGTGCACAGAATTTAAGTGTCAATGAAAATATTTCAAAAGCATTATATTTCCCCTGTATCTTTTTTTTTTTTTTAAATCCATGCTTAAGATTAAATGTAGTAGTAGTTATTATGGTCTGAATTGAAAAAAATCCCAAAACTGTAGTATTTGCTAATTTTTAACTGCTTGGACAATCTTATCGCACAGTTCAAATATAGCACACACACATGCATGTTTATGAGCTGTCATCTCCACACAAGGGATAAATACAGTCATTGTCTATTTATAGTAGAAACTGGGTATCTTTCCTTGCACAGAAAAGCAGAATTTGAAACGCATGTACGTGTCACTGTACAGACAGAAAGGTAAAAAAA
>VZTG01001869.1:229347-372254 GCA_013397845.1 Melanocharis versteri | reverse complement strand
CCTCTGCTCTGCTCTGCTGAGACCCCACCTGGAACCCTGCATCCAGCTCTGGGCTCCCAGCACAGGAAGGACATGGAACTACTGGAGTGAGTCCAGAGGAGGGACACCAGGATGATCAGAGGGATGGAGCACCTCTCCTATGAGAAAAGGCTGAGAGAACTGAAATTGTTTAGCCTGGAAAAGAGAAGGCCTTGGGGTGAGCTAACTGTGACCTATCAGTACCTGAAGGGAGCCTACAGCAAAGACAGAGGGGGACTTTTTACAAGGGCATGTTTAGGTTAGATTTGAGGTGAAAGTTCTTTGCTGTGAGGGTAGTAAGGCACTGAAACATGTTACCCAGGGAATCTGTGGATGCTCCATCCCTGGGAGTGTTCAAGGCCTGGTTGATGGCACTCTCCCAATCCTGGTCTGGTGGAAAGTGTCCCTGCCCATGGCAGGGAGATTGGATTGAGATGATCTTTAAGGGCCCTTCCAACCTAAACCATTCTATTATTCTAAAATTCTATGTACAGAGGCCAGGCCTTGAAATCCAGCTAAAACTGAGTAGAAAGGACGATTCTGCCTCTGCTGTATTACACACAACACTCCATCTCGTATTACTAGCCCAGGAGCTTGTTACATTTTCAAGAACAATGTTCGCCGGCTGTATTATTTTGTTCTGTGTGTAACTCTTAAAGACCTGTCTGTAGTCCTGCTCAAGACCCAGATGTTATCTACTTGTGCATACACTCGTCCTCCTTTTTGTCAGAGTGCTGCTATTAGGAATATATTGAAGCAAAGTACTGAAAGACAACCCACCCTATGAAATCAGCTCAGCCCTAGACAGAGAATACATGTCCCTGCCATGCACTTGCCTCTGCCTTGAAGGCAGAGACCCCTCCATCCATCATCCCACCCCACTCACTGTTCTTATCTAATTGTTAGAGAGTAACCCAAAAAGAAGTGAATGTCCTTCTGCTGATGAGTAATGATTTCACTGCTTCCCAAACAATCTTAGCTGAGATTGTCCAAAGCAAATAGAGGAGAGCTGCATATTCTCTTTGAGGGCCTGGAAGAGCCACACATTCAAAATGATAACAAATCTTGAGATGATTACCAATCACATGATAAATTAGTTGCTAGATGACACATCCAGTGCATTAGAATTCTCCATCAGAGTCTGCAGCCAAAATATATTTGAACCGCTGATGCAGAGTAACACGTACCCTTTTGTCTTTTTCCTAGAAATTGAGATAGCCAAACGGTGAACCAAATGCTACTTAGCATGGCAACACATAACATATTTTACGCAATAACAGGAATTTCTAAATAAAGATCAGAGTTGTTCTAGTACTGATGGAGCTACACTGATGTTATATTATTATGGAAATTTAGTGCTTTGGTTAACCGTGAGATATACCTTGTTCTTTCCTAGTTGCTTCCAAGACAGTCTTTGAAATCTTATTAGCAGTTTTCAGGGATGGTGGAAAATTGGTCTGTGAGCTCAGATGTTACTTCATTGACATGTTATTCCAGTTTCTGAAATAGAAAGAGATCCAACACTTACTTTCTTCCATTAATTATTTTCAGACCAACTGGAAAACTGAATATTTGAACTGAGGTTTATAAGAAGGAATGGTTAGGGACAAAGCTCAACTGCAATGCAGAAGAAAACCCACTGTTGGACAGGTATTTTCTATACCTTTTTTTGTAAGGAGGTATTGAGAAGTCATTTAATCTGAATCTGAAGAAACTGACCTTCAGAGCTGTCTCCATGCAGAAGTTGATGCTTGGAAACATAAAGTTGCAAACCTTTGGTGACCTACAAAAATGTGAATCCCTATTACTTGTCTTAAAGGGGGATATTTAAGCTCAATTTCAAATTCTCTAAGATAAAGCTGCACTTCATGTGCACAAAGAACAACCACAGGAGGAAATTGATTGGAGAGCCTGCTGCAAAACAGTTTCCACCTACAGAAAAATCAGGCCTTTTGTCTGGAATAGCAGAGTCTTTACAGGGAATTACTGGGCTATGGTAAGGTATATTCGGCAATTCTTATGGAGGGATTGAACTACCTGAAAGGAATTGCAGATACTTATTGCTTTGAAGAACAATGACAATGCAAGCTTAATATTAACATTTATCCCAAATGTAAGTTCTGTGAAAATAGCACAGTTAATCCCTTGCATAGTTTTCTAAAGAAATAACTACTTGGAAAAAGCGTTGAAGCAAAAATCTTCATACCAGTAAGATTTTCAGAATGTCACTGTGACTCATGTCAACTTCTGTAGCATAAATGAAGGACTGGACAACCCCTGCAGAGAGTGGAACAGAAACACCCTACAAGCCACATAAAAAGTATAAGGGTAATTTGCAAAGTGAAAGAGAAAAAGCAGTTCTTATCCTTGCTGGGTAAAAAAAAATTCACAGGTTTAATAATTCAGCAGAAAAATTTTTATTGGACCCTAGAAAAAATGTTCTTAATAGGAGTTGATGTAGGGTCCTTGAGAACACATTATACATAGATTTGAATCCTCACTTTTGTCAGTATAAATGTAACTAGATTTGATCCTGAAGCATCTCATGGTGCGATCCAGGCAACTCCTCAGGGCCCATCCAGTTCTCTAGTTCTACAGCATGAAAAGGTACTTGGCTTTGGTTCAGCTCCAAGGAACTTCTTCTTGGCTGCTGTTCATTGCTCACCCCCATGGCTCTCCAGGGTATAGTGTTATGACAAGTGATGGCAGTGTGAGGAAACAAAATGTACCACCTTGTTTCACATGTTGTTTCATGACAGAAAGCATAAACCTGCCAGAGTTACGTGGCACTGTGCTCCACTGGTACTTACTGTGCTACAGTGCTCTTCCATGTACAAGCTGTAATTCCACCTAAGCAGGATTTCCGTGGAGGTGGCAAGTGGCAAAGCAGCATTTGGCTTCCAGGAGCCCTGCAATGAGGCTGTGGTGCCTAGAGAGATGTCCAGATGGTGCTGGAATCTAATTCCATGCTGATAGCTGCTAGTAGCAGTGGTCCACAGAGCCTTTTCATATGCATAGCAATAACAAGCCATTTGAGGAGATGGTGGCCCAATATTCGAGTGTCATATGTTGTGCTGCATTTTAGTGAGAAGTGAACAGGCAGTAGCATGGTATCACAGGTGCCAAATAATTGAGTATGTGTAAGGGTGTTCAAAACAGACTTTAATTGGTCTTTTGAACATGCAGGCAGAAGTCTGAGAGTTACTACCCACCATCAGGACAGACTGGTTGTAAACTTGGTAGCAGCTGGACTAAAGAAAAGAGGCACATTCCAAATCATCCAATGAGTAGAGAGTCATCAGACAGGACCACCAGTTAGGAGGCTTATCATACATTGTGCTTCTGCAGGTAGACAATCTGAATTGAGAAAATCAGGTGCTAGAGTCACCAGAAAGGAGACCTGTTGCCAAAAGAGAAATTCTCCCCTAAAGAGGTGGTTTTGGAAAGAAAACAGGGGATGAGAAAGGAGGAAGGTAAAGAACCTGGTTGGAGGAAAGATCCTGAAAGTGGTGGAGGACTCTAGAGATCAGAGAGACAGTTGGAGAAAAATGAAGTTAGATGACCATAGTCCTTGGCTGCTGATGCCAAAGTTAGGTAGTTCTGTGTGTAGTGGCGCAGCACAAAGCAACATGACTTTCTGCCCAAGTATCCTGGGCTAGCAAAAACCTCACTGTAGGGAGAGCAGTTGGGACCTCACAAATGTAATGCCAAAGAGCAAATAATGTCTGTGCAAGATATCAAGAAGGGTAAAAGCTCTAATCTTTGTGGTTTTTAAATAAACCCCAGCATCCAGATCCATTACCCACTGCCATTCACTCTATCTCCTCTGTGACACTAAACGCCACAGCAGACTCACTGCACCTTTGCTGAGGATAGTTCCTCGCTGCAGTGAAGGAAGCCTGACGTTACACAGTTTAGGGCTTGATGCTGGAGTGGTGCTTTGCTGGCTGCCCATTCCTTCCCTGCAGTTCAGATTTTACAGTGGCAAATTCCAGACTAAGTATCGTCATGGAAGAAATAGAGGAATGTTTTATGTGCTCAAAGAAGTACAGCCACAGGAATATATTCCTGTCTCATACAAGGAAGAACATGCTTCGTTTCTGTAAATATTTTTGGATATTAACAGTGTAGTTCACTGCAGAGTAAGAAGGCAACCACATGTATCACAAAATGCTTGAAACCATCACTCAGATGAAAGATAGTAAATAGCTATTTTTCTCTGCCCTATGATTAGGAATGAAGCGGTTTGCTGTTTGCTTTCCCAGCTTCACATTGTCTTGTGTTTGGCAGAATATGGCACATGCTTGCTGCACTAAATAGCCTCAAGGTAATTCAGAGGGAAGCTTAACAGGCACAAGCACTTTACAGTCTCACAACACACTTGGCGGAAGCTGGAGCATTACAGAACCTGAAAGGCTATCTAAAAATTAACAGATATTATCAATAAACTGCACTTTGACTTTAGGATTTTTATTATTTACAGTCTATCTATAATATGTATGTGCCCCTCAAATCACTGTATTCTGTGGGACTGTAACATTAACCTTGACATAAATAAAGGATGGTGTGATTGGTGGTTTTAAAGACAACAGTAGTACTCATTTCTTCACTAGGCAGAGAGGAGGGGAGGTGGATAACACATTTATGTATTATACATTAATATAACATTAATGCGTTTCTTACAAAACACCGATGCTCATATCTATATCTGTTTGTCCTGCATTGCAGTGAAATGTAATCAACAGTCTCAAATGTGCACTAAGATCCTATATTCAGAAGCAATTACTAAGATTTCCTCATTGCAAATGACAGACCAGCATTAACGCTGTACTGTGAAACTAAAGTACAATGTACGTGACATTCTGAAGTGGTATTAGGTTATGTTTCCTAGCCACTTTAGTGGAACTGGAATGATAATAATGCTGCTTCATCATCATCATCATCAAAAGATTCAGTAATAAGGTTTTCCTCCTAAATATCTTTATTTGTGGTAAGTACCTCTTCTTGTACTAAAAGATACTGGGGAAAAAACCTGATTGTTTAAGATTTTGAAGTCTTAAATTGCAACAGTTAGTTAATTCTGAACCCTTAGTTTTATTTCCCTTTTTATTGTGGAGAAAAACTATTGTTCATCATTCATTCAAGTCCAAGCATTGCATTTTACAAGACCAAGATTAAGTGCATGCAGATGGGTGTTCTTTAAAGGATATTGCAAAGTGAACTGTAAGCAAATTAATGCAAAAACAATAGGAAATTTCCTCATAATCTTGGATAATTTATACAAGAGCCAAATGATTCTTCAGACAGTAAGCATAACCTATCCATCCCTGTGGGAGAAAAGTTACACTAGGACAGGGTCGAGACACTAAAGTGAGAATAAAAGATCCCTGCAGAAAAGAGAATCAAAGATGGTATAACACCTCCATCCACACTTTTCAAAGCAAGGACTTCTTTTAAGTCATTAGAGGCAATAATAGCTCTATGGACAATAAAAGCATAAAACAGGTAGCGCCTACTAAGTTGAAAACTGCATCTGTACTTGCCGGGGCTTTTTCTGATTAAGGTAACACCACTTTCCTGCAACACACCTGCCATTTAAGGGCAGCGTTGCCGAGCAGGAGGTCTCCCAGGCTTCTTAGGGCACACTGACTGGTACAGAGCTTTGAAATTTCTGCCTCTGATACTCCTACATATTCATACAAAGCCTCTCTAGAGTACCTCAAGTTCGTATCTTTTTTCATAAAGTAAGCGTCAGTGAAAACAGAAATATCAACTGTATGTGTTTAATGTCCTCAGAAATATTGGAATAACCTGACATTGTATCCTCTGACCCTAAAGTGCATCATTTGGGACGAGCTTTCTTAGAGGCAGCAGGGCAGGGTAAGTTTTGCCACTTGCCGGTGCTGAATGCTTTGGGCTGTAGCACAAATACAGCTGCATGGGTGAACACAAGAAAGCCTATCTGTTTTCCAGGCACAAAACTTCTTCCACTTTTTACTTACGCAGCTGATTCTGGCAGAAGACCCAGTAACAAACATTTTTGTTTTTAAAAAATCGTTTATGTAAGGCAGTTACCCTTTAAACGTAGTGGAAGATTTCTGTAGAGCTGCTAATGCAGGGGTAGGTGAGGCAAAGTGCTGTACCCTCTGCAATAAAAATGCAGTCTCCCAGTCACTGTGTACTTGAAAACCTTGGTTATGCAAACCCTGGTTAACCCCAGCTCCCAGGCTGATAAGGAAAAATGCAAATGAAGATGATGATGATGATGATGTGATGACAGCAAAAGAAATACTTCCAAAAAACAAAAAACAAACCAAACCAAACAAAAAAATCCTAGCAAACAAGGCAAAACCCTTTTCTCTGCAGTTCTGAGTATCTGAGCTTTTCCTTGTAGCATTTGCCGACTCAGAGGGTTCATGTTTATCTGAGTCATGAGAATCTGAAATAAATTTTGTATTCAGATAATTGAAGTTACATTGTATAACTGATCCAGTTATAGACCAAAGAAGAGGGAAAAGGGAAAATTGCTGCACTGTGGTAATGCTGAGAGAAAACTCCTCACCTATTTACCTTTTATAGTTCTTTTTAAAAATTAAGCCACTTATGAGCAGGGAGCACAGAAGTACAATGTATTGTGACTGTATTATTTGTATACCTGTCTAAATACAGAATTGATATGCCTTTTTCTTGAACATTTTATTTGAGGAGAGCAGAGTACATTTGCTAAGAAACAAAAGCAGCAATTCCTTTTGCAATGACCTTGTGCAAAATACTCCGCTACAGCAAGGATCTGGTTCTAATATGCAAGTTAAATCCCTTTAAGGTATGAACCCAGCATACAAAATGCATCTTAGGCTCAAGTTTTTAAAATCCTCTTCCTTGCTCTCAGCGTTAAACACAGAAGAAAGCAAAAAAAACAAAACAAAACAAAACAAAAAAAATCAAGCCAGAAAAGGACTTTGAATGCTTCCAAATGGGTGAAAGGCTGGCAAGAAAAGGAGAGATTTTCCAGAGGTAATACAGAGAGAACTTGCATTGTAGCAACATTCCCATGCCTTAAGAGAGGGTAGGGTTGCTGCTCCAGAACAGGCCTGTCTGCAGATGGACAGTACAGCAAACAGTGCAAGGCTCTTCAGACAAGCCTTACTCTGGGGACACTCTGAGATCCATTTCTGCTCTTTGCTGCTATTGCTGGTCACACAGGCCATCCTGCTGACCTCAGCTGTGCTGCCTGCAGGAGCTGAGGATGTGCTGAACACGATACCGTAGTCCTTCAACGTCAGTGACCTTTTCTGCTTAGAAGACTGATGTGGAGAAATGCAGGTCTTCAGCCACCTACAGTTCTTCCACCAGCCCCCAAAGGAAGATGGTGTGGTCCAACGTTTCTTGAAACGGAAAGGAAATTAGTGGAAGTATCTGAAGGCTGTACAGATTTGAAAGTTCTGCTGGCATTTTTTAGTGACAGTGGCCTCTATTTGAGACCAGCAGCCACACTGTCATGTCTCCCCTCAGTGTGATTATGCTGCATTCATTGGTGGTATAACAACTCCTCCTCCAAAATAGGTACGGCTGGTGATTATGTGTGGAGCACGTAAGAGAAGTTTTATTTTTTGGACAAGGGATTAGTTTTGTAGCATTGGTAGTTAAAGTAATCTAGTTTTTATTAGCAAATCAGCACGAGTGAAGTATAACTTGATGGCAGAATTTGGCAAAATTTAACAAAAGATGCTCATCCTGACTGCTGTTCTATTCTGAGGAGTACCATTCAGGGTCACATATGCCAAACAGGTTCAGACTGTGTGTGTATTCTTCCAGGGAGATATATCTATTTGCCCTTCCTCCGTATGAATTCCTCTTTTAGTTTTCAGACCCAGATCTAAGCATCCATTCCCCTCCTTCCTTTTCTCTAGTCAAATCCTTCCTGAAGGTGCCACATCATCTGGGATGGGTCCTCTTTCCACACCTTCTGCTTACTCCAAGAGAAGATATCATTAATAAGGTGACCATCAGATGATTCAGAGTCTTCCTGACAGCAATACCAGTGTTCCCAGAAAAGAATTAAAACTCTCAAAGTGAGCCAACTTCCAGAATCAAAATGAAAATTGAATAGACCTGTCCATGTTAACCAGTTTTGTTCTGCTTTGCTTTAAATACAGCTTGCTTTGCAAGCAAGAAAAACATGAGGTAAGCATGAATATTTGTGTTGTACTTGTCGTGTAACACAGTGCTGGGGATCTCCTGGGAGTGGACCTGTGACCTCTGTCAGCTGATGGGAGCAAAGTCCTCCTTCTGAGCTGGTGTCTCAACCAGCTGAGCTGCTGCCATGCCAGAGTACATCCTCCACCTGGGGTTGTTACATAAAAAATGGGAAACAAGCTACCATGTATTTTTACTGTACTTCATTTGGAGCAAGAGAAAGCAAATGAAGGCTCTAAGGCTTTTAGCTGAGGACAAAGAATTCCATGTGTTTAGTTTCCAAAACAGTGTTTACCTTGAACTCTGCTACTCAAAATAACACTGCAGGCTGGAAGGGAAAAAAAGAAGCACAAATAACCCTCAATCAGCCAAGATATTGCCTTCCTGCATTGTATTTATCATTCTCTCAGGAGTTCTTTTACCTTTTTTCACGGAGAGATCAGAGCTTACAAGAGACTCACCCTCAAAGATGAAACAACAAAAGCACTTCTTCCACTTGATTATAACCTGTGTACAAACTGATAAATTCGCAGCTCATCTGGCTTGTGTCTTGCCATTGGTTATTTAACATGATAGAGAGGCAGTGTCTCTGTCATCAGGGGATTTTCTCTGCTGATGGCTAGTTCACATATCTTCAGCAATACAGTTCTGGGAGAGTCAAGGCATTTGCTGGTGGCAGTGAAAGACACTTTTCTTTCTGCCCTTCTGTGACTTATCGAGTGAGGTCAATATCCATGCCAGAGCCTGGAGACAATCACTGCCACCCAGAGCAGAGATCATCATTATAATTGCCTGTCAGTACTATGATAACTATCTGATTCTAATTCTTACAAACCAAAATGTCTTCTTGCTGTAAAGTTAGAGTGTTTTGCTATGCTGTAACCAGTGCTGATAATGGCTTTACTTTCATTGTACAGCTCATTTACTAGGTGCTTTCCATAACATCACCTGAAGGGCTGTTTGCATTAAATTAGTTCAGAGAATGTGGCAAGATAGGACGAGGAAATGAGCTGCTGAACTGAAATGTATGCTATGAAGTGAGGACATACCAGAAGGTGGCAAATTCACATTTTTGGAGCATTTACTTTTTCCAAGTGCTGCAGAACTGATGTCTGAGCTCGGATATAGGAGGACGGTGCAGCCACATGGCAGAAACCCACAGCTCTATGTACAGAAGCCCACAGACAGAAACCTGCACAAGCCACAGCCAGCCCGGTCTCCCTGCAGCTAAAGGAGTATACTGAAATTAAGAGCTCTGCCCTCTGTGCTCCACCTGCACCTGCCTGCAATTCCCAGAGTGCACGGAGCCAGCTGCCTGATGATTGCAGCCAGCAAGGGAGAAGCTGTAGTGATGAACGCTGTATCATCACCTGATAAAGGATCATTGTCAAAACCAACACATTCCCTCTCTACTCTTCATTGCCTTTCTGCATTGGACGTCTGGAAAGCAATGGAGTTGTAGGGAGCTCATCTTAGAAAAAGCTGACCATTGTACAGGTTTGTGCGCTGGAAACACGGCTAAGTGCCACTGAGGCTGACAAAAAGGTTGCTCACAGAAGAGTAGGGGGCATGTTTCCTCAGCCCACTAAGTTAAGCCTGTCAGGATTGTAGGTCTGGGACAGTGGCATAACTCAGTTTCCTGGGAAACCTATTCTAAAGACAATCTGCAAGAGATTATATCTGTCTTGCAATTCACACCCTTTTTATGAATCCACGGATGTTTGGTCTAGTTTTTGCAGGTAGGACACTGTTATGGTGCCCTCTGCACATCCAACAGAGCAAAAGCATCTGTATCAAAGTGGAAAAACTGTGGCTAAAATAGAGTCAAGCTCTGATTTATACTCCAGAGGCTGCTACATCAGGAGCAGAATGTCCAGGTTGGTGTCACCTCACTCCACATCTTCTCTCAGAATGTATTCTGAGTCAGAATGAGTCCATGGCACTTGCGTCAACCGTTGTGATGATGAGAAATTGTTAACACAGTTATGTGTTAGTAAAGAACCTCTAGGATGTGTTTAATGCAAAGATATGATACTTTTCTCTCCCATTTTATTTGATTGGATTTTCCTTCTTATAGCAAAATGGAGCTGTTTCCTGTACTACAGAAAAAAAATAAAAACAGACAATCAATTTAAAAATAGAAACAGCTGTCCTACTGTTTTAAGGGAACTTTGCCCAGAATGTACTATTTTAGTATTGATTTTAAATATTTTTTGTTAGGATAGGATATATGATTTTGAAACACTTTATTTTTGTCTCATATATTCAGCAGTGAGGGTAGAGATGAATCATGCAACCCACTGGTAATTCTTTGTCTTCAATCACAGGAGCATTTAGTACCTGTGAGGGTTACTACATTCTTCTACAAGAATCAGGATTCAGAATCTGCCAAATGTACAACGTGCTGAGAAGTTGTCTAGTATGACCCAGCATTATGCAAAAACCTCTTCCAAATCCTGTGCTTCTTCCTTAGGGGAAGCCAAATTTAATTCTAGAGTGTATTTGGTTAACACTGAGAACCATACAGGGTACAGCTCTAGGAAACAAAATCAGAACATAAACAGCGATGAACCAAGTTTCACAACAGACTATAAAGAAAGACAAATATCTGATGCTTGACAAAATCACACGTGAACTACATTTGAAGCTCTCTTTTCCGATAATCAATTTGTTGGGTCAGAAAAGGCAGTGTCCGGAATCGGTCACATATCTCTAGTCTTCTGCCTGGGTCAATGTCAGCTCTGGGCAGAAGGAGTTGACTGGGATTAGAACACTTAGCAGAGCACCAGGGGAAGACCTGCCACACCCTTTATGCAGACCCCAGCCTCAGCTTCCCCAGTAATGGGTGTGTGTGGGGCCATGGCTATTCTTTGCCACAGCTCCCCTGCCCTGGATGGTGAGTTGTCTCCTGACATTTGCGCTTGAAATATGTTGGGTCCCATCACAGTGATGGACCCAGCCGGTTTAGACAACACATGTCTAAATACAGATGTCTCACAGATACAATCCTTCCTGAAATATTTTTTAGTATTTAGCTGAATTTACCTTTACTTTTAATCTCAGTTTCTTTTTTTATTTTTCACCAAAAAGTAATTTTTTTATCATTAGAATCAGTGCAAGTCATCAGCTACGAACTCTGCCTACAAATCTCCATGCTTTGAACATCACACCTTGTGCAACAACATGATGTACAACTGATCTGCTCCCTGATTGTCTGCTTGCTATTACAAGCCTACACACACACACAGAGAAAGCCACCCCATTTAATGCAGATATCACAGTTTAGGCAGGGAGGAATTCTCAAAGAAAAGTAAGCAGCAGAAAATACACAGAAACCAGAGCCTGGATGCCCAACATGATGGTTCTCTGGGTGCAGGCTGTGGTCATATCACACCACCCTGGCGAGCCCTCACGTTGCCATCCACGGTCTCCTCTGCCAAGGCAACCTGAGGTAATGCATGCATCACATAAATCCCATATCAGTCCATCACATCCCCCACAGAGAACTCAGCTCTTCGTGGCCTGATGGGGCAAAGAGAAAAAGAGAACATCATTCACCTGCTTGTTTGGTATGGCATCCATATGGAGTGCTATCTGTAAGAAGACCCTGGTTTGGACCACAGGGGAAGATGCGAAGGGTCAACTTGCCTGGTTGACATGAGCTGAAGCTTCTTGGACTCCCACTGCCACAAATGAGGCCCAAGGGAACTCTGTGAGGAACCCTGCAACCATCTCAGTCAACCTATTCATGCCTGTCAGACTGCTTCCACTGTCCACAGTGAATGGGCTAATGAGGACACCTCAGTGACAGCACACCTCTGAATGTGCTATTTAACAAGATGTAGGAAGTTGTCCATAAGGAGAAAACTGGTTACTTGCTTGTTAAGGACTGAAAAGCCCAGATAAAAGTACAGTGAGGAGTCCTGGGGCCCAGGCTGTGAAATTTTAATGATCCTGGTCCTACCGGCCAGGCAGATGAGAGGAGTTTTGTGAAGAGAGACTCCAAAAGATATCTTTATGCCAGTAAGATGAAACTAGCCTTTTCTAAGTGAATGCCAGCTTGCTGTGTAGACATATTTACTTGGCTGAACCATTTCCTGGGCCATGCAGGCTCTCTGGAAAGGTAGTGCAAAGCAGCAGAGGTGCTGGTGCCTGAAGCGGGGGTCTGAAGCAGCTGGTGCCTGAAGCAGCTCTGGTCCTGCAGATAAGCCCTCAGCTGATGGCTACTACCCCAAATCCCCAAAAGGTGAGCTCATTCTTGGGAGATGGGTGGTTGGGCACCCAGGGCAGCAGCCATGGACACCTTCCCCACATCAGACAACATGGATGCCTGAAGCAGCTCTGGTCCTGCAGATAAGCCCTCAGCTGATGGCTACTACCCCAAATCCCCAAAAGGTGAGCTCATTCTTGGGAGATGGGTGGTTGGGCACCCAGGGCAGCAGCCATGGACACCTTCCCCACATCAGACAACATGGATGCCTGAAGCAGCTCTGGTCCTGCAGATAAGCCCTCAGCTGATGGCTACTACCCCAAATCCCCAAAAGGTGAGCTCATTCTTGGGAGATGGGTGGTTGGGCACCCAGGGCAGCAGCCATGGACACCTTCCCCACATCAGACAACATGGATGCAGAACTGAGCCCTTCTGGCCAGGCAAAGTCAACACAATGGACTGTTTGGGCAGGTCTTACTGGTGCTCCTGATGTCTGTGGTTTTACTCTGTACTTCTATTTTATTTATCCTATCAGTATCACAGGGAGAAGAGGAGGTTGTCTTACAGCCCTCAGTCTTAAAATCTCACAGAAGGCAGTGTTCCTTTCCTCCCATATCTGTCATATTTGCCACCTTCCCTACCTTCATCCTCTGTTCTTGTGGCTTCAGCAAGATGAAGTGACTGGACCCCAAACGAAGCTTTGAGATGAATGACCTCATTACATCGAAACTGATGTTTGCTCAGGATTTCCGAAGGCTTCTATCAGGGCTGTTAGAGCAGTAGAAGTGAGGTGCATAGGTCTTGTCATAGATTAAAACGTGGTTAAAAGGTAGGAAATGAACAGCATACAAGACCAGCCATTTTTCAGCACAGAAAGCAGTCAATAGCAGGGTGCTGTCAAGAAAAGAATTAGGGCCACTGTGCCTCAGCATGCTTTGTAATGACCTAGAAGGGGGAAAGGACTAGTTAGGTGGCAGATTTCCTGATGATACACCATGATTTAGTTTAGCAAGGCATGGGGAGCCTTATGAAGAACATCAGAAAGCCCCTAGTGAAAATGAATATTTGGCCGCCCAATTGTAGTTGAATTTCAGTTTAGGGAAGGGCATTGCAAACTGGCAGCGCACAATGAAAGAAACAACTGAAGCAACTTGAATATACTGATGGGTTCTGAGTTAGTCACAACCACCGCTCCTGCCCAGCCAGGGAATGACAAAAATAGAGTAGATTTCCCTGTGGACTGTGCATTTTGGAGAAAGAGGGCAAAAAATTATCTGTGTCAGACAAGTCAGGAACAGAATAGTAAACAATCTGAAAATTTGGGTACAAACATCATGAGCTCATCTTCATCTTGAAGCTTTCATTGAGGTCTGGTTCCTTCATCTTGCCCGCTCAGATTGTACAATTCTGGTCTCTTCCAACATCAGTAGCTTCTGCCACTGCTACATCTCTATGTGGACTAGAGTTACCCATTTTTTTTTTCTTTTAGTATAGATAAATTCTGCCTTAATTTTAGGACCTTATTACTAAGGAATGTCTTCAGGATTTTGAGGCCTTTGCCTCCATAGCTCATGCTTACCAGCTATAGCTGTAACAGAAAATAAACTGAGAATCCTTATATTCCAATATCTTTTGCCTTTAAGGCCAAGACAAAAGTATCATTTAGCATCTATGCAATGGGACTGTCCATTTCACACTCTAATGGTCTAGTACAGACACTGACTGTCTTGCAAACTTCATATTTCTGATATACAGCAAATAATTTATTATTGCCCTTGGTATCCTTGGCTATTTGCTCTTGAAATTTCCTTTTATCCTGCTTCCACTCTGGCCGGTAAGACACAAGTAGAAGATTAGTCTCCATTCCATTAGCATTACAAGAACTAGATTTCCATTTCTTTAACAATATTTTTGGTATGAATATATCCCAACTCTTTGCCATTTAACCAGAGTGCTTTCTGTTTCATCTTTTACCTTGTGAGTGATAACATCCTTCTTGTGACTCTCTGTGTCAATCAAAGGCTGCTACTACTACAGATGCGTGCTGTTGCCTAATGTGTGTGTTTCAATGAAAGTTATAAGTAATATGCAAAAATATGTTACATGCAAAATCCATTTTCTCCCATCTCAAAACCAGTTCCAAAATACTGTGGAAAAGGTACTGCAGTGCATTGTCAGACACGCTAAATTTCCTGAAACATTCATCACCCACTGCAGACAAGTGCTTTTGTAGACCTTTCCCCTTGAGGAATCTCTGCTGCCTAGGATCCCAGACCAAATACTTAGGCATCAGTCTACATGCTGGGCAGAATTGGCTCATCACATGATGATGAGCTCCAGATCTAGGCATTCTTCCAGGAATAGTCACACAGATCCTGCTGGAGCAAAGTATAGGATGCAAGAAGGGTGCCTTGCTATCTATGCATAACAGGGATGTTGAGACATATGAGCAGGCAGAGGGGCTGAAGCAGTCACTTGGATATCAGAACTGCATTTGCCCGTCATCAGGCTGGAAGTTCCTGCAGCTTCAGTGTCCAGTCCAAGTTCTCCCATGCCCGAAATACCTTTTTTCCCACAGATATTTTTATGCAGGCAGAGTGTGGAAGTAGAAGGGCAGGTAAACAAGCCAAGTCTTGCAATGTCACTGGCAGCAGCCAGGCAAAATGCAAGGCCTACCCACAATTTATAGGGGTACCAGAGTCAATGAGTATGGTTTCTAGCATAGCTCCTGGGAACAGCTCCTCAAACTCATTTGTCTCAAGCCACTGAACACTTGCCTTCCTTCATAAATAGTCATCTACAACCTCAGGGCTGTTAATATGGCACGGTCAAGTACAGCAACCTAGCAGAGAAAGCAATAGGAGAGACCAAGGACTTCTCTCATTTCTGGATTACATGAATTGTGTTCTCAGATAAAGTTCGACTCAATCTGTTGGCACTTGCAGAAGACATAGACAGAGATCCCATAACTTTATCAGGGCCATTTTTCGGTTCCAGGGCATATTTCGATGCTTTTGTGGGACCAAAAGAAACATGGTACTCAAATAAAACCAAACTTAGTTACTTTCTAATCTTAGCAAAGTAGTTCTCCCAGTGATGTGCTTCTTTGATGGGTATGACAGCAAAAACATCATTTTGTTTTCAACTGTAATTCATCACCACTCTCTTAATGTCCTTCAGAGAGCAACATTCCACTGAAATGGGATGGAAAAAAATATGAGTGACTCTTCTTGATCTTAAAAAGTAGAGCCAGGATTTTAAAACAGTTTTGTTTTTCTGATGCTCAAAGACTAAGAAGCAGACAATTCTCATCTGCTTTTTGAGACCAATCTGCATAATAAATGCCAAGTTTGTGGTAGACTCCCCGGTTTACATCACATGCAGAGAAGTCCAGGTGGGTAAACAAATTCCAGAAATTTATATTTGTAAATAGGCTTCCAAGATAGTTCATGATGGGTTCAGTATCAGCCCTGAAAAATACTACAATTTCTCAACAGAGCAAGTAATGTAACTTGCCAATTCTTCTATATTTGTATTTATGAGGGGGGATTACCTTTGCCTTACAAATATGTCTTTGTACTGACTACTGTATGCATTCTACAAGGTATTCATCCCTTTCTGAAACCTCTGAACACAGCAAATTTTCTCTTCCCTCAGCTCACCATAATGCTGGTATTGCCTTTAGATACAGTACACTGCCCTGTTTTGAAAGCCACAAGAAGTTGCTAGACCAGTGATAGTGCTTTGCAGCGGAAATTTGCTAATTTTGAATAGAAATTTTAGTGCCAAATATATTTTTCACCTTAAAAGGGGCAAGGAATTGCTTATTGCCATCTTATAGTGCAGAATGCAGGCTGAGAAAAGTATCCCTGAGACTCCAAATTCGGAAACAGTGGAGGTCTAAGTGAGGAGTGGGAGTTAATGTTTTCCAGTTGTGGACCAGGCTTTATGAACCTCGCATGCTCCATTAAATCATACACAACAAGGTGTCTTCCCCATTCTGGGCTGTCACCACTGGCAATCTGCCTTTGGGCCTAAAGCTGAGGGAGGAAAAGACTTGGTTTTGTGACCCCATGCCTAGAGAGAGAACAAACTGAGCCTTTCCCCTTCAGCTGATGTAGCAAAGCAGAAGGAAATGAAGAGGGGCAGATGCAGTTGCCTTTCTGAGAAGTAGGAGGAACTAAAAGCACAAAGATGAAGCAGCCAAGCCCAGTTGGGATTATATCCTTGGACTGCACACCCCTGCATTTTGCATACCCATCCAGAGTAAATTTTGAGGATGTGCCCAGTTCTCCCATCATCCAAACCCAGCTCTGAAAATCAGGAGGCCTCTGAGGGGGTTGTGCGGAATGCTTCAGGTTTGAAGAGGCCTCTGTAATTCTGGGTGTTCACTGCTGCAACTCCGTCTTCCATCACAGGCTCCAGAGCCCAGCCACATCAGAGCCCAAGGTGCAGGCCCCGTGTGCCTTCCCGTGCTGCAGGAATGGGAGGGATACCTTGCACTTCTTCAAAGGCTCAGATCAGTGCTGGTGGTCCGTACCCAGTGCCTCACTACAATCTTGCAGTGGTAATATTATGCAACTGGGTTTCAGGTAAGTGCTTTTTCTTCATTTCCCCATGGTTCCTATGGAAACCAATCCCACAGCCCTTGCCGAGTGAATGCAGAAACCACAGCAGGGTTCGTAAGTGGGAGATATGCCCATTTTCTGTATTGGCCAAATGTTTACTCCACTTACATTATAATAGCTTCAAGACAGACAGTCAAAATGCTACATGCTTTGGGAGATCCGGCTTATTCCAGTGGGGTTATCTATGCTTTATTAGTCTGCATTTTTAAGAAATAATTTGTTACATCTGCCAATTTTTGCATGCGAAACTAATTTATGTACATGACAATGTTCAACTCAGCTCTGTAGTTCAGCAGAACATGGTGATAGAGATCTCCTGGCACAAGATCCCTGTAGTTCCCACATGCATTAATTTATTCTTAGGAAATGCAAAGATGGAATTTTGTAAGAATAAAAAGTGATTCTTAAGTATTTAGTCATTGCTGAATATTTATGACTGATGGTAAAAACCTTCATTAAAAAGGTAGGTTGTAACCTTCAATGATGACATACTAGGGATGTCAGAAATCTCTGATCACAAGAAGAGATTTTCTGTGAAATGCTGCTTGCACAACACACCTGACAAAGAAGTCAGCAGCCTGCAGGGAAGGGGGACGATGCCTGGGCACTCTGCTCCTTACAGGACTTTGGGAACAGCCTAGTCACTTCCCTCTGCACCCACACCTGACTGCATCCCTCACACCCATCTCCAACTTTGCTTTCTCTGTCGTGTGTGGCTCAAACTCTGCTGCAGCAGAACATCTTTGCTGTAGAGGCAAACTGAGCGAAACATACCTAGTGCGCAGTGAGCAGGAGGTACCCAGTGCAGCTTTCTATGAAAAGTGTGTTCAAGGCAGAGAGGGAGTAAATTGTAAAATTCAGCTTTGTCAAGCTCCAGACAGCACAGGCAGCAAAAGGCTTCCTGCTCCCCCCTATTCAGCGAGCACACTCAGGCAGCATCTGATCCAGCAGCTGTTTGAAGCTGCTGAAAAGGCCCCTGCTGACTTGTGCAACAGCTGACTCATGCCTGAGTGAAGACTGGTGGAAAGCAATCACCTGCAGAGGACCCTTCCCCTTAAACAGAAGGATTTTCTGCATGGAAGATGGGAGAATTAAGCAAGTCAAGCCCTTTACTTCCCAAGGAGTGATTTTGGTCAACATAATTATAATTAGCTAGAGATAAACTGGAGTAGAAAGAGGATAGTAGCTTCAATGGATGAAAAATACTTTTGCTCCTTTTTGTGTAAGAAAAGGGTGACTTTACAGTTAGTAAATGGGAGGATCTTAGGAACATTTCAGTGTAGTAAAGCCTGTAGTTCAGGACAATACTCTTCCTATAAACACCAAGACAGTGACAGAGATGTAATGAGACCGTTCTCCTCTTTCCAGCATCATGATCAATCTACCAAAGGGTATCCTGCGTGTTTTGCGGGCAGAAGAGTACAAAGCGCAAAGCTGACAACATCCTCAAAATGTGAGAGAGGAAAAGGCCTTCCTAAAACGTAATGAGGGCAGATTTTCTCCACAGGCTCTGTTTTGTAATGTGCTGCTGAGGCACGTGTCATTTGCCAGAGCAGAAACTCTTTAAAGCAGAAGGGAGGACAGTGAAACACAGAGCCTAGAAAACTGGGAACATTCTACAGACCACACTGCATAGACCTGAAAGCACTGGAGGGGCAGAGACAAAACCTCTGTTCATAAATTCCTGAGCTACAGTCTAGGGATTAATTTAGAAATATAAAGTTCCAAAGTGACAGACTCAATCACAAAACATCTGTCTGAAGAGATAATACGTCTGCCATTTGAATGTCATTCCGCAAAGTGAGTTGAGGCCAGGACCCATCCAGTAGGCTGGTCCCACAAGATATTCATGACTGCTCATAGCCTTAGTGTGAGTAACTGAGGCCATGTCTTCTGAAGGGTTCGAGAAGTACATACAAATGTGTAATCCCCTTGACACAAAGGGCATCCTGCAACAAAGGCAGAATGGTCTCCAAGCAGGAAGCAAATATAAAAATTATGTTTTCTCATTCAGCAATTAGGTCTCCAGGAAATGTGAACTCCTGAGCTCCTGTGAGAAGCTCATGACAATTCTATGCCAAGAGGCTGTTCTGCTTGCTTCAATTAACCTTCCATGTCACACCAAACGGGTAGCCTTACTGCTGCTCCCTGTCACCTGGACAACCCCAGGTGGCAGTCACTGGCTGAAAAATACCTGTAAGCCAAAACACCTCTGCTTCTTATCTGGAGCTGTTGCACAGCATCTAGTGAGCTAATGGCACTGCAGGAGAAGCTGGAGGGGAGACTACAAGACTTCCTGCTAGACTACTTTTGGGACCATATTGTACACTCAGCTAGAGGGAACAGGTGGATTTAGAGCTCCAGCTTTTGGAAGGAGTCAGCAGGCAACTAGCACCTCTGTTTGGAAATCACACTCTTTTCTAGTGCTCTCTCTTGAAGAAAATCTCATTAAATCTTCCTTCAGTGACCAATATATCCTGGTTTTCATTTCTCCTATGCTCAGCTTCTCTTTCCTGTCTGTTGGCTTTTGCCAAAAGCAATCACCTCCACACATCCACTCCCCTGGCTGCCTCCCTAATTACCATCTCACTCCTTCTTCCAGGAGCTACCTTCAGAGGCCCTTGTCACTCTCCATTTACTTAATTGTCACGTCTGAGTCTGCACTGCCTAACCCCACCTTATTCTCCTGTTTACAAGTCTGTGAAAAAGGCAGCTCAGGGCTTGTTTTGTCCAAGCCTGTCCACAAAGAGTCTACTCTCTCTCACTTCATGGTCTTCCTAAATAGCAGCAGCAGCCCTACTTCTTGCAATGACTCGAGGTGACTTGTGCATGAACCACCTCTTGTCCCCTTTTCCTAATGTGTGTTGACATATCTACCTTCTCCTTCAGGTGGCAACTATACGTCTTGAAGATCTGCACGTGCTTTCCACAGGCTAACTATTAATTGAAATAAATGTGGGGGTCTTAGGGAATAATAATCTAAGGTGAGAATTGACATTTCCAGATTTCTCTAGATCAGGAATGATCCTGAGCTGTGGATTTCAAAGCTCCCACAAACTGTGTCTATCTACCTGCCAGGCTACTTAAACTATTTTATTACACCATGTTTAGGCAATTAACAGGGAAAATATGATTTCCATTTATAATACCCCAATAATGTTATGAATTCTCACCACAGTAGTTTTTTTTATTCCAATAGTAAAGATTTTTTCCCCCTAAAATGGAATATACCCCCCTTTGTAGAACGCCACAGTAAGCTTGCCTATCTTTTGTTTTTTCATTCCCTTGGGGACTGAGCTGTGCCTAATGCTTCAATTACCTTTCTGCTGCTGTGGAGATGATTGAATTTGGAGTTTCAAGGGACTGCGAAAATACCAGATAGCTAGACAGAAAACCAATACCTTAGGAGCCTACAATTTACTTGGCATATCTTATAGCACTTAAACAACTTAACTCTGGGCAATTAATGGCTGTAATGGTATATTTATTAGACAAGTAAGGGAAAAGGAAGAAAATGACATGAATGTTTAATGAAGACACTAATAGAAGCCACATGAAAACGCTGAATTCCCTTTTCTAGTCAGGAAATACTAAGTGGCTCTTATCAACCACATGTATATGTGATAAGTGAGCTCATTTAATCAATAGGCTTTATTGCATTTCTTAGCCTAAAGAAGTTCTTTCTTTAAAATAAGGAGGATCTAATTAATCTAAATATACCAAGTGTAAGAGAGCAATGCATTTGTTTGCTGAAATAATCCATCGAGAACAAAAGCTAATTTGTAATTTGAATACGGGAATGACAGTGCCTGCATTTAAAAAAAACCTAATTATATGAACAGTGAAATAAAAAGACAACTTTAATTTCAGAGAATGATTTCTGTTTCTCCCTGGTTGGTTCACCAGGACTACTGCCTCTAGTGGAAATAATGTCAATTTCAGATCCACAAAGCAACATCCTTGCTCTTATGATTTGTGTGATACTTGACTAATTTTCTGTCTTGAACAAAAATATAAAGTAGAATAAGGAAGACCAGATGTCCAACAGCTTATAGAAGTGTTTTCTTCTTGCAATCAGCTATGTGAGACCAATTTGTGTCTCCTGAGGTTTAAATTGTAAACCTATCCACATCATGCCTCAGGAAAACATACACATTCTAAGTCCCATCATCTTTTTTTGGATAGGGCACAGGACACTGTACATTCAGACCCCAATTCATACCAACTAAAGGACTGTTCACTTCTCTTATTTTTGCAATTCAGAGAGAGGGTGTTCATGATTTGTCTTTGTAGTCTCTTCTCAGGTATGTGTCTAACACTTCGGTTCTCAGGTGCTAAACAACCCAGACCACAACTTCCCAGGCCCCAACATCAGAACAACGCCAGCAAACCAAAAGTATAAATTCTATGTTCTAGCCAGAACACGTGGTTCGCTTTAGCTCACTCTGGCTGCAGAAAGAGAGAACCAAGAAGCCTTCTGGCACCAGAAAGAAACTGAACAAAAAAAACCCCAATCAACTGTGGCAAAATGTCTATGACAGTCATGAATTGGCAGGGTGACTTTTCATGCGTCGTGCTGCTGTGACACCTTTTACTTTGATAGTACAGGACCTAATTTCAAATTCTCTATGTTGTCAGAAAAAAACTGTCAGGTACCATTCAACAGCACTTGGTTGACCAAAATGACAAATAGTCAGATTTGGAGTGCTAGTGTCTATCATCTTCAGCTACACAGAGCCTTCACTTTGACCATACCTGCCTTGGAGTTGCCAGCTTAAACATGGAAGTTCATCTGCTCTCCTTTCAGGCGTTGTGTTATGACATCAAAAGGAATATTTGTGTCTGAAGATGCGAAGAAGCAGTAGCACAAACTGAATGACACAATCCAATATGCTCTTTATTTATTCAGTGACAAACCAAAGAATCAACCGTTTCAGTTCGAAAATCTTCTTGGAAGGCCAGGCTCCGGGATTTGCAGACACTTGTGTTTTACTGTGTTATGTATTCTCATTAACTCTCTAACTGAAGACTGGCTGACATACATGGCGGTGATCACTCATATCTTCGGAAAGTTATTATTACTTTTGAAGATGAGAAAATGTATTAGCAGAGAAGATAAAGCAGAAGAAGTCCTTACATTTGACCAAGAGGAAGGTAAGGAATATGAGATGTGCTTTGCACAGAGCCCTGATGAACCTTTTTGGTTGGAGTTTATCAGGTGTCTGTCAGGGTGTGCAGCTCCCCCCAAATGCAAAAAAGCACATAACAAAATATTAGCATTTTACCTTTTGCCACAGGGCAGTCTTATTTATCGCAGGCCCTTCCCAAAGCTGGGGACAGCTACAAAGGTGTCAGGCAGCAGCTAATGAGTGTAGGGTTAGATGAAGGGATGGTTAATGAATCCTGAGGATCAGACCCTCAGATACACAATTAAAATCCATATCACAGGACAAAAGTTACTCTGTTACAAGTACTGAGTTTATATGATACAAACTGTATTCAGTTCCTTAAATGACAATATCTGGCAATACTGCTGTGCTACTTAGAAGATTTTTTCCAGCCTTAATGGAAATATTGATAAGTAAACAAATCCTTTATTCTTACTTCTGCTTTTGAAGCTAGGTTTTTTAAGTACATTAAACAACGCAATTCACACACACACCCCTAAGCAGACAGATGGCTATAAAATATGGGCAGTTCAATTGACTGTGACGGGAAAAATATCTAGTTTCTGCAAAAATATGTACCTGTATGACTCACTTATTAGCTGCAAGGAAAGGGTCTCTCTGCTAAAGTTAATGAGCCTTGCTCCACGTTAATATTTGCTTCACGATTGCAGTCCAAGAGGCTACCTGCTATGGTAACTAACTTAATTTGCTTTTTGTATTTTTTTATATAACACACTGTTATTAAAGAATTAAAAATAGCACAGTCTAATAGGCTTATGAACAAACAGGATCACTTCGAAAAATGGTTATCAGTTCAACAGTTCAGCAAACATGCTAAAGCAACCCTTTCCAGCAGTCAGGGAGGAGGGACACAGCCCCTCCATGCAGCTCCTCAATTATGCAAATGAGACTGAAAGGATTGATTTGCATAATGACTGGAGGAGCTCTTCCGTAAGGGCTGAGTTTTGTTAAATTGCTTGCATATAGGTAAGGAGGAGGAGGTGGGGGGGGGCTTGTCTACCAAGATCTTAAATCCACACCCTGAATGTTACCTGGCTAGGGCTCGCAGGAATAGCTGTGCAGGCCCACATTTTTTATGCTCAGTTCTGTTCCATGGTCAATTTTTTATGGAAGTTTGAGCTGTAGCAGGACAGACATTTTGCGTACAAGACAAGTAGATAAAATACACTTTCCCACAATGAAAAATGAATGCTACCAGCTCTGAAAAGCCTCCATTCAGAAGGTACAGCATGAGCAAAGTGAAATTTACAGCAAAAGATGGCTCATTTTGACCATATGACTTATGGAGGCAGACTCTGTGTGTGCTGTGCTCACCAGAATTGGGAAGGACATCACTGGTGGGAGATGTGCCAAACTGGGCTTATCTGTGGGCTGAACCACCAGCTGGCCTTGACCTCACTGGCATCCCTTCAAGGGATGGCTCCTGTTGGGGCAGTGGTCCCTCTTGTACGAAGAAATTCCCTTACCAAGATGGTGGAGAAAAGCAATTTCAATGGATGCTCCCTGAGTAATTTCTGACTGCGAAATTAACATGCCTTGTTCTTTTGACAAAACAAGGTCCTCAAAATCTCAAATGAAAATTATTTCAAATTCTTTCCTCTGTTTCTCAAAAATCGCACTTTGGAGTTTGGCCTCTACCTTCTGCTCCCAGTCCATGACTTATTATTTAGATTGCAAAATGTCTTTAGGAGGGATTGTCTCTTACAACAGGTGTCAGCAGTGCCTAACATAACAGAGCTATTGTCTTAGGTAGTCCTGGCCACTAATGCAAATAACTCATAGTAGCACAGTTAAGCAATTCCATGGGATATCTCTATTGTACTAAAATATCTAAGCTATGAAAAAGACATGGAAAGACAGGAAAAAGCCACGTAGGTGCTAGGTGTAAAACCCATGCAATGCTATTATGGTCTGTTTTGCTGCTTGTTCAGCTAGCATTTTAGAACCACAAAATACAGACATTCCCAAACACTCAATAATCAGATGTTCTGTACCCTTACGCAGTCAATTCTACCTGCCTTATGCTCCCAGGATGTGTTAACACATCTGTTTTGAAGGTGCTGTCACCACACAAAGTGCATGCAGTGGGAAGGAGATGAATGGGGTCCAAGTCCCACCAAATTTTTGTCTTCCTGGAAAGAGTCAATTTCAGCACCAGTTTTTGATTTTCTGCTGAGTGATTGACAGGAAAAATTGCACATCCCATCAATATGTGAAAAGTCAGTAAAAATCTGTTTAAAAAATACCAGTGATTTGCTTCATACAAATGGTTCCACCCACAGGAGAGTGAATGCAGCTTGGCTCCCATCAGTGCTGCTTGCAGTACAAATCCACTAGCATTGAGCAGAGGCTGATCTCACAGTGCTGCTGCCTTTCTCTTGCTTGGCACACAAACAGGGATCCTCTCTCTCCTTTCTTCTACACGTATTTCCCTTTTTATTTTTTCGCTTGCCATCCTCCAAAACCCTGGTCCTCTGCCAAATCTAGGTGAAAGTAGCTAGTACAAATAAGGAGATCGGAGAGGGGTTGTAGCAGGCAGAAAAAATGTGACTGCAGGTGGGACAGGAGCATTGCAAAAATATCCCTCATCTTTGTGTACATAATAGGCACAGCTTTTATTTTGCCCTGAGGAAGGAGACTGTAAAAGAAGAAAGTATATTGCTCCTCTTTCTGTGAATAGGGACAACCTGTGCGGAGCCAGCAGGCGCTCCCGCATGCAGCTCAGGCGGGCATCTGCCCCACTGAGCAGTGAACTCCCTCCTCTCGCCACAGCATGAGCGCCTAGTTTTCAGAAACCATAACCCCAGGCAAGACCACCTCGTTATGTTACAGCCACACACAGCAGGAAACCCAGACCTAGTACTGTCTTCTGTCTGTGGCTGGGGGCTGGATGAGATGGCTCCTGCCTGGGCCTTTTTTCTGCCCCTACATCCTATTGCAGCAACAGAAGAAAGGGAAGAACTGAAGAACCATCATGTATCCAAGACCTCCCATAGCTCTGCTTGGACAGAGAACGAACTTAGCAAGAGGTTTATTTTTGTGCATGAGCAAGGAGTTACATACGCATTTTGAGAACTCCGCCTTTGCTTTTCTTACTGCTTCTGTAGGGCCTGCATCCATCTCCTTTCGTAATGCTCCATCATCATCGTACTATTCCCACCAGCTTTCCTATGCTCCCAAAAGCATCCTGATACTGAGTGCTCAAAAATATATGTGCTGTTACATCACTCGTACATACCAGACTCTACTCTGATTCTTCATGCGTGAAGACTGATGCTAAATTGTATTGTATTTTATGGTGGGTCTACAAAAAAGGGAGCCAGAGTTCTTCTGTTTTGATTTTGCAAACAAATTGAAACTTGATAGGTGTTTGTGTATTCTACCAAATTCCAATGCTACAAAAGATCCTTTCGTGTTTCCTTCAGATTGAGATCATGACTGACTACTGCCCTGAACCCACCAGTACATATACATATACATATACATATACATATACATATACATATACATATACATATACATATACATATACATATACATATACATATACATATACATATACATATACATATACATATACATATACATATACATATACATATACATACACACACACATGCATATGCATATACACTATACATTATATAATATACATATACAGTACCTATACACTGCTGTCATCAGTAGTTCAGTGCCATCAAATCAGAATACTTACAATTTTTTAAATTTTATGGGGTTTTTTTTTACAATTTTACATTTAGCTGGGGATTTTTTCCCCTCTTTTTTAATCCCAGGCATTGAATTCAGGAGAAAAACAATGCTTTTATGAAGGGAAAGATATCTTTGAAGTTGTAGGGAGAGAAGCTTTAAAATTACAGGTTACTACAGAATCAGATGCCAAAAAAAAATCATAGAAGCATAAAACATACAGAACTTTTTTTTTTTTTAATCCCATTATTTTGAACGATCTGAATTTTTGGCACATAACTCATTATCTTTGAAATTCTCAACTATCTATCACTCAACTATCAGTGGTTCACTTTCTTATTAAAATTATTAAACTGTGGAGAGGGAATAGTTAATGAATGGAAAATCATCTGTTGAGTAATAAAGAACAAATACATGTTTTGCCGTTTGGGCCTTCATACTCTTCTGAGCTCTCTAAGTGCTTCCATCTTCTTTTGGAACTCCCTTTCTTTGTTTTCTGCAGGTCCTTCACAAAACATCTCAGAGATTTCTGCAACAGCCTGGCAACATGAAGAGATATGGGGTGCCTGTAGATACACAAAGTGATGAAAGATGCATTATTATTCTTGACACTATTTACTCCTGTCACTAAACCCTATCCTTCAGCCTCCAACTAAGGAAGAGACTTGGTTTTTGCTTCCTCTTTGGCCATGATTAACAGTAACAGAGACTCTCCTCCTCCTATACAGACATGAGAGAACTATTCTGTTCCCTAGATTTAGCTCTTGCCTTGATGCCTCTTTAGATGCAGATGTCAGAGATGTTGAGGCCACAGAAAAGGAGTTGCTTTCCCTTCCAGGGAGGAGGCTGCCGTGTGGAAAAGTCCCAGTGAAGCCACTGGGTCCTGGCATCAGGGAAAAGTATGGTCAGGGCAGGAATGATCACTGTGCGAAGCCTGAAGGTCTTCGCTTCATCAGAGGAACAAGTAGATGTTTTCTGAAATCAGGAGCAAGAATGGAACAGGAACAGGATTTGGGGCAAATCTGTACTCATATCTAGGCTTGGATGCTACTGTGTATGCACAGCACTGTCCAGAACCAACCCCCTGGTGTCTGAGCCAGAACCAAGGCTTCTGTTCTCTCGATCCTGCAAGGGGCTAAGGTCAGTGAGATCTGAGGGCATAGGTTCATAAATCAGACACCCACACAGCAGACTCACCCTCTGCCCTCCAGTGTGACCTGTCTGTGCTGTAGTCTGCACGTACACAGAGCCGAGCGGTTCTTTTCCTCTGATGACCTTCAGTAATATGCAATTTCTTCCAGTCTCCGGAGGCTGGAGAGAGAGGAACACCACGTTTCTTGCTTCACGGACCTTGACAGCTCCAAAGCTACTGCTGATCATTATATCCTGATTGTTATTTTTAAGATTGAATCCTGATGACAGAGAACAGAGAGCCAGGCTTCAGGGAGAGATAATAATGCAATTGTAAAAGTGCTGGAAAGAGGACAGGAATTTACAGAGAGAGCTGAGCTACAGTCACATGTCTGGGGATTTAGGTGCATGGTATGCCACCACGAGTCACACAACAAACATAAACGTGGGACTTGTTTCAGTCTACTTGTTTCAGAGGTACACCGTGATTCTAATCAAATTTCAAAAAAACCCCAAACCAGCAACAAAAACCTCTTGTCGTTTCCCGTGGGTGGCAATGTACCCAGAAAACATACTCCTCTGCTGCAGTCACAGTTGTGTTTTTAGAACTGTTGGAGCCCACTCATTATCCATGAAAATATCCTGGAGCAGGGGGAAGGGGAGAACTGGCAATGGTGAGTCAGCAGAAATTGTCTACACCAATGTCTACACGATGATAATGCCTCCTAATTCCCTCCCTGCTCCCCAAGTAAAATGGGAGGTTGTTAAAAGCCCAGACAAATCTCCAAAATCATGCCTCACAGAGTTTTAGGAGGATCTCTAGCCTGGTCAGAAACAAAGCCTTTGCTTTCTTGCACTGTTCAGAAAACAGCAAGGAAAGATGAAGATGGATGTACCAAGAGACTAACAACATATCTGAAGGAAAGTCTCACAAGGCATTGCTCTCCTAAGGAGAATTTCCACCCTTAGAGTGATTCTCATTTGTCATCCAGCAGCAACAGTGTCTCTCAAATGAGGCTAAAATCCATCAAGGCTTTCTGCATTCTCACATTCTGCTTGGAGGTAATATTTCCTCTCCTTCTCTCAGTTGCCTTCTTTCCTTTTATTTCCTCCTCGTAAGTCTCTAACAATAAAAGGGAAGATCTTTTGGTTGCTGCCTTCTTCGATGAGAAGGAGGATGGAGCACAGTGGAGGGCAGACCAGAATGGACACCAGAAAGGCAGAGCAATGGGAGAAAAAAACTACTAGAAAAATGGTGATCCTAAAGGGCCGCTAATAACAAGGCTATGGAAGTCAAAAAGCCCGTGGAGTGAAGGATATACTCAAGAAACCTGATTGTGCTGACAGTGCAATGAAGAACCTCCCCCAGGTCAATGAAACCTTTGAGGGACACTGGGGAAAAGGAGAGTGCAGAGGCAGTGGGTTACAATGTTTTACTACCTGACAAATCTCATGCTGAACACTGCTCCTCTGTAGTGGGATGTACAACCGCTGTGCCCCTACCCATCATCTGCTTAGAGAGGAAACTTCACCCATAGTTAATCACACATGTGTTCTAAGCAGATGAATGCAGCAGAAGCTTTCAGCAGAGAGAAAACAGAAGAATAAAGTTCTGTCTTCCAGAATCCTGTGGTCATCTGCAAACAAGTCTGGGGCCAAAAGCATAGCTTTCGCTTTAAACAGATGCCTGTTCCATTGGAGAACAAGACAAGATTGTGGGAATAGGCTCTCCAAGGTACTGGGCACAACTGATGAGCATATTCAGGGCTCCTGTTCCTCTGTTTTTATACATTCCAGTCTCCCACATGGCTGTAAAGGGAAGAGTGACAAAATACTGGAAGGGCCAGGAGACTAAAAAAACTTTTGGGAGCTACTGTGGAAGGCACCCGCTGGCACCCAGCAGCACAAAAACCGGTTTAGCTGCCACTGGTGCTACCTACATGTGACAATAGGAGCTGCTGAACCCAGTGGGTGGGTATGGAGAAGCAGCTCTCTTTCCTCCACTACAGGTGGTTCTTCCAGGGCCAGGTCTTTCCTGACAAGTGTGAGAGACTCATCAGGTGAAGAAACAGAGACAAGGGGTTTAGTCAGACTCTTGGTTACTTTACAGTTGTCTAATCTTTTTCCCCTTTGACTTATCTCTGTTTTGTCTGATCACAAATCACATACTGTGAATCATCAGGCAGACTCTGTGCTGTCCTTCAGGGGACATGAATATTAAAAAAAGAACAGAGAGATGATTGAGAAAAGAAGGGAGAATCACTACCCCATCTTAAGGAGGGAGCTTCCTTTTTACACTCGGGTTCAGAAAATGCCATTATTTTTCCAGGATCTCATTACAGCAGTCTTGGCCACCATACTCACTCTGCAGGCAATGAGGACTAGATGACTGGAGTAACAATCATGACCACTAATGATCTCACTCCTGCATCACTGACATTAGAATGGCCACATTCAAAGCCAGTATCACTCTTCTTGTCATCCGAAGATCTATCCTAATGCTAGGTGATTTTTCAATATCTCTGAAAGATTTTCAAGTTCTGAACCTGGGAAAAAAATAATTTTTCAGCAAGAAAAGCAATCCAGTGTGTGTTACGTAGTATTACCATGTCTTCACTCTCGTCTCAAAATCTTAAAGGCATTTCTTTACATATTATTTGAAGATGAGCCTGTTACGACCATGTGTCTCTCACCTGTCCTCCCATCAGGACCCAGGAGCACGTCTAGAGTTGGTGAAACAATGAGAACTTACGTATGTGACATGCTCCTAGTACGGTTTTAGAGATTTAGCCAGAATGAGATGGAGAAAATGCTAAAAAGAGAGCATTTCCCCCTCAGTTTTTCTCCACAGTCCCAGGATTAAGGACTAGATACTGCTACACCTCTACCGTAGTTCAGGATTTCCAGTGAACTTCCTGATCCAGCATATCTTTGCTAGAGATCTAGAGGGTCTGAGATGATGTAATGAAAGGATCCAAACCTCCATTCGAAAGTTCCTGAGCCATGATTTGTAAATCACTGGAAGCTTAGAACTTGTGCCAAGAAAGTACCGCCACCCTACACTTGGGTTGTGCTTATCTTTCCTAGGCACCAGCTATGGGCTCTGCGTGAGAGAGGACTGAGGACTGAGGGGCTCTATGTGCCACCGAGTGCAGCTGATATCACTACATTTGCATACAGTAGAGTGTCTGGATATTTCTAATTTACAATAATATTCTGGTTATCAGTAGCACCATATATCTTTTGTGGGCAATAATGACTCAAGTTTAGCTGAAATACAAATAAATATGATGATTCTGACACAGATGCATCAGGAGAGTGAAAGGCATTTGGAGTTACAGTTAGTAAATACAAATGTTGACTTAAGCCATAATTCTGCTTTCAGAATCCGAACTTGCAAAAATCTCAACTTTGACTCTTAACAACACTGAGATAACTTATATTAAGATTCTTTATGTTTTACAAAGACACTCATCCACTAAACTGATAAACAAGCACTACAGGCAGACCAAGCAGGAGTATGCAAGGCCAACAGGCCCACATGTTGCACTGTAATGAGAAAATATTATTAAACTCCAGTGTGGATTGTAAGATGAATCAAAAAGTTTTAGCTCTTTGAAAAACATTGAGAATAGGGAGGATAGATGTTATCTGCCGTGAGATCTTCTCCCTATACTTTCTCAGCAGAACACAAATATCATCATAATTTTAACAATCACTTTCTTTAAACCAACAGGATGTCCCATTTGAGGGCTATATTAGCATATTAAAAATCACAGCTAGATGTATCAGCTCTCAGCCTTTCCTGGCTGGTTATAAGAAAAGAAAACACTGGTTATCAGGCATCATCTGCAAGTTTATGGGTTATTTCAGAGCCTGAGTACTTGTTTTTGTATTAGCAAAGACTTTGGGTGAGTGTGAAGAGAGGAGTAAAGCCAAAGTAAGGAGACAAGTCATTCAGATAACCACTGTTGCTTTTGCTAAAGAAAACACAAGCCCATGATGCTAAGCAATGGAATGCAGTCCACAGAGTTATTAACTACAGAAAGGATGTCCTTGTAGTAAAATGCCTCCCTGCACCTTTCTGTGCAAACCCTGTGCCTGGCAGCACATACCCACTGCTTCCTTGTGTCTCAGCTTTGCTTTGGTTTGCACTTTGTGAGGTACTGCACAGAGGTGATACCTGATGCAAAGGACAATGCAAAGCTCAGGATCATGAGAAATCAGTCATTAACAGTTGAGTAGGCCACATGCACTAACCTATTTTCTCCAAGGTGTGGCTAAGCACCTCTCATTGGTTTGCTTTAGCTTGGGGGTGTTTTTAATACAGGTAAATCTTGGGAGCTTAATCTGTTTTAATTCAGTTACAGTTAAAATTTAATACAGCCAAATCTTTTTTCATGGGGTTCTAAACAGAATGCAGAGTTATCATAGAGCAATATAATCACCACTGGAAGTGTCAAACTGCCTGGCCAGATCATGTGCAAGGAAAAGTTACAACCTTCACAGTGTATGCACTTTCTGGAATAGCTTTCACACCAGTACAGAGGAATTTCCAGCTTCTGCAAAGCTCTAAAAAATGCACAATGACTACTTACAGCTCCTATGTTGACAAAACAATTAGTGGTGCAACTCATTTTTAAATGAGCTTCCCTACCCAATTACGACAGTCAAGCACACCTGCGTTACCAGTCGCTGATGCCTCTCTCAAAAGCAAAAATGCTGTGAAGGCCAGAGCAAAGATATGCATACTGATAAGGCTTTTCCAAAGCTGAACATATTTGTATAGGTTAGAGCATCACCAGCTGCCAGAGATCGTGCTATCCTCACCCCCACCCTGCTCCAAATAAGCATGGGTAAAATTATTCTGGCCCCAAATCAGTGGGTGGGATCCTCTAAAATCTAATAATGGGAATAATCAGTATCCCTAAGCCTCCTCAGCTTGCAATCCCATCAGAAAACACAGAACCACATACCCCTGTGAAAGAAGTGAAACACAGTAGGTTGTTTGGGGTACTGTGCTACATAAAGCATTTTCCCCAGAGATGCCAGGAGAGAATGGAAAACAGCACGGCACTGCCATGGCTTAGTCAGACATAACATGTTGCTCGTTACAATAAAATAAGGTTCTTGAATTCTGCAGGGACAATGGAAGGGAGGGGAAAGGGCAGCAAAGGATGTTAGGTCTGAAATGTTCCTGAAAATTATAATTATGGTCATGTAATTTTTTAAAATAAATCAAGTCTTATAAAAATACAGCAGCTCTCATAGTTGCTTATATTCCTTTTGCAGAAGGTGTCTGGAGGCGTTGCAAGACAGTGCAACTTGTAGAGCACGTGCAGCAAAGACATCGGAGCAGCACAGTTTTCGTGGGGATCTTTCCATCAGCCTCCATGTGCACGGCAAGAGAATGAGGGGGCTCCACTGATGCACAGCAATTCCATGAGGGGAGGAGGCAATCACCTGCCAAAAAGTTAAGCCTAATTCTAAGCAACACTCCCACTGCCATGGGCCCACAGCACCATTCAGAGGGGTTGGACAAGAGGAAAATTTGAAATAGAATGGTGGATATTAGTTTTAATTTGTGGCTATCATATGTTCCCAGCTTTTCTAATTAAAAATATTTCTCTCCAAGTCTCTTTTGATATATTTGAAGATTGTGGTGGATAATGCAGCTCCCACTCTGAGTACTCAGGCTGATAATGATACTACTCAGAGATGTCAGCTGAATAAACAATATGGAGTGCATGAACCTCCTAATATTCTCTACAGCTAACCCTTTGGCCAGCACAAGCAGCAATGAGTCTAGTAACAACACATTGCAGTTATTTGTCAACTCCTAATGGCAACATGAAGATTTTGTCCCAAATGAGACTGCTATGAGAAAACCGCCAGGGAAAAAAAGCTCGTTTTGGCCATAATCTGTTATTCCAGAGCAAGTGGGGCACAAGCAACTCCACAATGTGTCTCCAGGTGTGGGGATCTGCCCATGACTCTGCATAGCTAACCATTCACTAGTATTGGTGTAAGCCACCCGTGTCCTGGGGTGCATCGGGCACAGCAGCACCAGCCAGTCAGGGGAGGGGATTGTCCTGCTCTGCTCTGCAGGGCAGAGTCCTGTGGGTGCCAGGGACAGTTTTGGGTGTCACAATATAAGAAGGACAAAAACCTATCAGAGAGTGACCAAAGGAGGGCAGTGAAGATGGTGAAAGACCTCGAGGGGAAGACATACAAGGAGCAGCTGAGGTCACTTCGTTTGTTCAGGCTGGAGAAGAGGAGCCTGAAAAGAGACCTTGTTGCAGTCTTCAAATTCCTTGTGAGGGGAAGAGGAGGAGCAGGCACTGATCTCTTCTCTGTGGTCACCAGTGACAGGACCCAAGGGAACAATATGAACTCTGCCGGGTTTAGGTTGGGTATTAGAAAAAGGTTCTTCATCCAGACGATAGCTGGGCATTGGAACAGGCTCCTCAGGGAAGGGGTCACAGCACCAGCCTGACAGAGTTCAAGAAGTGAACTTCCATTCCCTATTCCTGACCGACCCACGCTAATGTGTGGAAAATCATACAGCCAAAGGCCAGTGTCCACAAAGGAGAAAGAGAGGTCCAGCAAGAGTCAACTTTATTCAAATAAAAAGAGAGTCCAATGGGACATACCCCTGTGGGGTCTCTCGAGTTTTTGGACCATGCAGTCTCTTTTTTATCCTAAATTCCCAACCATAGGTTGCCCTCTTCCTTTCTCAATTGGCTGAGGTACCCAGACTGTCTAATACATATTCCCACCTTAACATGTACCCCTTCATATCATACATCGTATGATCATTAAAATTAGCTTAAAACCCACCCTGGCAGAGAAGTTGCTACTCATAAGCCTATTAAGCCTGCACACTCTTCCCTAAAGCTCAAAAGTTTAGACCCTGTTGGGCTCTGTAACAAACTTGCGCAGTTTGGTGTTTGTAAAGACCTTCAAACCCATTCTTCCAGAACATGACTGGTTCTTTCAGGCTACCTACTTTCAGAGTTTGTTTGTGAAGGCCACTCACACCTATCCTCCTGTTATTAACCAGCCAGGAACTGGAGTGAACTTTCCTAATTACCTGGCAGCCTGTGGGTCTTCCCTGTATTGAAGACTATCCAGAGGGAAGAGGAAAGGAAATAGTATGGGTAAAAAAACCACAAACCAACAACAAAGAGTGGGAGGACTTTTGGGTATCACTGCTGTGATGAGCTTAGGAAACAAGCTGCTGTCTAGTAGCCCTGCCCTCTGGATCAAAGAGGGAGAGAGGATAGTGAGGCAGTTGATGGTATGGGACAAGAGATATGCAGCCTTTGCCCCATCACCTGTTACTTCCTCATTCAGGGCAGGACACTTACTGTGCACTCACAGCCCAGCTGGTGTTGGTAATCAGCACCTAGCCTTCACAACTGTGGACTTCACCCCATGCCCCCAGCAGAACACTAACACTCTCAGCCCTGGAAAAGACTGAAACATCAACAAGCACTCTCCACAGCCGCCTTCCTCGGATGCAGTGCCACCTCTCAAAAGATACAGTCTAGAAACAAATAATTATGGTAAGCAGAGTATAGACAAAAGATAACTGGGGGATGGAAGAGAGCTAAATCAAGAGATAACTACACCAAATTGCCGGAATACATTTACAAAATATATGGTAGCATAATGTATTATTTGAATAATACTGATAGCATTATTATATACTAAATCATAATCCATATGCATCGGGGAGAGAGTTAAGGTTACAGCAAATTCACCTGCATAATACTTTATAAAAGGTTAGAATGATAAATTATCCATTTCTCAGCAGCAATCAGTCCTTCTGTCAACCTTGAAATGGTTTTACAGAGAAAAAATTGGCGTTTACAGAAAATGCAAATGTTACTGAGTTATTGCATAGTACAACAATTTCTCAGCCTTACTAATAAGTTTCATCAGGATATAAACAAATAATTTGTGCAAAGATTACTCCTAAAAACAGGGTCAGGCAAGATGCTAGGCCCTGCTTTACCTTCTTTGTGCAGCCCAGTTGCGAGGGAGTGGTGATAGTACTAAAGGCTGCCCTGCCAAGGCGTAACTCCATAATGTGGCCTAAGTGCCTCCCTCCATCTTTCTCAGAACAGATGGCCCATGTCAGTGCCAAAAGGAATAACCAGCGTCTCCCCAGAAGAATTCTGTGTTACTAAGTTTAAGATAAAGTTGCAAATTCCTCTTTCACGGTCTTTTTAGAGGTTTGTTGGTTCTAAAAGCTGCCTCCTCTGCTGGGCTGCTCTATGCATGTTGCACACCTCTTTTCTTCCGACAACCCCACCCAGCTCTCTCCTGGGTGCTGGAGGAGGTCCACCAGAGGAGCGCAAGGCAGCATACCCACTGAGCAGACTTCCAGCTCCAGGTGTGCCTCTGCAAGGCCCACCTTTCCCTGTGGGCAGATGGGGCACAGGCTCATGGATATTCAAGGTGGTTATACAGGCTACTCTGGCACTGTGCCCACTTCCCTGTCCTAAGCCAGCGGGCACTGTCAATAAACACAAATAACAACCATGACAATGTTCAAATGCAAATCTATTATCTTCTCTCCATGTCTGAGATGACAGTCAAGCTGAGGCCAGGATCATTTCAAAGAAGAAATCTTGTCATAACTAAACTATAAAGTTTCCATTACCTGTTCTAAACCTTTCCAGAAACATGCTTCCAGTTCTGCTGGCAGAGCTGCAGCTGACAATCTCTGAGACACTGAGCCATCCCACTAGTGTTCCCTGGAGCATGCAGCCCTGGTGCAGCTCTCAGAGGGTCTCCTACTCCAATCATGGCAAGGCAGCTCTCTGCTTCAGAGTGAACTAGAATTATTTAGTGGAGAACCCACCCAGAGCAGTCAGGACACCTGAGCTGCCAAAAGCAACCTGTATACTGACCAACTCCCAATGCAGTTCTGACCCAGGACTTGAGCAACTGCTTCTGAATTTTCATTTGCTACATTTCTCATTGCAGCATATTGTATGAACAACTGATATTTCTGAATCACTGAAAAGTGAAAGAAGAGAAATTCTTGTTTTCCAGAGGGACAGCACAGCCTTCAAGGCGCTGGTGAACTCTGCTGTTGGAAGAAAGAGTGATTTAAAACACAGTACTTCCCTTTGATGCTTACTGTCTTAGGCATCACATTAATCAGAGCTTTGTGAATGGCTGATGTGCAACCATACGCACTTTTACTTAAAAGCAGGGAAATCAAGGACATTTAACAGCTCCTGATATGGTATTTTTAAACTTCAAAAGTAATAAACTATTTATGAAGTGCCACTGAGGGGAGTATCCAGCCTAATTCTATATTTGTTGGAACATTTTGCCTTTTAAAAAAAAACTGCCAATTTTTTATCTTAGGTGCATAACAATTTACTGCAATGTTAATGTGCCTGCAGACCTCAAACAGAATCACTAGCCATTGTCAGCTTCCTTTTCAACTAATGACAGTAGAAGTAGATTTTCCTTCACCCTACAGAAAATGTGGGGAAAAAAACCCCCAAAATCAAAACAAAACAAAACAAAACAAAACAAAAAACCCCTCATGTAGCCTGAAGCAGACAATTTCCATGAATGGGAAAATTCCAAAAATATGTGGGCAGCATAGCCTACCAAGCAGCTCCTCTGGTCAGTCTGAGCTCAGGTGCCACTGTTACCATAGCTACCATGAAAGAAAAGACATTATCTGAGAAGATGACCCATTTTCCCCAAGGGACTGTCCAGGCTGGGAAAACACCTCACAAGCTTTCACCAGAGGTTCTATAACATAAGGAAGCTGTAGGAACAGAGGGTAGAACTTTTCACACAAAAAAAGAGTTAAAACGTATTTCTGGAAAACTGTGTTTTACCACCACTCACACGAATGTCTAAAGAAGAATTTTAGCTTGAGATGCTTTGGCAAACAGCCATCTCTGTCTGAGGAAGCAAGGTCCCAAAATAGTCCTGCACAAAGCTGCAGCTGTTTCTTGCTGCTGCAGCTCTGAACATGAGCACGGGTTGCCCAGATGTGCAGACATGTAGCAATTCGTATTCTGTACCCAACCAGTACTCTTTCATTTTCTGTGCAGTTCCTGCACTGTTTTCTTTCCCAGGAAATGACTGTTTTGTCATAAGTGAGGCTCTTCTCTCAGCCTTTTCCGATACTGAACATCTACTGTTCCTTTTCATTTCCATCTTCAAGAAAACAATCTTGCAATGCTTTCAACTTTTTCTAATTCAGCCAAACACAGTTGAATTAAGAAGCAGAACACAAATGTCAAGTCCTAAAAAATCTGAAAGATTCCTGTATATTAAAAAAAAAGGTAGAAAAGTAACAGCGTTAAATGAAAAGGACAAAAAAGCGCACATTTCTGCAAATATGGACTTCCAGTAAGTATGCTATCTGAAGTGTGAACCTTTGTAATCTAGTAGCTCAGTTACTTTCAAGAGCAAAAAACAAGTCTGTTTAGGGAGGGTTATTGGAAAAAGGAAGGAAGAGGTGAAACCGATAAGAACAGTTTATCTATTGGAACAATTTATCTATTTAAATAAAGTGACTGAGATATTCGGCACTTTTTTCAGTAACTAGGAGAGAGCTATTAATTTTTTTAAAACCAAATGTTTCAATGCATGAAAGAGAATTGAATTAGTTTAAAATACCATCAAAAGTCATTTTTAAAGGACTTCAAAACTACAGGTATTCAGGATGCTTCACACAGCATTGCTATAAGCAAAGAAAGGAAAAGGATTTCTGTCATGAAAAGAATAGCTATACTGGTTTTTTATTGATTTCTTCTGGAAGTATATTGATAAATGAAAAAATTGACAATCACAAATGGTAGCTGGGTGCCTGAACTATACGGCCTCCAAGGGGACAGGACCCCAAATATTATCTCTGCTTTTGAAAGACAGAAATCAAAAGCAAGTAGTTATTCTGCCTAACTGCTTATCAATCTAGAATGAAAATGTAGCACAGAGGTGCACACGCATGGGAAGACAGTAGAGGACTTGAAAATATGACCATAGGAATATAACCAGATCTATAGCAGGGTTACTAAAACTCACCAAGGTCGGCTACTGGTCAGTAAAAGAATGCAACCTTGCCATCTGAGTAACGTCAGCTTCAGATGTAGCAAAGAAAGCAAGTAACAGGTATTGAATATAAAATTCACCAAAAGTGGTGAAATCAGATATGGACTGGAAAAACTAACGGTATATAATTTGAAATATAAGTGTTAGCATCATTTAACAGACTAGTAATCATTATTTGACTAGACAATAAGACTTTCTTAGACTTCGAGTAAATTTTTATTCTCTGTTCCTTTGGACCATCTAAGTGTCACAAATTAGTGCAATAAACTGGAGGATAATTTGGCAAGTGAGTGGGCAATTTGGATGAAACGATTTGGTGGAAAATTTGTGCAAATTACACTCTTTAAAAGTAGTTTAACAGTCTAAATCCATTGAAAACTTCAGCTTCAGTGGGAGTGAAATCCATGCAGCTCCAGTTAGAGTTTCACCTAGCTCAGAGACCCTGAAACTTCACTGTAAGCGGCAGACTCAGTGCAACTTCAGTAAGTGTATCTTGGATAGCAGCCATGCTGGACACCTCCTAAGCCCTCTGCGAGCAGCACTGAAAGATCATCCAACAATTTTCTTGGTCTTGCAGCTGACTACAACAAATAGGAAATTAACTGGACACTGCAAAGGTCTTCCTCAGCTTTGCTTCCATTACACATGAACAGGGGCGTTGTGCAAAGGATACACTCATGGGGTGTGCACTATACACAAAAGGTTTCCTAGCATCACTGAACAGTGAGTAGACTTACAGAACAAGGCTTAAAGCCTTGAGTGGTGCTTAAAGTCTTCTCAAACCTCCTGCAGGAGCCAGACAGAACCTGAAAAACCCTGAAAGATGTGACAAATCAGAGATCTTCCACACAGAATGCATTGCCATTTAGAAACCCAAAAATTTCCTATATACATCCAGAGTGAACAAAGCCCTAGAGAAAAGAAGCAGTGCAATAATTCAAGTAATTCAGTGACTTTTTATTAGAATAGGATCAGAAGCAACACCAGAGTAATGTGATGAAGGAACACAGAATTTTTGATTCACAACATAAAAAAAATCTTGTTTCCAAGTGGGAGATTTACTTAAAAGATGGGAGTTGAACAGAAACCAGAGCAGTTTGAACAATTTGAATATGTCCTGCACCATCAGTGAGTAGCAGATAATGCCAGGCATAGCACCATAAAACAGCAAGAAGGAGGTAGATCACTAATACATAACTTCCTGCTGAACATCACAGCAAGAAACCCTCTGACAGAACAAGGTGCTACAGACACTCTTGCTGAACTTAGCTGCATCATGCCTTGAGCACTTGCCATGCCAACCAAATGAAGCTGGTAGGGTGGTCCACTGCCAGGGCTCAGGGAGAAATTCAGCTGCAGGCAGTCAAAACAGTGACTGGCCTCTAAAAGAGGACTTATGGCTTGAGTGTCTGCACGGGATTAAATCTTCCTTGAACCTGAACACTGCAAAGAGCAGAAGACATGTTTATTGGAAAGGTGAAGTCAGGAAAGGTGAAGTCAAGGGAGCTGAAGTGAAGCATTCCAGTTAAAGTTTCTACCAGCTGAAGCACTATTGCTGCCGAGGTGTTTCTGTCTCCATACTCATCTTACTCTGTAAGTAGTGGAGGGCCCAGGGCTCACTAAGCTCTCTTGCGTGGCAGCAGGCTGCACAACAGGATGTCCTCTTGAGCAGAGATCCCTCTCCAGGTTACTCTTTGAGGCCGAGATATTCCTTGGCACTTTCTCGGCAGTGATTAATAGCATGCTAAACTTTGGAATTTTAGCTAAGTGGTATAAAGAGTTGATTGTGTTCATATAATCCTTTAGACATAAACTGTTGACCAAGTCTAGGGCTAGAATTGAACCCAGGCGCACCTAGACTTATTTCTGAGAAGTTTAGAGAGCAATGGGGTCCTTTCTGAACCTTATGACTCAGTGGTAGGATCTTCCTGACAGTTTTGTCTGGCCCTGTCCCTATGAAATTAATAATCAAGTGTACCATGCCATCAAGTCTTGTTAAACCACTGCCATATCACCGTTAAACTTTGTTAACTTACTATTTTATAGCAACGAAATATATTGCTGTTTCTCTCTTATGAGTGAAGTGCATTACTCCTCCACTTCTGAAGGACCACTTAGAGAGATGCTAGAGCTAATCTGAATTCAACTGACTCCATTTGAGAAAAATGCTGGTGTTCGCTAGTTCTTCCAGGAAAAAGCATCTTGCCACAGGAGACTCCCGTTGTGTAATTCTAGTGATGCCTTAAAGGCTGCAGCTGATATTCTTTCTACAGGGAGGACCCTGGAAAATCAGGCTCTCCTGACCCATCCAGACAGCTGAAGCTACCTTTTTAATTACTGATCTATGTGCATTACAAATGCACTTTGTGACTAATGTAATACTATAATGCCTTATTCCACGTCAACTGTACAGGTGTCAGGGGACTTGAAATGGGTATGGTAATACCAGGCTTCAGAAGGTAACCACTAGCAACACAAATGCAGAACAAAGTTATGTAATATCTCCTCATGCTACCCTCCCCCACCATGTGCTTAATCAACAGGAGGGAAAGTGTATGTGTGGAGGGGAATAGGGCAGCAGAGGCAATTCCGAGGGTGACGGAGTTAGTCTGAGATCTCAGTCAGCCCTGGTTTGTAATAAGGGAATGGGGTATCTGTCGTGCAGAGAGAAAACCACAAACAATGCTCTGCAAGGTACTTGACAGAGATAACTGACATCTGGGATGTCTGGTTAAAAGACAGCTCTGAGCCGAAAGCCTTTCTGCTATATTAGCACCACCACAAATCTAGGCTACCTGTCTCTGGGCCTTCCCAAGAGGTCTGAACTCACACAGAGAGAGCTATCATCTGCTCCTTGTGTAGACAGTTCCAAATAATCTCATGGCCCTGTCATATCCTGTTACAGGAATTATTTCACCCTAGGTGCTTGCTTAAATACTTCTGTTTAAGGATAGCCCTAGTTAAGTTGTTTACTCCCTCTATATTTTTTCCTCCACCAGTTCGGAAAGAAGGCAAAGGCTTCATAATGTTTAAGATAAATACAAAATTGAAAGAAAATACATGCAGGATAGTAAAGAAACTAGGAAACAGAATCTGAGTTACAGAACAGAGAGAGAAAAAAAAAGAGCAGATTTGTACCTACAAGCCATAAGCTTCATACCAATTTCATTTCCTGAAATTATCACTAAGGTCACTATTAAATTATATGTCATTATCGGAAATTGGATTCATAAGCCTTTCTTTGAGATCTAAACCGCTTGGAAAGTATCTTCCTACCATCTCTCCTGTGCTGCAAAAACCCACCTTTATTTCTTCAGATAAGCTATATAATATGAGTATAATAGTTTATCTGTATGCATGGTATATCCTAGAGGAAAACATGGAGATAAAAAAAAACAGAGGAGGAGAGAACCACTAACATATTTAATACCAATTCAGAGCTTACACAAAATAGAGAAAGAGGCAGGGCAGGGGTGCTATACCAACATGATCTCTTAGAACAGCTCTTCCTCCAGGCTCATTAGTTTTGCTACAGCACCTGGTCATGGGCTGTGGTGAGCCTGTCTGTATACACCTGACAGAAACACCTAACATCTTAGACTCCACCCATGCAAGGCCAGCAACTGATAGGAACTGAGCAGCAGTCTGACGTCTTTTATAAACCTTGACCTTGCTTAGTCTTTCTTATAAGAGTTAAAACATAACCCTCTTCACCTTTTTCACTCATGTACGGCTGATGTTTCTACCTGGGAAGGTGGGACTGTGTTATGCTGAATGCTTTCTTAAAAAGGGCCTGGCTGTGAGAAGGATGTGGCTGCTGGAGCTGGTCCTGCCCATCTCAGGGACGTTGTCCCAGGAACAGATAAGGTGCAGTGGTGGGTGGACAGGGATGTTGCTGCTGAGGTTTCAGGCTGTGGCTGCCGTGCTGGCTACAGCAAGTGGCATGCAGTGAGGCTGCAAAGGAAGAAGACCATGAACGCAGAGGAGCAGCACCAGCCTCTATGGTGCCAGCCCAGCCACCCAGAGAGAATTGCACTGTGCAGTCCACACTGTTGTTGGCCTCAGCTGGAGCTCTCACAAATGTCTGGGCATGAAGGCAAACCCACAGGGAAAACAGGACCAGTCCTTACACAAGAGCTTTTCCCAAAACTACCACGTGCACCTCTGCTTCCCACAACTGTCATTGTTCACTATGCAGTGGATTCAACTAAATTTCTTCAAAATACAGTCAGATCTGGTATGGAGCAATGATTGTAGCGCAGTTAAAAGTCCTTGTCTATTTTTCTTGTGTCTTCAGCTGAGGCCACTGATGATACAGAGACAGACGGGGCAGGATCTGTGGTTTGCTATCAGCAAAGAGTGTGTACAAAGCTGTAAACTGGTACCCCTTTCACTTGCTAAAGTAGATATTTGCCTTCCTTCCCTGCCTGCCCAAAGGCACTTGCACGTCTTTAATTTGCAACTGCTACTTCTGCTTTTGTGCCCTGAACAGAAATTATGGATTTGGTGTTTCCACGCATTAGGTCTCACTGCCAGGATTGTCCCGAGGATCAATGAAGGTGCAGTGCTCTGCTGCTGCCACTTATTTCCACCACAACCAGGAATCAGGTGAGGTCATGACAACTCCGCTTTCCACCCTGTGTCCTGCAAAGGGAATGGTCACTGTCACTCTGCAGTCTGGCGCAGTGGGATGATATGTTGCCCTCCAGCAGACCTGCTCAAGCAGGCCTGAGGCTGATCCACCACCTGCCTGCACCCTGATATGTTCCCATCCATCCTTCTTGCTACAAGCTATAGGGTAGATATGCACGAAGAGGGGGAAATTATGACCAGAGCCAAAAGAGGGATATTTCATTTCACTCACAAACTTACAAAATATTAGTAAAAGCTTAGTGCAGTAATAGACCCAAATTTACCTAGTGTATTATGACCATACTGACAATATACATATTGTGCACCATGGGATTCCAACATCTGGTTTAAAAAGAGAACAGAGGGTGAGAAAAGTGCAAAACTAGTTGTGTAGCCCAAAGCCAAAGCAGTGCATCCCAGACTTACTCAGGCAGCCCCTACATTTCCAGGATGACAGGAGAGAACTGGAGAAAGAGGGTCAATTCTTTTACCTAGGTAATTAAAGCCTAAAAGTTAAGTGAAATAAGAGAAAATTTTCAAGCAATGTGGTGCATGGGTTTCTCTCCACACAGCGGGTGAGGAAGTTTTTGAACTCTATCAACACATAGTATCAGCACAGCAACTAGAAGACAAATTTATTTTGCCTGACATTTTAAAAATATTTAGGAAAACCTGTAACCCTAAATTGAGCATTGTATTTGAGCAGCTCCAATTTTTGCCTCATCATGTTGTAACAAATGAAATTGACATGTATACAGCCAAACCAAGACAGAACGACCAGCAGCAACTGTCTGAGATTACCGAAAATGATATGCTTAGAGACAAAATTGTTTTCCATGTGACTGACAAGAGGCTGGGAGAGAGGTTATTAAGGGAAATGGATTTCTGCTTGCAAAAAGGCAATAGGCATCTGCCAGGTCTTGGAAGCCATGCACTGCTAGGGGCGATAATGTCTGGGCAAAGTATTGAAAAGTCTGTATAATAATGCTGTCAATGGAAGCTGCATGAAAAGTGGCAGATCTAGAGCTCAGCAATGAACAAGACATGAAAATCAGCAATAAAGACAGAGATGCTGGCCTCCCTGCTACTGAAAATTATTCTGCACGGACAGCACAGGAGATGCTAAGGGCAGAGCTTTCTTACCCCAACAAAAAACTTTTCCAAAAATCACAAGAACCCAGTGTCTCTTGCTAGGCTATGCCTGCCAAAAGTAGAAGATGTCTCGGCCTTGGAAAGCATTTTCGGGTGTCGGAGTTGATAATAATATCTGATTTTGTTAAAAAAAGTCGAGGAACTGACCAATTAAAGTAAGATTCTATTTCATCCATAAATTAGGAAAAAGAGACACCCACATCATTAATTGCTGTAGAAAGCTGTTGCCCAGAGTCATGACAGAAAACAGAGCTGTGCTACATACTATCTACAATCACAGAGAAAGGCATAATGATGAGACTATAGGGAACAAAAAACATTGTATCTGTAATCTGATGAAATTACTGAAATATTCATGAAGGAACATTACTGTTTTATGAACCCTGTGCATTGCTCAGAGATCCATACGTAACTCATCCAGAAGCTGGGAGCGTGGAGACAGAGGACACCCAGCTGCTATGACACAGGATGCCAAGTAGGCCTTGTTTGGTTTTTTTTTCTTTCTCCTTTCTTTAACAATGACTCCTGCCATCTCTTCTGATGCTGCTGTTCTCATGTGCATGGAGTTGGCGCCACTGGGAGCTAGTCAGAGTGATGGCTGACAGTGCAAAACCTCCCTTGAGTGCAATGCAGTACCACCCTTTGTGGAATTGTTCAGACCCATCAGTGGGCCAAGTTCTGCCATTCTGCACGAGGCAAGGCAGAAGGAGAGAATGAAAACCTTGAGGAGGAATCAAATCCTAGGAATAACCCATATTTCTACATAGAGGTCCCTTTGGCCCAGCAGAAGAACATAGGATGAGTGGTGCTCACAAGTCCTAAGGGCAATGACCTGGACAGGAGATTGACAAACTTGCAGTTCAGTTCAGCATGGACTTGCTGCCTCTTTACTCTGCTACTTTTGTTTTCCTCCTCCTAACCACTCATATGTACATTTAAATGCAAAAAAATGTAAAAATGTAAAAATGTAAACATTAAAAATGTATAAATAAGTAAATAAATAAATAAATACACACACACATATACACTATATGTATATACTACTGCAAAAAGGCATTAGAGATTTGTGAGCCAGGCAGTGCTGCATCAGGGACCAGCCCATTTAAGGCTCCAAGGTCAAGTGGACTTGCAGGACCGGTGTACCACCCAGAAAAGATTGGTGGAACTGGGCCTAAGACATCCATCAAAGAGGACTGGGGATGATGAGCCATGCTCTGGGGTTTGCCTTTGCTCATCTAGTTAAAATCAATAGGTTTTGCGTAAGCGGTTTTCTGTAACCGATGAACTGCCTGGAATGCTGCTGAAAAGTTCCAGAACTCTGAGGGGCAGTTTAATTACAAACTCCTATGAAGACAGGAGATCCCAGGGAGGAGGTTCCTGCTGTGAACAGCACACACATAATGGGTCAAATTCCTCAACAGACACAAACCAACTCAGTGGCCCTTGTCTGTACAGTGGCAGCCAGGTTTCAGAGAAGGTCTGATGCATTGACAGCCATGTTTCTTGCTTCCTGAGTGTCCTAATTCCAACTGGGATAGTTAATTTTTTTTCTAGTAGCTGGTGCAGTGCTGTGGTTTGGATTTACTATGAGAATAATGCTGATAAGACACTGATGTTCCAGCTGCAGTTAAGAAGTGCTTACCCTAAGTCAAAGATTTCTCCAGTTTCATGCACTCTGCCAGTGAGCCGATGCACAAGAAGCTGAGAGGAAGCACGGCCAGGACAGATGACCTGAACTGACCAAAGGGATGTTCCAAATCACAGAACTTTATGCTCACTATAGAAACTGAGAGAAATTGGTCGGAGGGCGTCCATTACTGCTCAGGGATGGACTGAGCAGTCCTAAGTGGGTGGTGAGCAATTCTGTTGTGTATCACTTATTTAAAATTGAGTTTTAATCCTCTTTATCTTTTTGTTATATCTCTTTTCTTTGCTATCGTTGTTGTTGTCTTTGTTGTTATTATATAGTTACTTTATTTTATTTATTAAACTGTTCTTATCTCAACCCATGGTGTTTACCTTTTTCCAATTCTCCTCTCCATCCCACCACAGCGAAGGGGAGTGAACAAATGGCTGCATGGTACTTAGTTGCCATCTGGGGTTAACCACACTACTGAGAAATGCACTGAAATACGCTCACAGCAATCTTGTCTTGTTTAGAATCCAGGGCTATTTACCAAAGTAATAAGAAAACAGCTAGAATATAGAAATTCCTTCTCCAATTCCACCAGGTATCCTGTCATCCTCCCTGGTGTGCCTGCTTCTCCACATCCCAAACCCTTTCTTAATTCTCATCCCATGGTGCTGCAGTCAATTAACAGGCTGTAATTGTGATGGGCTGTGAAAACACCATTTTCGGTGGTGTATTCAAAACCTGTATCTGCAAATTGACTGGTGCACGAGCATGAGAATCAAATGTGTTTTTAAAACTGTGTCGTCTCTAATGAATGGATTTTCTCAGGCTTAAAACGTAATCAGTCCCAGACCTTCCTTTGGCAAGTGGCAGATACTTAGTTTAATATGTATTTGATCTCTAAAAAAGGTCTTTATTTTAAGGGGGACTTTTCGTTCTTGGTGTTAATTGTTCCCAATGTACAACTGATGCTTCTCTCCAGAATCTGTTAGATTTGTCTGCTACATCTGTGCCTTACATGGAAGTGGTCCAGAAAATACAGCCCATGTCCAGAAAATACATATGGCAAATGGTTATTATTTATATGCATTTAAGATTTTCTAGATTAGGCTGAACAAATAGAAATTTACCTGGAGAGTGCTATGTTTGGTACATCTACTGCACATTGTTATTAAGGAGCAAAATGAAATCTAAAATGGAAACCTCTGCACTCCACATTATATGTAGCTACCATATGATTTTCCAAGAAGCCATTCAAAATGAAACAGGTACTAGGCAATGAGGCATTATTTGCTACCTGGAGGGCAGACAGAAGTCATGCAGTTTAATTGCCACCATGAGGCTGGGACAACTTTCCCAGCCAGCATGTCCGCTTCAAAAATGTACTGTACAGCATCACTCCTGGAGCCTGCCCATTTCAGCTAAAAGCTCCAGCTGAGAAAGAAGTCATCATTCTGGGTAAGATGCTTCCAGAGAAGGACATGAGGTTGATGTGACGCTGCAGAGCACCCAGACGGGATCAAAGAGAGTGACTGTGAGCTGTTGTTCCACTTCTCCAGCTAGAAAGGATAGGCACTACAGGGACAGGCTGCCTCAATGATGTTTTTACCTTGCTTTTCTGCCTCTAGCTAGCACAACAGACCCTTCCTCCTTCCCTCTGCAAGACTGATCATAACAACTTGGGTGTCCCTGGGATAGAGAGGACTACCCTGAGCCACTCATTCACCTGTGGTGTGTGCTGCCTCTGCTTTGTGGCCTAGCCAAGATTCAACCCTTGTTACAGCTCTGAACACAGTCTTATAGGACTTCTAGGGGCCAGGATCTCTTGGGTGAATCTGGACATGTAAATCGTGGCTGAGACATGCACTCATAAAATGATTCATTAAAGCTAAGTAGACTTCTTCAGAAAAGGAGAATATAAAGGCACCAGTCTCTCTCTCTCCCTGTATATTGATGCAAACACACAGCATAAATGTGAAAATTACTCTGTCGCTGCAACTGCTCAGTCCTTCAGCTTCTTCTCCTAAAAGAAATGTTCTTCACCTTTTAGCCACCTGTTTTCTTGGCAACTGCCAAAGAATGAATTCCTCTCCTTTGTCCGATGTGACAGGGTCCCTCCCAGCCTGGTAATAACAATGCATTTGCATCAGCGCTAGAAATATGTCTACTCTGCAGGTGTATTCAGCAAAGACGTGAAAAGTACTACAGTCTCTTTAATGTGACCTTGCCTCTCCATGAACTAAGGCATTTCTCTTTCCTCTGCTCTAACAGAAAACATACTTTATTAACCATCTCTTAATACGTATCTAGCAAACATTGATCAATATCTGGTGTCTTGGGAAAAATCCATTCTCAAAAGCTTTTAGTGTCTGAATTTGTCTCCTGCTAGACACCTCGTATAACGTAGAGGCATATTTGCAAGGAAACGGTAAACCATTGACTTGCTGGTGAGTGTATGACGTAACTGAAGTGATTAAAATTATATATCACTTAGTAGTTTTTAGAGAAGCCCCTCTGCTGGGAGGCAGCACATGTCAAAATTTTATAGGATGAATTTTTAAAGGAAAAAAGTCAAAGATATGAAGTTTGCGTAATATCATATAACTAATTTTATTTCTGTCAGGATGCTAGTATGTTTCTCACACAGTAGCAACAGTACTCACAAATCAAAACCCAAAACTATTACGCCTGGTTTTCCTGAACTGATGCTAAACAAAGAAAAAGAGCACAGAGAAAACTAGAGCCAAGAAGGCTGCAGATATATTCCAGAGAAGTTTCTACATCAAAAATTCAAGAATAAAAGTGTTCCTTTGAGGGCTGTACCCTGCTTCCACACTAAGACGAACTTAAGCCTATACATAACAGCATCTCCTGGGAAGTTTCACAATAACTGTAAATCCTCTTCTGTAAACATAATGGGTTGACTGCCGAATTTACTGCAAACTCCAGAGACATTATAATCCTTGGCAATGTATCCAGAACATCCCTCATATAAACACATAAGAGCACAGGGCCAGGCTTGCACCAGGTTTCCTCCTGACTTTCTTTTTCATTCCCTCCAGTTACAGAGAACACAGACCCCCAGTTACATGCAGAGTAGCCTCTCACCCATGTTCTATGGAACCGCTCCATCCTCTACCTATTGCAGCACTTAGGTATCCTGCCTTACTGCTTTCTTTTGGGGCCAAGAGCAAACAGGAACGTGGCTTCCTCAGTAACACCTGCTCAGTGTTAGGGTGCTCACTGCTGTATGTGACATGTGCCAGATATCACTGGAAAAGCATGCACAAGCATCATCTGTGAACAGGGATCTCCAAACAGCTGTTTGACAGGGAGAGCTGTGACTCTGGATGTGCTGGGCTAAGACATTCCCACCACTGCTGCTTACAGTCAGCAGCCCAGATGCTGGCAGAAGATGATAGTACTCGTGTCTCAGACTCAGTTTGCCATTCTGCATATTAAACTGCCCTCGAGGGCAGACTGGTGCTAAAAAACACCCTCCCGCACTGGAGTGGGGAAGGCAGTAGCAACTGACAGCTGACAGCTCTCAGAGCAGTGAGATCTGAACACAAGTTTGCTGTGTCTTAATAATTCTCAGCCCGTGGGCAGACACATGTAAAATATGTACCATGCCATGTTCTTGCTACCAGGGCAGAGATGAAACTTGGGGAAGCAACAAAACATGTCGACTGGATTGGGGCTGTAAGCCAGATGATACAGAGGAGTTGGAGCTTGTGCCAGCATTTACACTCAGTTTCATGGGTGCTCTATGTTTATCTCATTGTGACGTCCCATCCTGAAGGGGAAGGGAACACACAAGATTCATGAATGCTCGTGGTGGAAAGGAATGACAAAAGTCAGGATGTCCACAACAGCTTTCAGAGTTCTACTAGTAAATTACACTCTTGGCACGGAAACTGTTATAAGTTAGTCCCTGATATCCTGTATGAGCACACAGCACTGGGTTTGGGATAAAGGAGTAGGGTGAAAGGAAAGAGAGAAAGAGAGATTAATTAAAGAGGAGGAGAGAATGAAAGGAAAAGAGAAAGAGAGATCACCAATCCTGGCTACAGTGGCAAACCAGCTGGAGTGTCCTGGGGGTACCTATACACCTGGGCTTGCTGGGAATACATTTTATTTCCCCACCCTAGAGATAAGCTTTTCACTTTCTATGCAAATTTGTTATCATGCACAGTCCATTACTCTAGACTTTTCTGGGAAAGGGTTGGAGGGCTTCAGGGGTCTTGGGTGGTCCATGCCCACTTCTCAGCCTCCTCCCTGCACTTCTGCTGTGTTGTTGTGCTCATCTCCAGGAGCCAGAACAAGGACGTTTGTCCCAGAAATGTGCTGCCCTACCTCCTTATGGCCTCTTCTCCAGCCACATCCTGTTCTTTCTCGGTGTGTTATCACCAACAATTCTTGGCTGTTATCACCAACAATCCATGGCTGCCCCCACAGATATCTGGCTGTCGGTGTTGGACACATACACATTAGCTCCCTTGTCTTCTAGGATTCTACACTCAAGAGTTAGCATTTTTCTTGACCTCCTGGCAGTAGCACAGAGCTGTATGGGCTCTTAGTTATGTAGCCCTGAAGTCAGTTCTGCACTCAACAGCACAGCCCTAAAAGGGGGAATAATCTGGAACAAGCTGAAGTGAAGGCCCTGGGTGACAAACATGCACTGATCGGCTTCACTGTGTTCTTTCTCTCCCACTCTGAGACAAATCAGCCATCCTAAGAACAGGAATTAAATTAAAGGCTGTTTGCACTGCTGTTCACCCGTTGGCTCAGTTTGCCTGTTCCAGGTATGCTCCTTCCAAATTAGCAAAGATTTATTGAAGAAGATTTTGTTGAGCTCCAACAGTGGCTGCCCTCTCCTGCCTGGGAATCCCTCAGAGTCCTGCCCCCTGCACAGGCCAAGCTGGCTGCAGACAGTCTGCTGCTTGTATCACCCTGCTACCATAAAGCAACCTGACAGGGAAAGAAAAGCACCAGAGTGCACTTAGTAACTCGTTCAGCAAAAACCAGTTATGGATCTATAAAAAGTTATTTAACTTTTTTTTTTTTAAGGTTGGAGCTGAAGGAATCATTTGGTTTCTTATTACGTTTTTACTGTGTAAATACTTCAAACATGTTACATCACAATAATAAACAAATGTCTCCAGCTGTTCGCTTCTCCCATTCAGATTCTAAATTCTGGTCCAAAGAGTACCCATCACTTCCCTTTTTTCAGCTCTAATACATTTCTTTTCTTCTCATCATATCATCAGTATTTCTGTGAACAGAAGGACTGTTGCCAGCAAGTGGAGCCAACTCTGATTAGTCCAGAATCTTGTTCAGGCAGCTACCAGCAGAATAACAAAAGCCCACCCTGGAAAGGCAATAACAAAATGATTCCTCTCACAAGTTTGATCCTTGCCCTCCAACTTTCATCTGCAGTAACCAGCAGGTCAGGTATTTTTCAGTTCACTCCAGGAAGGAAAGGCTTATTTTCCTTATGAAGAAGTTTACTGGAAAATTGAGCCTCTCCATACTTGCCCTTGCAACTGCAGGAGCACAGCAGACACAGAGTGATGTGGGAGTCATGGAAAAATTTAGGCTGGTAAAGACCTCTAAGATACAGAGGTAGCCCTGAGCAGGACACTTTCTGCTGTGGAAAGCTGTGTGCTCTATCCCATTCCCACCAGGGTCAAGGGCACCTGAACACCTCTCTGCATCCATGGTAGAGGTTGCCTGCCCTACCGGGCACCCTCATTCATCTCCTGGCAGTCAGGTGGTTAAGCAAAGCCTAGCATGAGGCAGCCAAATTCAGTTTCAGCCCTCAGCTACGGCTGTGGTCAGGGCTGCAGCAGCCAGAGATGGGTGGGTTTAGTTAGCTGTTCCACTCAGCTTCCCAGCATCCCAGGGATGTGGGAGAAGCCCATGCCTCTCCCATCAGCAGAGCCCCAAAGCAATTTGCAGCTGATTACTTTGTTCCACCCCTGTTGGTGTACAGCTGACAGCTGACACATGGAAGATACAGATGACTTGAGAAATCAGCTCCCCTCCTGACTCACATGGAGGAAAGATGCCATAGTGACAGCCGGTTGCAGATATGAGAGAAATCGAAAATTAAAAATAAATAAATAAATACACCCCAGCACTGCAGGGTGATATTCTAATGATATGAAATGGATGTGTCAAAAATAGAATACACCCACTTAAAATGAATATCTTTTAAAGAAGTGAATGTTCTTTGCAGAAGATGAAAGGCTGCACAGCGTAACACATGGGAGGGCAAATAAATGAGTAATGGTTCCAGGGAAGGTAACCACTCCAATGTGAAGAGCATTTCCAGTTCCCTGCACTGCAGCTGTACAGAGCTCCTTAGTACAGAGCACATGTATTATGCACATTTTAATTTCTTTGCCAGGCCTCTAGGAAGACGGAATCTTTGAAGCCAGGTTATGACAAGCAGCACCTGGTCACTCTGACCCAGTACCGCACTGAGTCCACAAGAGAAGCTCTGTGAGCAAGTCCCATGTCTAGACACCCATAATTCCTCATAAAACTGGACAAATGAGTGAGGCTTGCGTGACAAAATTTAGATCTTCGAGTTAAGAGGTATAAGCTGTTGTCTGATTTAAACAGGTACCACCAGCCGTCTTTAAGACCTAAGCCACATCAGCGAACTATAGGCTGAAAGGAGGCAAAAAAGATTCAGGACTAACAACAGGCAAAATTACACATAAGCTCCTAGTGCAACATGATATTTAACAAGTAAATGGGTTTCCATGTGTATGAATGAGGGAATAGGATTTAGCACTGAGGTCTTTCCAGCTTTCTAAACAGAACTGATGAGTTCGATGTCAGAATCCCATAAATTTTTCGCTTGTCTCTGCTTTTAAAGGGGTGTTAAAAATAGATTTCCTTATACTTGCAAAGAGACGTTTAAAAAAAATTGAAGAGACTTTCATGAGAAAAAAAATTGTGGTTTCAGGACAGCCTTATTGTATAAGTGATTCAAGGAGCCCGAGCTGCTTATCACAGAAAAAAAAATCAGAAGATAAAGGGGTGACTTGATAACAGAGTACAGGCAGATTCACAAAGAGAAAATCACAAATATTAAAGGGATTTTTAAAATTGATAAAAAAGCCATGCATAAACTCACTGGCTGGAACTTAATGCCAGACAAATTAGAAACAAGGAACAATTTGTTACAGCAAGGATGATTAACCATTAGGACAAGGCATTTCTGAAAGCATTGGATCCTTTTTTTCTGCTCAAATTCAGAAAGAATATTTTCTTGGCAGGGAAGCTTATTCCACAAGGTTATGGTCCTATATACAGCAGTAATAGATGAAAGTATATCATCTCTGTTGCAGCAGTTTGGGCTGGATGTCTCTTCTGGCCTTCATATCTGTCTTTCTCTGGAATGAAGTAAAGGATACCTGACCCAACAATTATTGCAAATACCCTTTTGAAGGGTCAGACTCATGAGATACTTTTTAATCTCACAATGGCCCCTAATCTGGCTGTTAATGACAATCCAGCACATTAAAACCATATCTCTAATCTCAAAATAAATTCCTTTTTTATTCCTAAAGAAATAAAATTGGATCAATGTGAAATTGATGTGATGCCCCAACTGAAGCCATTGTTAGCTAGAGTGGGTGTCATTTTCCAAGCCCTACTCTAGTGGCCTCCTGTGCCGGGAACATTATTCTTAGAGTTTGTCTGAAGAATGGAAAAACTGCAATAAAAAATGTGTATCTTCTAGACAGAATCAACAATATTCAGTGACAGAAATCCTACAAACAAAAGAATAGAAAATGTCATACATTTATAGCCACACGAGAGATCAACTTGTCTAGTAACTATCTGTTGCATATAAAGCAGTTAATGTAAGGGTGGGTAAGAAGTTGAGTCAAACCTGGCATCGAAATAAACTCAGTTTTTGACAATGTTGTACACTCTAGTATATTCCCTACCGAGCTTGAAGCTCACAGTTAGCCAACTGTCTGCTTCCTAAGTGCATGTTCGTTTTGTCCCAGCCAGCAAGACGACCTCAGCAGTTACACCAGTACAAAGGGAGAACTTCTTGTAGCAGCAAACACAAGTCACCTAAGCAGATTATTTGCTTGGTCATCCAGAAGCTTCTGCAGTGAAAGTAATGGAGTAGCCATCCCCAGATTCTGAAGAGAACGAGCATCTCTCTCTGGGAAATCCTTATACTGTGCTGTGGCTGTGCTGGATGCCCTTCACAAGAGCACAGATATGTTTTGCATGCGTACAAGGCAGCTCCTCCTGCTCTCACAGCCTCCCAAGGATGGCACCCAAATGCGGCAATAGGGCAGTCTCTAGCGGCAGAGCAATCAGCAGCAATTACTGACCATATTACACCCCTGCTTTTTTCTAGGTTGCAATGTTCTGTGGTGTCTCCAGTTTGGTAATCCCACCCCATAGCCGACAAAGCTCTCTGGGATTAGCACAGTGCACCTGTAAAAGGATTGCTGTGAGACGCTCTGCCACACCCAGACTCTCTGCGACTGACCATCGGAGCACAAAACTGGAAGGAAACTTGTTACTCATGAATCATGCTGCTTTGTTTGACTGGACAAGAGTAACTTAATTTCTGGCAATCCAGTGTACATGTTTCTGTGGAAACAGGGACCAGCAGAATGCACACTCATAGCCACTGGTTTGCTCCAGTCTCCATGGAAACAATCATTGCATGGGAGAAAAAAAAGTGGTAATGATTGCAAACTAATGACTTACTGAAAGCTTTTCTCTGCCTTAATTTTCCTTTTGTCTTCCTTATTGTTGTAAAATAAAGAGGGCATATATGGTGATGTCTCAAATTCGTGATATGACAAAGGTCAGAGTCAGAAAACATGGGATGAAGGTCCCAAAGCTCAGGCAGCCCTGCACCAGGCCCCTGAGAAACATCTAGGGTGCAAAAGATGGGCTTGCATTCTGCAGAGAGCAAAAGGCGGGAGGCAGACCCACACAGCTTGCACAGACATGCTCGTTATCTACGAACACAGCCCATCCCAGACTCCCAGGCTACTGGAACGAGTGAAAGCAATGCACCTCGAGAGACTGACCATCACTTGCATGCTGACGAGGCAGCCCTGTGGTGATGAGGGTCTTGGCAGAGGGAGGACACACGCATGTGGTGATGCCAAGGCACACATATGACTTTCCCAGTCCCTTCAGCTTCCTAAACTTTCTTCACAGAGAAACTCTGTTATTTTGCCCTTCCTTTTGCTTTTTGTCTTTTACAGTGGTTGGTGAGTCTCACAACACGACTCCCACACAACTGCCTCACTTTCTGTGGCATGACCTCCAAAGAAATACCCATCATGGTAACATAAAAAAGATCCATCTTGTTAAAATCAGCTGAAGATTTTCACACAGTCTGCATGTGACCCAAAGTTTTCATACATTTCTCCCTTTTCTTCTGAGGACCTTTACAGTGACCTTCTGCAACTGCTTTTTCTCACTCTCTTTTCTTTCATTCCTAGGGTCACTAGCATCTTTAGCCCTCATATATTTTCACAAGAAAAACACACATGGGCACCTTTTCTTTCTGTCAGCAACCACTGTTCAGGATTGTTGATTACTGTTTCACCTAATTTTGCCTTTTACAGATATTCTCATCTCCCACTTTCTTCTGGTAACACTGACAGAAATATCCTACTAAGCAGGGATGCACTGTGCAGGACAAAGCATGCACTGCACTGACACGGCTCTCCACTGTGACTCACCAAACGCACAAAGACATGTCACCATGTCCCCAGGATGTCAAAGCCCATCCAGCCCACAGCCCATTCCTGTCTTTGTGGGTACAATTGCAGCAGGTTTTAGCCAGCATATCCTTGTGCACAAAGGTTGAAAATGCTGTCGTTGTCCATAAAAGGGAAGAGACTGTCAGGACAAGATGAAATGCAGCTGAGGAAGACTGGCAGTATGGCAAGGGGTCTGTAGCCTGATAGAGAGGAAATCTTGTGGTCACACAGGCATAGTAGACAGAGGCTGGTTAAACACTGGAAAGCTGAATACATGACTCATCTCCCTACTCCTTTACTTGACCTTGGCCTGTAAGGGTCAATCCCAGCAAGCATCCTTCCAGGAAATACCCCTTGTCTCAGTTTCCCCATTTGTTCCTTTGCCTTCACGACAATGGATTACACATAGCTCTGGTGTGGTTAGTGTGACTGCTCCTTCCTTTGGTAGCTATTTAAGAGCAGCAATCCCACAAAGTACTCCACTGCCTATTCCTGCTACACAGTTTTGTGGTGAGACATTCTTTCCTGGTGCACACACTTGCCTCTTCAGGGGCAAAGACTTTTCATGTTCAAGCAGATTTAACTAAGGGTATTTAGATGGCTGTTTCACATCCTCACAGCCATCCTGTGAACAAAGCTTCTTTCTGCTCAGGCAATCTAAATAAATAAAACTCAATGCTAATAATTACCTGACTATAAATACATGGCAGGAAATAATTGAGCCATTTCCATGAGGAGCTTAAATTGTCTTTGGCACCTTAGACTAGCAAAATGAAAGGTCCTAACATTCGTGCTGCTTCTTAATTGTTCCATGTCTGCCAGAAAATCAGATCTAGCCCATTTTCAATGGGATTTAGGGACTTAGGCCAGGAAGATACCTAGTGTTCCCACTAGACTACACTAGACTGCAATTTTTTTTGTACTACAGTGATGCCCAGGAGCCCAAAAGCTAAATAGCAACACGTATTCTTAGTCCTGTTTGCCCCTCATCCCAGCATAGTGCTCTTTTCACTGGGGAGTTCTCATTCTGATTGGGAGTTACAAGGCAGAAATGAGACAATAATGGTGCAAAATATATGCTAAGGAAGGAAACAAAAGCAAGAGGAGCAATAAAATTGCATGTCAGAAACACGGTCTTTCAGAGCATAGCTGTATTTTATGCTTTGGTTAAAAGTATTTTCTGTGGGTCCAGATTGGAAAGCCAAGGAAAATAACAAAAGTAGTTTTAAGTATGCAATTATAATTTGTGAGGTTGTTGTTTCAGTGTGGACGGTTGGGATGGATGGTGACGAGAGATCTCTATAGTCTGGTTTTAGAGCATGAGATTTATTGCTAAGGGCGTGCAAGGGGCCTTGCTTGGAGCTGCCAGCCGCAGCTCAAAGCAGGCCAGAAAAGTGAAAGAGAGCAAGAGAGAGAGAGAGCAAGAGAAGTCTAAGAGAGAGCAGGAGCAAGAGAGAGAGAGAGCAAGAGAGACGTCTAAGAGATGTCTAAGAGAGAGAGAGAGAGAGAGAGAGATCTAAGAGATGTCTAAGAGAGAGAGCAAGATTCTCCTTTACAATACAATAAATCTTCTTCTGTGTTGAATATTCTAATTTTCATCAACCAATCTAGTACAAGATGCAAATCCTATAGCATTTAAATACAGCCTATAAGAATCATTGCATTACCATACTGTGTTACATTTTAAACCCTAAAAACCACTCCTTGGATCTTTTCTGCCAAGCTAGTAGGGTCTGTTCTGACCCTTGGACCTGTCTGCTAGCAGAAGGTATTTGTTCAATAAAAGGGGATTATCTTCAGCCGGCCACACCATTGTTTTCCAGTTCTTCAGTAACTGAGGCCTGGTATCTCAAAGTATGCCTTCATTTCAATTTCACCTATAGTTTCCATGTTCTCAGCATCTTTTGCTAGGCAATAAGGCTTCCCTGTTTCATCTTCCCCAACAATAATTAAATGCTGAAATATTGTTTTTCTTCATTCATTTTAATAGACCAGAAGGCATACTTGTCTCACGTCAGCTGTCATAAAAGCAAAACAGAAAATTCAAAGTTCAATATTTGAGTGGGTACAAATTCTGGGAATGCCAACAGCATTGTAGTCATAAAAACGAGGACCTAACAAATACCAAATACTTCACAGGCCTTACAGGTTGTTCCTGTCAATCTTTAGGTCACTGTCTCTTCCACTTAAGATCAAGCAACTGTCCCTTCTTCTTTGGGACACATCCAGAGTTACAAAGAACCTCATTCAAGAAAAGGTTAAAAATGTTCTGCTATGAAAACCAGATTCAGAAACAGAGACCCTGTAATACCCAAATCAATGTTAATGCTAAACAAAGATCAAGTAGGTCAAAGCATAATAAATACATTTACAGAACAGATGGGAAAGGTGAAATGAGAATGTTAACAAGAATTAGTGTGTGGCTGCTGAGACAGAAAGACACTGAGCAATTAATTACCTAGCTAAAGCTGCTTTCTCTTGCTGTATAAAAGTTTCAGAAATACAGAGAACTTCATAAATCCCTATTCATAGACTTTAGCTGTTACATCCTGGCATTGCAACAAAGTTGAAGTGGATTGGGACAAGAGATCTGCAGGATGACAGTCTCTACAAGGTAGTAACTCTACATGTTGATATTTCCACTTAAGGTATGAGTATTCTTTTTATAAATGACAAGTGAACTGTGATAGTGACAAGGTTTAAACAGCATATGGAAATTTATCTCCAAATCACATGTCATATCAGAGGTTTGGCAAGTCACTCCACTCTCAAAAGTAAAATCTATGAAAACACAATCTGCATAACACTAGCAATGTCAGAGTTTTGCTTTCTCTTTTACCCTGACTGAACAAGAGATAATGGAAGACACTCAGGTGGAAAATTCACATGACCCACGTTCTGCACTGCCTGCAAAGCTGTGTTCAAATCTCATTTTCCTAATGTAGCTGTCGATCAGAGAAGAGCTGGGATGCTGTGAGGAGTCTGGACTGCACAAGTACCTAGATGAATGCTACCTCATTTGCTTTTCATGTAGCCTGCAGGATCACTTTACTCAGGTCCACATGGTAGAAATCAGCATGTCTGCTCCTTTTGGCAGCTGTGTACTGCCCTGGTGGAGAACTGCCAATCCTCTCCAGAACACAGAGGGAAATAGGCTGGAGCATGGAAAGTATTGTAGTCCAGGCACGGGACGTTGTCTGACTCTCACAAAAGGGAGAAGGGGACCCATGTCTGACCTCTGCAAGAATCTAGAAACACTGCCTTCAGCAAGGTCCTCTTCTGGCATCCTCAGTACTGCCAACTATCCAGATTCCTCTATGATGTGAGAAAATAAGTCCATGAAACCCTTATGATCGCTGTGGGATTGAAAGCAAGAGAAGAGAAAACACAAATCACAGTCCTCAGGCTGTGCCTCCTTGTGCCTCTGCCAAAGCATGTGTAATACGTTCAGTTCCAAAGTCAGACATAACTAATATGCAACTAGCCATGACTCAGCCTGGATGCTTGGTTATGGAATTTGCTTCCCTTCCATGTACCCTCCCAAGCCACTGGAACAAGCACACTTTCTTTTTTTACAGTCCCCACTTCCTCCCCATTTTCACCCCAGCTCCAAATGTCACCCACTACAAAGAGAGTAGAATGAAAACGAACGGCTATAGCTACCATAAGAAATATTTGTCCTCACGTATCCAGTTATCAAGTAATTTTTTTGTTAAGTCTTGTGGGAACTGCACAGCTCTTTACATGTAAGACTAAAACAATATTTTTACAATAGCTGCCACATTTATACCTGTTGGAAACATGTTAATCTGATCAGAGGGCAGGAGTTATAATTACAGTCTGTGGGTAATTTTAATCTTCTATTCCAATGCTTTCAAAGCGCATAATTTCTATTTATCTGAACCTCTAAATGATTGCTGAAAATCTTTTAATTAAGATTTCCCAAACAGAATGAAAGGCATTTTGTTCCTCTTTACCTTTCTCCTCCCACCACTGTGAGAACCACTATCCCTCCTATGTCCTTGAGACTTCCTGCCTTGCCTACCCCACAAGATAATGAGGGTGGTAATGCCACTTTTCTGTCCTTCTTTGCTGCACAGGGACCCAATAACCTGCCCTGCTACACTTAGCCCTTCTTCCAAGCTCACGTCTTCTCTTTCTGTCATGTCTCTCCCCTCCAGTACTGCTTGAACCCTTCCACTTTTCTATGCTAGGCTCCCCACGGCATCTCACCCACCCCAAGCTTGGAGTAGCTGTCTTTTTGCCTTTGGGCATCCTTTCAACACAGCTGAAAGTGGATGCTACACTTCAGGATATAAATGGAGAAGAGCAGCCATTTCACTTGGCTCTGTCTTACAGTCAGCTACAGAGGGTGACTGATTTTGAATAAGGGCAGATCTGCGGGCACCTTTCCGTCCAGTTCTTCCTGAGGTAGCTATGAAAACACCCCCAAACTTCCCAGTTTGCAATAAAATTCAGGCTGCCAGTACTGGCCTGACCCAGTTCCCATCAAACTCAGGCAAGGGTGAGTTATGCAGTATGGTGCAGCAGCTTATGGAGAAACCTGAACACAATGCTAGTACAGACCACACTTTAGTTTGCTGCTTCATATTGGTTAATCCATCTTACTTTCTGGTTAGGCTAGTTGTCCTCAAATAGAGGCTGTATTAACACACTTGACTAATATTTCTGGACCTGAGATAACATCAATGCCTCTTCATTGCGCGGGGTAGGCAAACTCCAACATACTTCCAATTTTCCATTAAGAGACACAGGCATCTTAATTGGGCACTGGTCTGGTAAACAAAGGTAGGATGAAGGAGATAAAAGAGAGATGGAAGGCACGCAGGTGCAATCTGTGATCATTATTCAGCTGACACCAAATATCTCTCATGTAATCACTGCTTTCCTGCACAGTCTACATAAGACATGCAACTTACAACAAAATGGACTTCACACGTGTTTATGGAAACTCTTGGTCTGGCTACACAAAATGTGTACTTTTTGTTCAAAAAAATAGTTCACTCAGGTGTACCTCTACTGAGTCAGGAAGAGTGACATGCTTCCCATGCCTTAGAAACATCATGGGTGTAAAACTCAGCGGGGACCCTAGTCCTAGGGAAAAAGATCTCCCTTCCTTCTCTATCTTCTTCCAGGTTGAGATTTAAAGGGGATTTTGCTGTAGGAGAAACTTCAGAAAAAGCCTTTCCATCCCTGATCAAATCAGTCTTCTCACCCGCCACACTCCTTTTGCTGATGGCTGACATATTTTTGAAAAGAGAGGATTGAGTATGCTGATATTACCCAGCCACTCAAAACATTACAAAATTTTTGCACCTCTATTTCTGTCTCAGGGTTACAACTGTGAGATATTTTTCAGGATTTTATGCCTAATAAAATGTTGCTGTCTCTCACCAGATTCTGTCACTTTAAATTACTCAGGAAGACTAAAAAATGTGTCTTCTCTTTCTTCAAAGAAGTCACTAAAAATCACTTAGTTCATGTTTAAAATAAGCTCTCTTTTGCTCACCCTCCCTCCCACAGACAGCAGAAGAGAAGGATCTCCACGTGTCCTTCCAAAACTCCCATACTGCTAAATTACTCTCATTTCTGATACTCAAGGTCTCACCCCTGCATGAATATGGACAATGCCCCTGCAAGCAGCTGGCATTCAGGTAAAATGTGCTGCTTGCCAGCAGTCCTGCCTGGAATGCTCCTGCATGACTCTTATTCCAGCAAGTCAGGAATGACATCTGTGCATGAGTGGGACACATGGCTCAGATCAGGCTGTCAAACAGAATCAGAGAGGGAGAAAGAAGTGCTTGTGCGGCCCTCTGCTTTGCTTTCCAGTGAAACCGATCATACTCATCACATAAAATAGAGAAAATCCACTGCTATCCTCTCTCTGTTAGTGGAGTGATTAAACGGAGGGTAAGTGCTGGTCCATCTGACCCTCCTAGTGGCTGCACCTATACCTGTCTGACTAATGCCACAGGCATGCCACTTGTTGGCACTCTTCTCACTACATTACATGAATTGCCGTATCAGCTGCCCCTTGCCCCTTTGCCTTTTTAAAAGAGAACTACAGAATCACAGAATAGGTAGGGCTTAAAAGGACTACCAGTGGGGTCATGTAGTCCTACCTCCCTGCTCAAGCAGGGTCATCCTATAGCATATTGCACAGGATTACATCAGGATGGGGTTTGAATACATCCAGAGAAGAAGACTCTAAAGTCTCTCCAGGCAACCTGTTTCACAGTGCTCTCTCACTCCCAAAATGAAGATTTTTTTCCTCATATTCAAATGGAACTTCACGTGTTTTTCTTGTGCCCACTGCTCCTTGTCCTGTTGAGGGACACCACTGGAAAGAGCCTGGCCTCATTCTCTTGACACCCTCTCTTTAGATACTCACATACCTTGGGACACAGGGACATTACCTTCAGAGACATTGATAAGGTTTCCACCAGACTGAACCAGCCCAACTTCCTCAGACTTTCCTCATAAGAGAGATCCTCCAGTCCTCTCATCGGCTTCCTAGCCCTGTGTTGGACTCTCTCCTGTAGTTCCTTGACTCTCTCGTACTGAGGACCCCACAGCCTCTGTTCTAGGTAGCCACTCCAAGGCATCAAGTGGACACAGCACTCCAGGTGAAGCCTCGCCAAGACTGAGTAGAGGGACAGGATCACCTCCCTTGACCTGCAGGCAATGCTCTTCCTATTCCCCAGGATCCCATTGGCCTTCTTTGCCACAGGGCACACTGTTGGCTCATGGACAGCTTGTTGTCCACCAGGACCCCCAGGTCCTTCTCCACAGAGCTGCTTTCCAGCAGGTCACCCCCAGCCTGTGCTGGGGCCTGGGGTTGGTCCTCTCAAGGTGCAGGACTCTGCACTTACCTTTGTTGAATTTCAGATATTTCTCTTCTTCCCATCTCTACAGTCTGTCGAGGTCCCTCTGAAGGGCTACAGACCTCTCTGGGGTATTGGCCACTGCTCTGAACTTTGTGTCATCAGTGAACTTGTGGGGAGGCATCTGCCCTTTCATCCAAGTCATTGGTGAATAAATTAAACAACTTTGGGCCCAGTATTGAACCTTGTGAGGCACCACTAGTGACAGGCCTCAAACTTGACCCTGTGCCATTGATGATGGACCTTTGGGATCTGCCATTCAGCCAGTTCTCAATCCACCTCACCGTCCACTCATCCAGTACAGTGGCACAGTCTTCCTAGTAATCAAAAATCTGCAGCCCATCTGGAATATTCGCCTGCTCCAGTTTTCAGGAGGTCACAGTCATGCTTTCCTTTATCCTGTTCCTGTCATGCCTATCCCTGAAATGCTACACATGATCAGTTTCCATCCCATTAGCACTTGTAGCCAATACTGCATCTCCCAACGAATGTCCAACAGGACTAAAAATCTCAAGATCCAGAAACAGCTGAGTCTCTCAGTTCACTGCAAAGATATTAAGAAAAATTTCTTCACCAAAAGTTTGTCAAAAGGCTTTGGAAAAGGCTGTCCAGGGAAGTGTTGAGTCCCTATCCCCAAAGGTACTTTAAAAATTTGTAGAAGTGGCACTCAGCAACGTAGTTTAGTGGAAGATTTCTCAGAAGTATGTTAATGATTGGACTCAAAAATCTTACAGTTCTTTTCCAGCCTATATGGTTCTACGAGTCTATCGTTCTGTGATCTATGCCACTGAGATAATGCCCTGAAATGGTCATTAGCTTGTATATGAATAACAGCCAGCAATTATTAAATTTCGAAAGCTATTATTTCAAAAGCTGCTGGAGAGCAGTGCCATGGAAGAGGACCTGGAGGTCCTGGTCGATGGCAAGTTGAACATGAGTCAGCAGTGCCCTGGCAGCCAGGAGGGCCATTCGTGTCCTGGGAGCATAGGCACAGCATCACCAGCCGGGCAAGGGAGGGGATTGTCCTGCTCTGCTCTGCACTGGGGCAGCCTCACCTCGAGTGCTGGGGGCAGGTCTGGGGGCCACAATGTAAAAAAAGACATTAAACTGTTAGAAAGCATCCAAAGGAGGGCAACAAAGGTGGTGAAGGGCCTTGAGGGGAAGCCGCAAAGGGAGCAGCTGAGGTCACTAGGTCTGTTCAGCCTGTAGAAGAGGAGACTGAGGGGAGACCTTATCGCAGTCAACAACCTCCTTGTGAGAGGAATGCCTGGATATAATAAAAAGTTCTTCACCAAGTGCGTCGTTGGGCATTGGGTTGGACTCCTCAGGGAAGCAGTCACAGCACCAAGCCCAACAGAGTTTGAGAAGTGTTTGGACAATGCTCTCAGGAGCATGGTGAGATTCTTGGGGCTGTCCTATGCAGGGCCAGAAGATGGACTTAGATGATCCTTGTGGGTTCCTTCCAACTCAGGATATGATGAATACCACGATTCTGTGTTTCTATGAACAGGAGGGCTGCTCAGCCATCACCATACAGGCACACCTGGATCTCAGAAATGAAGGATGAAAGCTGTTGCACACCATGTTGCTAGACCATCTCTCTTATTATCCAACCAGACATTTTGCTTGTAACTTTGAAGCCTGAGGTTAAGAAAAATGGGTTTAAGTAGGAGAGGTGTGCAGGAAGGAGGAAAAAGCAGCACAGCACCCAAGTAAACCATAATTTGAAAGGAAGATATGAGTAATTGAAATATGGTGAGCAGAGATTTGATGCCATGAATGGCATGGCCTGCAGATGGTGAGGTGGGGAGATGACTAACAATTAGGTGGGCTTTGGTAGGTGGATCCTACAGTAGCTGACATTAGAAATGAACAAGGAATTTAGTGGGAGACACTGAGAAGAAAGATCGTATTTCAGAAGTCTACAGAGGAAGAAATAAAAATACTTAGGAGAAACGTGTCTTAGAAAAAAACAATTATGATAGTAAAAGAAAATATATCAGAAAAACAAAAGCTAGTATTTCAGCTAACTTCTTCAGACAAGAGGCGTACAGCATTAAATTAAGTCAATGATTTGTGTTGCAAGCAGGGCTAATTTGAACAGGTCAAGGTCTTAGCACAAGAAAAATACACTTTTCTTAGGGGAACAAGGTACCAGTATCACTTATAACTCCTGAACTTCTACTCTTCAGCCCCATTTGCACATACACTTTGCTGTCTCTAGATTCAGGTAAATTATGTGGTCAAGCTATGTGCTGTGTCAGTCCTGACACTCCAGAGGGTATTGGAAATCTCAACCAGGCTGGAATTTCTTCTCTTTTTTTCACTCTTTTTCCTGATCCACAAGTGGTTGTCCTCTTTTCAGCTGCTTTCTACACATATAATAACTTCTTGTGTTCCTCAGTTATGGGTTAATGTCAAACGATAAAAAAATTCGAATGGGAAACTACACTTGCTGCTAGTAATTTTGATTTTCCTAAATTTGTGACATTTGTGTTACAGAGCATTCAAAGGGCAGACTACCTTGGTATGGTTGTGGTGTGTTTAAATAATGCACACAGTACCACAGTGATAAGAAGACCAAGCTCCATGGCAGAACAAACAACATCTAAACCACCCTTGACTAATATTTCTCCGGGTTGCCCACACAGGACGGCATCCGGTGAGTCAGGGTCCACCACTTCCTCACGACACCTTTTTAATGACTGCCTCAGTTACAGCATGTAATGATGACAAAATTATGAAAAAGCTTTTAACATCTAACCTGTATTTCTGTCCCTAAATTTAAACAAGTTACTTTTTGTTCTGCTTTGCTTGTCTACAAAGTACACTGAATGATCGTCCTCTTCAATCCTTCCTATACTTCTGAAGATTTACTAAGTCCTGTTCAACCGCTCCTTTTTCTAGATCAAACTCAAGCCTTTCTTCAGAACTCATGTTTTCTTCAAGTCTTTTAACATCTTCCTCGTCCCTCTCTCCAATTTCTCTGTATCTACCTAGAGCCTGGTATACAACTTCAAGAATTACTGTAATACAGCTTTACCAACCTCAGAATAATTGTCTTTTCTGTCTCACAGACTATGCTACTAATAAATTCAAGGAGAAAATCTGACTTTTTCACAACAATATATTCTAAAGAACCTAATCCAAGGCCTTGACATCTCCTTATCCTTTTCCACAGTGCTTTTGCATGATGTCTTATTCTCTTGTTGTAGTTGAGCATTTGATTTCTCTTCATTACTGTATTTCAGCTTTCTGATTCAGCCCGCTTTTCCAGTTCATTAAGAACAACTTGATGTGTATCAGAAAGAAACAGACATTGACATAACAGTGGTTTGGATTGGTTTGGGTTGGGTTTGTCTGGTTTGGTTTGGTTTGGTTTGGTTTGGTTTGGTTTGGTTTGGTTTGGTTTGGTTTGGTTTGGTGTGGTTTGGTTTGGATTGGTTTGGGGTTTTTTACCACAATATGAATCTGTTCTTGAGTGACAAATTCCTTACCTAAGTTAGGGAAGCAAGCATGAGAAACAATGAGATAATTGAAGAATTTTTTTAAAGGTAAACATGTTTTCATCTTCCTTACTTACCACATCTTATGTCAGAGAAAGTTCAAATGTTTGTTCCAAAACCAAGCAACATTCCGAAACAACCAGTCTGAGGAAGTAAAAAAAAGATAAGTCCTCATTGTTCTTCCATCAAAAAAAAATTTACGACAAATTAAAACAGGTGCTCATAGACGAATGTGTTGACCAACCTTACTATCATGTAATGGCCTGCTCTCATAGCAGCTTAAAACATCAAAACAAAACATGTTTCCTAAGGCTCATTAATTGCATTACATCATTTAACAATGGTTATTATTTTCTGCAGTACTGCACCATTGTGAGATGGTTGTCTTAGCAACTGAAATCTCTCTTAATTCAAGCTCCCATTCCTTAATAGTAAAGTCATCATTTGACCCCAAGTCTTAGCAAACCAAAGTACAGTGATGTTATAAAATAGTGTGGGGAAGTTTTCCTGCAAGCTTATTCCAAAATCTCTGAAGTTCAGAAACGGTGCTTCCTAACTATTCCAGCATGAAGTTCATTCTCTTTCATACTTTTTTTTTAATGATTTGCAGCAGCCTAAAGGACCTTTTGCTGAATCAGGCAAAGCTTGCACAGCATATAGTGTTTAACATCAAAACTCCATCTCCATTTACCACGACACCAGAATTGCCAATCCATAGCAAATAAATAACTTCAGTACATATTAACTTGCATACTTGCTTTCCCTGCATATTCTAAACAAACTTCTTGGCAGCGACATAAAAGGAGTCAGGCAGATATACGTGAAAATTGAAGAACATACACTGAGGCTTCAGTGTGAATGGCAAGTGTTTGTTCTACATTTCCAATTTAGAGAATAAAAAGGAACAGGGACACGTGGTGCCCCACATGTGACCACTCCAAATTAACCAGTACACATCAAATCTTATCTTTAATATCAAGTACTTGCAACGAGTAATTTATAGCTTGAAAAGTATCTCAGAAGCATGGCAAGTAACCATAAACAATGAAACCTAAATAAAAGAATGGCATCCTTTATAAACAATCAAAAAAAGAAGTTCCTAAAAACCGCTTGCCTAGTCTTCTTTCATCGCCCTTTCCTCTCTGAGAAGGCCTGACTCATTTTCCTTTGCAATATGTTCCTTTCAGTAAATATCTATAAATAGTGAAGATGACAAAAATCTCAAAAAAATATTTGGTTTATAAACTAGTTCACATCCCTCGACTTTAGAGACTAAATTTCTGCATAGAGGCAATAAAAGTACATGTAGATACTGCCAGCAAGTTATTGTAGTGCCTGCTTGGGGAATAAGGGATGAGTTATACTTTCATCAAGTTTTGCAGAAAGAGGTCGATTTGCAGCTTTTGTGCTGACTGGAAGCTTGAAACCACTGGGGCTAAGTTGATGTCCTGTGCCTATGTGGTGACTCTTCCCTAAGTGGTACCACAATGATACAGCTTCTACACTGATTTTGGCCCAGGGCATGGAATAACTGACCCCTTATCTGCTTCCAGAATACCATATAGACTTACAGTCAAAAATGAATCAGTGACAATGTTTCTACATTTTATTTTGTATGCAATTATATTTTATAAAAATATGTTTCAGGTGTAGTTGGATCCCCAGTAAAAATCATGTCTAGCCAACATGTGTCTGGAGATTGTTTCAGGAGTTAAATAACCTCTTAGGATTTGTTCTCCTTAATTTTCAAAGGATGACCTACAGATAGCATTTTTGTATCTGCAATCAATTATTGTCACTCTGCAAGACTGCTGATGCTGTCCAAATGTCTTCTCCAGCACCTTCTTACGTGCATAGCAGGAGTGCCATCAGAGGGCACATGGGCTGTGTGGAAACTGTACCTCTGAGCACTCAGGGAAGCCATACACCCTCAGTGCAATGGTGATACGAGCATGCCAGAAATTAAGAAATTCTACTTGTTTAATCCCTAGAGAATCACGGAACAATTTATGTTGAATGAGACCTCTGGAGGTCTTCAGTGCAACATCCTGATTTTGAAAATCACCGTGGTTATATTGTACTCATCAGTCTGGTCCCTGTTCAAGGGCAATCCTGATTTTGGGTGAATATTTTTTTTTTTTTACTGTTCAGTCAAAATTTCCCTTGCTGCAACTTGTCCCCGTTGTTCCTCATCCCTTCGCTCCACACCTTTGAGCAGAGTCTGTCTCTTTCTTCTCTGTTACCTTTCAATGGGAAATTTAAGATGGGAATAAGAATCACAGAATCATAGAATCATTAAGGTTGAAAAACATTTTTAAAATCATCAAGTCCAACTGTTCACCCAGTACTGCCACGACCACCATTAAACCATGTCCCTCAGTGCTACATCTAAACCTCCTCTAAATACCTCTGGGGACAGTGACTCAACACCTTTCTAGGCAGCCTGTTCCAATGATTGACAACCCTTCTGTGAAAATATATTTTTCCTAATATGCGACCTAAACCTACCCTGATGCAACTGGAGGCCGCTTCCTCTCATCCTGTCACTTGTCGTCCGGGAAAAGAGATCAACTCCCACCTGTCTACAATCTCCTTTCAAGTGGTTGTAGAGGTCAGTTCAGCCACCGCTGAGCTTCCTTTCCTCCAGACTAAACACCCCAAGTTCTCTCAGCCACTCCTTATCAGGTTTGTGCTCCAGGTCCTTCATCAGCTCCGCTGCCCACCTCTGGACATGCTCAAGCTCTTCAGTGTCCTTCTTGTAACGAGGGGCCCAAAACTGAGCTCAAGGTGTGACCTCACCAGAGCCAAGTACAGCACCCTGGTCCTGCTGGCCACAATATTGCTGGTCTGCTGGTTCATGGCTGTCAAACAATACCCCCCAAAATTAGACTCCCTCCTAGTGTTTCAGTTCTGGGCTAAACAAATCCTTCTTCTCCCAATAGACACCTTGTTCTCTGCCAAACTCCTTAACCTAATTCCTGTCTTCTGCTGGAGTCACTCCAGTTTCTCGGTATTTCACTTGCACTGAAGAGCCCTAAATTTTACATAATATTCCAGATAAGACCTCAAATCTGCTGAACAGAGGGAATAAACACTTTCCTCTATATGCTGACTACAATTTTCATAATGTAACACAATACATGGTTATCCCTAAACACTACAAGGGAATACTTCTGGTTCTTGTTCATCCGACTGTCCATCATCAGGCTCCTTTTTTGCAAAGGTCCTCCCTATGCAGCTGGAACCCAGCCTAAGTTGCTGCTTATGGTTGTTCTGTCGCAGACAGGAATTCACACTCCCCTTTGCTGAACTTCTTGAGGGCCTGTCCGTTCGTTTCTCCAGATTATGAAGTTCTTGTAATGGAAACTGTACCTCCAGTGTATCAACAATCTGCTTTCATCTCAAATTTGTCACCCACAAAGGACATAAAGTGCATTTTGTCCATCATCCACATCATTGATGAAAACGTTGGTCATCTGGTATTAACTCCAGAGCAACACCACTCTCTCAAAACCTTAACCTCTGGGCTCCCACAGAGTCATTTCCCTTCACCTCCACCAGGACAGGCAGATAGGTATAAAGACACCAAAGATGTCAGCTCTTTTCAGGTCAGTGAAGGCAATCTGCGTATTTCAGTTATATGGGATATGACAGAGGCTGTTCATGTGAGAACCAAAGGCTGTTAGTGTCAGGATCTGGCTTTGGCGTTGCATTATTTCATAGGGTTGACATCTTGCCTCAAACGACACATTTATCCTATGCTGATTCACAGTGTTCTACGTGACTGTTTAAGAACAAATTGTAGTCTCACACGAACTTTGTGTAGTTACCCAGTAATCACCTTTAATGTGGGTCTCTCCCAGTGCAGGTGTCTTCCTCATGAGCAAGCCCTGCCTGAGTTCACTACCAGATTGGTTGTGCACACAGCACTGCTGCACACAAACACACACAGACAACTGAAATCTTATGGAAAGGTAGCACACATTCTGTTCTTTCCCAGCTGATGGCACTTCAGACATGGGGCCCCTATGACCTTGTGCTGGTTTGAAAGTAAACCAGTGCGAGAAATGTTCCCCATACAAATACCTTGAGAGAGATTTCAGGTTGGAGTTACAATTTAATAGAAAGATTACAATAAATGCAATGATACAGGAAAACTAGCTTAAACACACAAAGTCAAAGTACAACCTGGCACCCTGTTGGTTGGGATGGTGGTTGCAGTCCAATTAAGCGGTGGTTGCAGTCCTGTTGAAGTGATGGTTGCAGTCTTGTCAAAAGTGGGGGTCCTGTGGAAAGTCTGGTCTTTATGTGGAAGTTCAGGTCCTCCTCTGTATCTGTCCAGTGGTGGTGGTGTCCCAAGTCCACAAAGAGCCCAGACTGTATACGGTCAGATTCAGGCAGGAAGGTTCAGTACCTCCCCCAGGGAGGGAGTTTCGCAATGGAATGATGTAATACTGTGAGTCATACGATATTTTGGGGAGTCCTTGATGACCTAGATACAGCTGCCCATTGAGGCCATTGAGCCATTATAGCCCATTGGCAGAAATGACCCCCCCTTAAGCTGCGTGTAGCTGTCACGGCTGGGTTGGTTTGTGAAGACAAAGAAACACTGCCCTTCTTGCAGGGTTTGCCTTTTTCCCTTATCCAACACTCAGCTGGCAGCCTGGGGGTAAAGTGTGCAGTGGGCAGCTGTTGCAAGAGACACGCCATTCACAGTTCACCAGGAACAGTGTGGGTGGGAGAAGAAAACAGTTTGGCTACGCCCCACATTGTAACCCAGGACAGACCTTCAGTCTGTGTTCTGGCACTTAGACACACACAAATGCTCACTGAAGAGAGTGTGAGATGGTGAAAACAAATAGGAAGAGGCTGTTTAGTACCAAGGCAGGACAGGCCGTGGTGACCAGGTGCAGGATCCAGCCACACAAGGTCTGCGGCCAACAACCTGTTTTACACCCCGTGTTACTCTTCCCACACCATCCATTCACCACACCTGTTCTTCCAGAATCCACCATAGTGGGTCCACACAGTCTACTTTGGCCCTCCCCTTGAACACCTCATAGTAAGTAACACACATTCCCACTGTCATCTTGAAAAAATCTCTTACAAAATCCTACAACATTTAAAAATATCCCATATAAAGTCTTTTCTTTTCCTTGAGACCCATGATAACCTCATTTTTTCCCTTCCTATTTCTCCTGTCTAACTTTCTCCAAGGAGTGGTTCCTGCCCACCAATTAGTGAGCTGATCTGTGAACTTCAGTACTGTCTGTTACCTCCTGCTTGTTAGGGTTTGTGTATCGAAGTGTGGGTGATTAGTTTTCCCATCACTTGTCTCTGGTTATATGCTGAATACCAGCTAACAGGATATGCTTATATAGCCTTCCACATGTCCTTCCACGGGCATTTTTTAAATGACACTACACTAGGTCAGGTCACATAAAAGAAGAGAAAAAGGGGAAAAAACAGGGAGGGAACAGCTTACAGATATCAGATATCTACACACAGCAATGTACAATAGATTACACACATGTACATGTCTTTCCAGGGCTGCAGCACTTCTTTGAAGCTTGCAGGCAACATTTAAGGAAAGCACCAACAGTCTCAGAGCAGGCATCCTACTGAGTCAGCCCTTTTGTTGTATCTCCAGCTTGGATGTTCGTGGGAAGGAGGACTCAATGTTCAGTGAGGTTCAGGGTCATTCAAGGAGAGGGATGGGCACATATCTGGATGCAAGAACAGCATGTTCCTGTCTCAGGAAGCATGTCCAATAGGACTAAAGCAGATAATCTTCTCAGCTCTTATGTGATCCTTAGGGTGGTGTGATGGATGCTGTGATGGAGCTGTGAACTTGCTGTCCATGCTTTGATGCTCCTTCACACAGCACAAATATGCAGCTGGAGACAGGGAAGAGCAGGGAGCCAGGTAGCCCAAAGATATTTCAGGAAAAGTATATTTGAGGCACATACTCACTAGAAATCCCACTGCTTTGAAGAGATACTGACACGTGCCCTTGCAAAAGGAGACTGACTTGTTTAAGGGAAAGTGAGAAACCTCGTGGTGCACGAAAAGAGAATGAGGAGCTAGAAACAGGTCTTGCTGCTTCATGAAACAAACTTTTTTAACAATTCGTTACCCAAAGTGCCCTACTTGTCACGATGAAGATTATGATACAGTGAAAAGTTGTTGACACCAATTTAATGCAGACCAAGTTAGAAAAAATGAGCAAAGAAACATGAGAGAACTTTCACAGATTCTTCTTATGATATAGCTATTTGTTTCAAAATATAGCTTTCATGGAGACATCATTAAATATTCTTCCTGGCAACTGCTGCTCAGAGATAGTCTGCTGACAAACTCCAGCATCCTTCCAAAAGAAACGCAGCTCAAACACTGAACTTAATTCATGTCTGCATTATTTCTTCAGTCCTTTTCAGTGTTACTGACTACATCTGCCTTAAGATAGAAGGAAGGTGTCAATGCCTTTCTCACAAAAAGAATTAAAAGGGCAGACATTTCTTTCACCTTTAACAGCGTTTTAGCCATTCTGAAAAAGTAGCATGATAATACACCATCACGTCATTCAGGACAAGATAGAAGTTTTATCAAAGCAAGAACAAACTCCTCAAAGGAGGCATTGAAGCAGTTTTCCTGGTTAGTTATGACATGACTTTTATCCCAGAGTGAAAGTGCAGACACTTCACAATAAAGCTGGAAGCACAAAACATCTGTAAGACCATCGAAAGACAAATCTCCTTGAAAATTACACCGCAGAGATTGAAACTCCCATCACAAATGCAACTCTATATTTATCTTGTCAGAATAAGCTGGAATGCTACTGAGTCTTATGAAGCACGGTGCAGACAGAAGCCACTTAACCCTCACGGACTCGTCCTGCATGGCACATCCACATTTGTGCTGTTCACAGAAGAGGAAATGAAGTACAAGAGTGTTTGTTGACTAAAGGCCTCACAGAGAAAGAATGAGGATGCTTTTCTCAAGTCATCTCTGCACAGTGGCAGCTAACATCAACAGGCTTGTACTTTCTATTGCTAAACATGGAACTCTGTGAAGCTTTGCAGTGCTTTGGAGAGGTGTGATGACTGTGATGTGAAAATGGTTTCAAAGGAATGCTGTTTTTTTTACCCACGAGCAGTTTCAGGCTACAGAAAAATCTAGAAAAATCTACAGCACGGCAACAGCTCAGGTTTCCCACTTAGGATGAAGGTGAGAAGCATTCAATGGCTATTTTTCCTCTTTAAACTAATTTTGTGCTAAACTGAAGACTTTTAGGAGACCTCAGGAAAAATCAAAAAGAAGGGAGCAGAAAACCAGTGAGAGAGCCTTAGAGAGGACTGGGGGTCGGCTGTCTGAGCACCTCTGGCCATATGGATATATTTAGGGATTGTACAAATGTTTGCTTCAGCAGGGAAGAGGTACAGTCATTCCACTGTGGAAAGCATAATCATCAAGGCATGGAGAGGTCATTATTCAGTAGGATGGGAGAGGCACCCAGTACATTTCCTCACAGCCCCAAAGGAAATCATCCACCTAAAATGTGGACCAGCTTTAAAGCCAGCTGACACAACTACAGGACAAACAGGCTGCAGCAGGGATATTTGGCCAAAAGCAAGTCATAGCTTGACCACAGTTTGTTTTCTTCAGACAACAGCACTCCCTGTTATGCCCAAGAACTGTAGACCAAGCATTGATAAAACAGCTAAGACAGCAAGGCTGGCAGAAAACAGGTACATGGGGACCTGGCATTAATAGTCCAACCTCTTTGGTTTTTGTAACACCATGTGTTGGATATACCAAACACCATGACCAGCATCCAGAAAAGCATGTGTCAGATTCTTCTGACATTGTCCTGAGCTTTTGCAGCTGTTGCTGCATCACTGATGTTTCTCTGACTATTGTTTCCCAGTCAGTCTGCAAAAATACCTGGCAGTAGGATAAGAACAGACAAAATGGGAAGAAACTTTCCTTTTCATCTTTCACAACAAATCTGGATGCTCTGCAGATCATGCTATAATCTGCCAAATGGATGAAATGTTCATCCTTAATTGCTACCCATGGAATCAGCCTCCAAAGGTTACTACTGCCTAGAAAGCACATTCTTTCCTCAGGTGGCAGGGATCCTTTCTCTCCCACTGCACTCTTACATACCTTTGTATGCAGCCTAAGAGATCAGCACAGAGCCACAGCAGGAAACATAAATTTTACCCTGACACACAGAAACTGACAAAATGTTTGCGCCCAAGTCCTCACAGGATTTGGGTAGCGCAGACAGTTGTGTGACAGAGAGCTTGTCTCACCTTTAGATCATCTGCTGGGATTGGCAGCCTGTGCCATGGCCAGCCCAGCATAGCCAAGCAGAGGCACTGCTCTTACTGCAACACGATGAGCTGGGCTTCCAGAAGAGCATCCAGCCTGGACAGAAAAGACAACCACCCAACACAGACAAACTACCCCGTTCCTCCAGGAACTCACACATAGATTCTTCAGCAGTACAAAGCACACAAATTCAGGGATGCTTGTTCACAGCCACTTTTTCCCCCATTTTCTTAATTCAACCTCACACAACTGTCCTTGGCCTGGGAAAGGCAGGTGGTGAACACAATGGTAGTGCAAAGTTTTCTTCTGCTTTTACCATCCAAGTTTGTGAGAGTTACGCTTCTTTCCACCAAAACAGTGGGAAGGCAAAGAGAGGAAGGGTAGTGGTGAGGAAGATGCGGCTGGGGACAGGAAAAGAAGGGGAGAAGAGGATTCTAGTGGGGGAGTTTATTCAGCACTTAAAAGCTAGGTGGAGTCCTTCCAGAAGTATGATTTGAAGTATCATTCATTAGAAAGCATCATATCTGAGCACCTACCACATAGTTTGTCCCTCTGGTGCAGAAATTCACCAACAGCACTCAGATAAAGGAAAAATATTTCTAAACTTGAAATTAGTATCAACCATGAACAATCCCAACCCTGCTGCTGAAATTGTACGCTGAAAAGAGGTAAGTTGTGTTGGATCCCATCCTGCCTTCTAAATCTGCTCAGATACTGCAACTTCATGCTTAGAGGTGTAAGCCATACACGAGCAGCAGACACAGACTGGCAGGAGAAAAAAACAGGCTGCCAGCCTAGCAAGGGAAGGCAATACCCATTAGCCATTGCCCTCTGGCTGAACTGAGGCTGGGTACTTGCCTTCTCTTTTTTTCACCTGTGGGATCCCTTGTGCTCCCAGGAGGTGAGTCTTCCTGCCTGTGGAAAAGAGCTCCGCAGTGAGGCTGGAAGAGCCAAAGCAAAAACACTGCCTCAATGACCATTCCTGGGATCCTTTCACACTACCAGGGGAAAGCGGGAACATGAGAACAGCCTTCAAGTTTTAGTAAAGGATCTTTTAAGAAGAAGCAAAAGATTCCACAAAGGTCATGGCCTTTAATATTTAGCCCAGCTGTGCCTGCAATTTGATGAAGGACGGGTAAAGTTCTCAGCACATGAAGTGCAGTCCTAGCTCACTCATGAGCAACTTGTCATTGGTGAATATGCAATGTTCTGTCTCCTGAAAATTAATTGCTAGATGTAAGACACAGAGGAGCAGGAATTCCAGATGCTTCAGAAACATGAGTAGGCACATCAATCTATGATTGTATCGCTAGGTCAGCAGATTTGGCTTCGTCCTTCAGAAGTCTGCATAACCACACCAGATCCTTCCAAGAGCCAATGGCACACATTGTCCTGGCATTCTGCCAGACCTGCCTTCTATCTCCAGGGCTCACTGAACTTCCTGTTGGATGTTCACTCCTGTCTGAATGCAGCATTCAGTATTGGGATGAGCAGTGTAAGGCACATCACTTGCCAGCCTGGGCTCTTCAGAGTGACTGGCAGACATCTCATTGAGAAAAGTATTCCAGAGAAGGGCAGCTGCTTTTCATGCCTTTCAGGCCTTGCTAAACATCATTATGCAGTTGTTCAGCAGGAGGAGAGACTGTAGCTATTCAGCTAGAATGATGACAGCCTCCTTAAAACCTTTGCTCTCAAAACTGACTTTCACCCCTCAAACACTAATTATAAATAAAAGATGGTGAGTCTATATGTCCCGTACACATAGTTGATGGTATTTCTTTCCCATCTTGTCTCCTTAAAAGACAAAAACAGAGAGAAGGAGAAAACATAAGAAAATTCTCCCAAGGTACCTGGCGCTCCCAGCACCTGGAAGACAGTAAAGGACACATTTCAGCAAAATAACACCAGTTTGAGTGCTGCCCTGCAGCACAGTTGGAAAAGTGGGAGAAGAGGGGTATCACCTTTATGGCTCTAAATACAGTGATTCTCCTTGCGAGAAAGCTCTGCTCTTGGGTGTAGTTGACTTATCCAACACACTCTGACCGAATTTTACTGTACATTGCTGAAACATATATAAGATGGCTGCTGATGGTGAGAAATGTCTTCTGAACTGCAGAACCACGTATGCAAACATGGTGGTTTCTGAGTAATTTTTGCCAGGAGCTCCTGCGAGAAACTTGGAGGGCAGCTGAGAACTCAGAAATTTCTTCTTCGGGACAAGGGCATGGGGTCCCTTCCCCCACTCTCAGCAACACACACACAAAGACATCACATTACCAGTGCCTTTTTCACATGAAATGAGAGCTGAGACTGTTTACTGTTGTGAATCACTCAACATCTTACTCATTAGCAAACATATTCTCTCCAACTGTCTTTTTGTTTTGCAATATTGCACACATCTCCAACCACTCCTTATTTTCTTCACTTCTAAGTAAACAATAGCTTTCGTAGACAGGAAGAGAATAACGTAGTTAAGCGATTACCTTTACTTATACAGAAGATACATTCTTACTTAATGTAAAAGTATAAGCCATTGCTCTCAAAATCTATTTCAAAGCTATTTTAAATTCCCAAATACTTTAGCTATAGTTTACCACATTCATACAGTCATTATTTCTCAGAGGCATTTTTGAAAGCTAATCCTTTAACTTGTATCTCTTATGAGTAAAAGCAAATGCCTGTTGTTTTCTTGTACTTACCTTTAATTATGTATGAAGGGAACATATGAAATCACATGTAAACATTTATCAGCCTGTATCCGGAGAAGTTGCTTGGATTCTAACAGTTACAGTCTGTTTGCCATCAAAAAAAGAGGATTTTATCAAACAAACCCTGCATCCTCCCTCTGCCAACCCCACTGCCCACAAAAGGTGCAGCCGGATCAATAAGGAGAGAAAAAAAAAAAGAGTTCACAAGTCCCTCCATAGTGTGTCCATATTATCTGGGAGAAGGTAGAGCATAAAACACTAGATTGTTTGGTTGAGGAAAACTGGACAACTTGACCCTGGGTGCAGCAAATCCTCATTTTATATTTCAGCATCCCTCCTGCTGAAATCGAAAAATGGAATTCATTTTGCCAGAAATGCTGCTGGCCTAGAAAGGTCATCATGCTTTCTCGGTTACTTTTAATTGACTGAGTGATCTGAATTTGGCAGGGTGCAATTAAAAAATCCTATATTGCTAGTATGGGGCTCTCCAGCAGCCACACCGTGCTCATCAACAGCTCTTTCAACCTTGCCGGTAATGAACATGGCAGAAGGTCAGTGTGCTCTCTCCCTCTCCTTCTGTGTGAGGTTTTAATGCTCCTTCCCTTAGCAGTAAGTTAAGCAACAGGGCTTTGGATCAGTATGCAGCATAGCACGACAGATGTGACAGCAACATTTAGTCTGCATGCTGCAGAAAGTGCTCAGGGCTCTGGCGTTGCAGAAATAGGCAACAGCGCTGAGCAGGACTCTATCTTGCTGATGTTACAGGAGGCTGGAAGCAGTCCTGGCATTCTCTACAGCCGTGGAGGAATTGATGACGAAGCAAATTACACACACAGAGCACTGTCAAGAGCTGTGCATACTCCAGCTCAAATGATTCTTAACAATCTCACCAGAAAAAGTGCAGCAGATTAACCAGCTGTGGGCAGCATGTGATGTCTGCAAGTTCATAACCCCATCCAATTAAAAACAGCACTTCTGCAGAAAGTTTCCAAAGGCAGGCCTCCTCAGTGAAGTTGATTTCCAGCCTCCTACCCTGGCCGTTTATTTCAGGGACTTTCTAACAAGCACAGGAGGATTATTTCTGCAGTTCCAGGAAGCAGATGTTGCCATTCTCATTGGAGTCAGAGAAGGGAGATCTGTGCTGAGTCTTCAAAAGGAGGCACATAGACAAATCAAAAAGTTTGTTTTGGGAGGTTATGAAGGAGCAGGCTAGCAGCAGAAAGTAACTGGGAGGTCAGGGCAGCTTTTTTAGACCAGATCGTTGTCAAGCCTGTCAAAATACTGCTTAAGCTTTTATGATGTGAAACACTGGAGCTATGCCTTAATTGCAATATGGGCACTGTTTCAAATCGGATTTTTTGTCCAATTAAACTGAAGAGTAAGATGGACGCACTAAATTTGCGTGTAGGTGAAAATTCAAGTGTTCTGACACTTTGTATGATGTCATCCAGCCCATGCAGCCCAGACAGGTTCAGAAAACTACCCTACCTTGCCCCTACCTTCTTGGATACTCAAACCCAGAAGCAGACTCTATGGTACTGTCATGGTGACAAGCTCCCACAGCATGACAGAAAAGTGTTGCTCCTCTGTCAGGCTTGGTTACAGCTTGCCAAGGACGGATATTGCTGGGCTGTACCTATTATTTTGGTGGTTTTGGCAGGACAAAAACCTGGCCTGTTCTGCACATCTGCACATCAGTTAGAGGAAGGTGAGGGCAGCTGTCCCTCACTGCAGGTTACCTGCCTCACTCTCCTAGTGCCTGGTAACAATTATTCACTGACCTCTTAAGAAATGGGCAGTGGAAGGATATCTTATTCCTTTCCTTTTCTCTGTCTCAGAAAATCGTGTTCTTTCAAGATTTTCTGATTATAGACTTTCTCACCTTTAATTGCTCTTTCTTCCTCCTGTGGACTCTCCTGTTTGTTTCTAATTTCCTGAAAGAGGAGCTCATCAGTGCTGAGTACAGGACAATAATTGCCTTCTCTGCGGCAGAGAACTGATCTGCTGTTAACTGCTCTAAGTACTGCTGGCATACTAGGAAGAGGAATGCTGTGCTTTGCCACCAGCTTCATTCTCATCAGTTGTGAGCCCACAGAGATGGAGCCAGAGGAGAAACACGACAGTAGAAAGGATAGCTATATAGAATGAGTGAAGAGCTCTGGGAGGTGATTAAAAGGGGCTGACTGTATAAAAATGGGAGACAGACAAACCCAGCTCCTAAAAGGGTGTGGGTGCCAGAATAAAAGGCAGTGAGAAGCTGTCCAGCTTAGTGTACTAGAGTCAGAAAGGAAAACACAGATAAAACCACACTCCCCTGTTTTAGGCAGTTCTCCATTTATCAGGATGTCACACATGCCTACTTTGGTGTTTGCGGCTGGAAGTTTGGGAGCTTTTGTTCAACATTCTTCTCTGAAGCCACTTATTTGGACATCATACTGCTGTCACCCCCAATATCCATATAGAATAGGAAGAATTCCAGCAGGAGATCTCTGGAATTCCATTTTCTTCATGTTGCATTTGACAATACAAGAACATATCAGAAAGAAAAAACAAAATTCCTTCCTGCATGAAGTGATACTTGCAGAGAAACAGAATACAAAGCAGTTGATTCAAATTAGAGAGGCAGGAGGTAGTTATCAGCCAAATAACAACCCACATCTTGTTTAAAGTTAAATCTATGCCAACAGAGGATGGAGAGGGAGGTGAAAGTGCCATGATCATTCAGAGAAAGAAAGAAAAAGTACAAGAAGACAAAGAAAGAACCAACTTGAGACACAGGTATTCATGAAAGAAAAGAGTCCCAAGCACTACCAGGCAACAGAAATCTTAGCAAAGATGGCAAATGCCAGGCACAGAGCACATTTGAGTACTTGGGCACTTCTGCTGTGTATCTATTTGGAAGACGAATTTCTCTCATTCTCTGGACATTTAAGTGTTAAACCATAAATTCCTTGCTCCCAAAAGCGAAGAATTGCTAGTATTGAGAAGCTGCCACTCATGTCATTAGCCTGTGTCAAAAAACCCCAAAACATTTCCTTTGCTTGGGAATGTGTGAGTAGCAAGGTTGAGAAGTGTTTAACCGAGTCCTACCTGTGAATCTCTTATACTCTTGGTTTGTGTGGGAGTCTCACAATCACGTCAGCTCCATTTTTAGGGTTTCTATATCTTGTGCATGTCATGCTGTTGCTCAATAATTGTCAGTGTGCAGTTTTGTCAGGAAATAATACTGTTTATTCTCTGAGAGACTTTGGATGTTGTTCTTCATATTTTATAAGCCACTCTGAGTCACTAGTACCTAAGGGACAAAGGCAAAAGGAATAACACAAGGAAAAAATGGAGGCAGTTGCTTGACATTACATTTAGTTAGCAGAAGGAATTATTCTTGGAAATTTAAAGCTACATTCTTTATTTTGTGAACCTAGTAAAAGTTTTTCTTCAGGCCTGTTGAGAAAAACAGAAAAGAAGATTTTCAAATGTATAACTAAATTCCCTTCTGTAACATGGGATAGTTCAATGCCAAATAGAAACAACACAGCAGGTGTTGGAGAAGCATTGTGAAGTCCTGAAAATATTTATGCATACTTAACTATACTAGGCCGTAAACTATCAACTGTAGAGACTAGTGCAGCGTGGCAGGTGTAATGTGAGGACAAGGACTGAACAGCTTCTGTGGTATTTCAGATAAGGCTTCCCACAGTCATGCTTTTCGTAACGTTCAGGCATGGGCAAGTAGGTAAAAATCTTTCTTTGCGTGCCAGATGGGAGCGAAGCCCTCCCAGGAGGCTGATATACCCAAACCTTACAGTGTATCTTTGAGCCTTGGTCAATGTCACATGCCAGACCTGTGAGTGAGCAGAAGTAGCACAGCCAAACATCCCTACTCAGCTCCAATCTCTCTGATGTATGCAAACTGGCTTTGCCTCATATGGCATCTCTTTCAGAACTACTTCTGACTGGGACTTCTTATCATTGAGCATGCCATTCTCACATGATTCACTGGACAATGAGCTTCTCTTTAGTTACCACACTTAAGATTAAACATGGTCAGATGTCATATCAAGATCTCCTGTGGAACTCAAGTTGCTTAATATTTCATGTTAACCTCCTACTGAGCCCCCCAAACTCTTTTGACGCTTAGCATTTTTTCCAGAAATGTCTCCCATCTTTGCTCAGAGACAGCTCAAGAGAGACACCAATTCTTATACGGCTTTGTTCCGACATGGTTAAAAACACATATTCCTCTACTTCAGCCTAAAATCCTGATCTGATGTTTAGCTGTTAGTTTCCCGTACACCTTTCTTTTCTACACCCAAAGCACTGTTCTGGTACTTGGTGCTCTAATGGCACTTTCAACATCAGAGGGAGCGACCACGTGGAGAGGGGGAACAAATGAAATCTCTTGAATGCTTTCCAAGTTTATCTCTACAGGGGCCATTGGACAAGATTATCTGAATTAATTCTTAAAGTTATGTTGCTTTTGGAAATAAGCAGACAGAAAGACACTTCAGTTAAGTTTTGCTTCCTTTTCTAGGAGAATGAACTATTTTATATTGAAGTATGGTCATATTTTCTGAATGAGGACCAGTAAAAAACAAGCCACCTGAGCTTAGTCTTTCAAAAATTCGTATTTGCACCTAATCCAAACAACGTCTTCTAATACCACCACCAAGTAAAGGTCCAATTTCCACATTTCAAGACAGTTTTTGCCTCTCTCTCCCCAATCCCCGTTTCCCACACCATTTTCTCTCTTCTGCAATGTTTCCTGTGGTCATGGACAAATGCCATATTCCTATATTGAATTTTCAGCATGGCATTTCTAGCCTTCATTTCTGAATTGTGTATATCTCCAAAGACAACATTACATCCACCTGCTGTGGCAACAACTGCGTTTTAATATTCCAGTAGTTTTATCCATTTTGATCTCCAAACTATTTTCCAGGCTGTAATCCCACACCCTGCAGGTAAGGCCAATATTCCCTACCCACACTTGCACAGCCTTACCCTGAACAGTGCCATTTTTCTTCAAATGACCTGCTGAATAATCCTGATTGCTCCTTTTGTACAGCACTTTTTTGCACATGATTTTGCAGACATTTTGTCTGATATAGTGTCAGCTGTACTTTTCAGGGAGTTTGTATTTTCCTTCAGGTATTAGGAAAGATACGGAATAGGCTCAATTGAAAATTTTATAGAACACACCGTAAGAATCCATATTTATAATAACTTCCTTTAAAAACTACTTGTGTCAGCTAGCCAATTCTTAGTGCATGTGCATTTCAATGTCAAACAGCATGTGTTTCTGTATCAAAAAGGTAATGGTGTAAGATCAATATCATTACAGAGAACAATATACCTCCACAGCTGCCTTCATCAATGAAACTTATCATCTGAAGGAATAAAATAAATTCCATTTGATAAGGTATATATGGCATAAAGCTATGTTGACTGACATTAATTATATTCCTACACTTTATTTCTCTACTAATTGAATCCTGTATCAATTTTTCCATTATTTTCCTCAGGAGTGATGTTAGTTCAACTGGTCTACAGCTTCCTGTGTCATTTTGTTCACCTACTAATGGTCAACTTCTAGTCTTCAGATACCTAATCAGTTTTCCAAGTACTTTAATATATTTTTTTTTAATTATCAATAAAATATTTGCTTTTTCAGTGACAGAGGGGAAGTTGTGTCTTTCTTTCTTCAGAGATTATGGAAGCAAATTACTTAGACTACTGATTGAAAGTCTCTGTTGATTTACCTTCAGCTTTCATCAGTTAGGCAACATTCCATGCTTCTTCTTCCAGCAGGAGACAGAAAGAACTGGAATACTTTTACCACTCCTGCATCATCATCTTCACCACCCTTAGGTCAGATCTTGTTGGCCTTATATGCTCCAAACTTCCTTGGTTCACCTAAGCATGAAATTTCTTCTGATGACCATAGCCTTCCTTAAAAACACTTTCATCACTCAAAACAACCCATAAACACAGTATTGCACATTTTCCTCCCTCTCCCATCTATTTTGTACTTTCTGTTTTGTCTTTATCTGCAGCCCCCACTCATCGCCATTAGGAAAGACACGCAACCCATCCTGGATTCCGAGCTTTGAAGGCCAGCAAATATCTTTTTCTGCGGTCACCACACACTGATTAAGAGCCTTGTCCCCAGTTTTGCATTGAATTCCTGTTCTGGATGTTTCTCAAGTTTGCTTTGCTCTCTCTCATCTTATCCATTAGCGGGATTATACCTTCTACGTAAAATTATTCTATGTGATTTTCTCTGATTTTCTCCCCCCATTCCACAAAAATCTACACTCTCCCCTGACACATGCACAGCTGCAGTACCCTCTGCTTTACATCTGTTTTGACAGTGCTTTGCTGTGTCTCCCTTTCCATTCCCAGACTCAGTGTCAGCCCTGCATACGATTCCAGTCTCTTGCTCACTCTGTCTGTTGTTTCATTCACACCCTCTGCCACCCCTCGGAGACGCTCTGATGCAGGGAGACATTATTTCTACATGCAGCAGATCCCAAGCGTGGTGCACTGCTCTGCTCTTCTCACAGAAAACAATAAGGCTGGGAACCTACTGTCCTTGCAAGCACTTCACAGCTGATGCAAAAAAGCTATTCCAAAATTGCCTTTGAGGAAGCACAGGATGGCTCCATTTGATTTTACTGGCATTGATGTTATTGCTCTACGAAATGAATGAAAATTATTTTAGGAGCTTTCCATGTTTTCCCAAAGTTTAAAAATGAGGTGTGGAATATTGCTGTTCCAGAAAGAGGAGGTTTGGGAGACACTGTGCAAGAACTTGACAAATGGCACCTAAAGATAGCCTGTGAAGATATAAATATCCCATTTGGAGGCTTTCTCTTTAAAAGATTCCCAGCATTGACTTACAGATATATCTCCCAAGGCTTTGATTGCTGCTGTGGAGACACATTCTGGTGATGAAACCAGTATAAAATATGTATGCATAACTTTGAAATCTAGATTTTTAACTCCCTAGGATAGAAAATCCATGTTCTTGGAGGATTCCGCATTGAGCCCTAATACTTATCTGAACTCTTAGATGACTTTGAGCTTGGCTCTCAGTTTTGTAAGGTCTGTGGACACCTTTCGTGAAAGTTCATGCCCAACTACATAATGAAAGGACACTGTCACATCAGGTTATTTGAGAGATCATGTAAATAATTAAAAATCTAAAATATTTATTTCCTATTTTCTTGGAAATTAAAAACTTCCCAAAGGCCTCTGTTCACCACCAAAATTCACACTTCCAAGATCCTGTTTCTAGCAAGTGTTTTTTACTAATTTCTTATCTCTAGACCTTGTAATCTCAGCATACACAAGTCTGCCTAGTTCTGGTAATAGCCAGCTGTGATTAATCTCAGTGCAGCTCTTACACACTCTGCACTTTCTGGTAAGAAAAAGCAATATTTCTACTTCCAAAGGGAAAACATAAACACAGAGACATGCAGAGTAGTCATTAAAGAACAATGCAACATCTCTCTTACAGGTTTGTATCAGAAAACAGCAGGGACCACAGCTTGTAGCAAGAGCCCAGAAACTTTCTGCTGAGACCACCAGGGCACACAGAGCTGGAACACAGATGAGAGTAAAACGGTAACCCTGGCAGAGACTTACAAAAGCACACTGCAGTACTTAATCCTCTGATGTTATAGGTGGAGCTTGTCCTAAAAGGTGACATTCATCTCCATCCAAACCACCTTCCCATGCAGGGCCCCCAGCTCACACGACGGTGATGCCTTGATGTGGAGCACCACACAGCAGCAACTGACCTGCTTGGGCTGAGCTAGCTGCAGAAACAGGCACAGATGCAGCTGTGCCAGTGACACCCTTGCCCGAAGGAGGCCTCAGCAAATCCTAGTTATCCCGTGTGTATGATGTGCCAATGTGAGCACTTTTCTTCCAGAGGCCAAAGGATTTCCCATCACATGCAGGGACAAGGAGCATGCTGCCTGCAGATGACCTTGGAGATCTCTGTGCAAGGTAGTATCGCATAGCCTGTGCTTCACCTGGAGGGTTTCAGAAGAGACCAAGCAATGTGAAGGGCCAGAATAACAGCTCTTGCTCAACGAAGACCCCTGGCAGATGGTACTTTGGACTGCCCTGGTTAAGTCTTTGTAAAAGCAAATACCAGTACCAAAAGGCTCCGGGTCTGCCGCAGAACAAGCAATGAAATCCACTTCTGCCACAGGAGTCATGTTATGGTGAAACCACACCCAGCACCTCAGGCACATCTGCAGAGTTCAGCCTGTTTGGGGACTTCTAAAGAATCTCAGACTTCTTTGTCTCTGATTAGAAGAATCTCTTCAGAAAGAATCTCTCAGGTCATTTGTCAAATATATTTAATTCTAGTTAGATCTTGTGGCAGAGCTGAGTGAGAAGGTGACCCCATCCCTAGCAGATCTCGGCTCCATTTTAGCTGAGAAGCTGTTATATCTCAGCCTCTCTCACGGGCTAGCTGCTATTTCTAACCTGTCCAGTGCTGCATTATGTCAAAGGTCATTATTTATTCAGAAGAACTAGAGGGTGAGATAGCATCCCACTTCTGTAACAGGGATCAATAGGTGCCTTTTCTATAATGAGAGCTTTTTTTTTTTCTTTTTAAGGCCTAATTTCTGAGCACTTAGAGAATCATTTCTAATGATGAACCATTAGGGGTTGTTAAAAACATCAAAGCACTACTAAATGATCTACTAAAAAATACTATTGTTGCAACTGCTATTATGCTAATCTATGTATGATCTTGTTATTCTACATAGTAACAGACTCCCAAAGCTAAAGAAAGCTAGCTGCATTAAGATAAGGAAAACAGAGTTTCATGGAAAATTAGTTACCTGTTAGTATAGATGGTTTTAATTTCTTTATCTTAACTTTGCAAGCCAATGGCTTCTTTCCCGTAGTTGACCGCAAAACAAGAAAATTAGATGTAACATAATTATTTACACACTGCTGCAGATCTCACTTTCCTCTCAAAAAGAGCAATGACCACCATGAAATCGTGCCACGAAAATCTGCCACCTTGATTCTTGGCAAGTAAAGTAATAAATCTACTACTATTTTTACTACTATTAGTTGTATGCAGCAGCAGCAGCAGCAGCAGCTAATAAAAATTACCTTGTACTAGTGGAAAGAGGCAAGAGAGGGAAAGGTAGAGTTTATTTTGGAAAGAGAAAAGAAACCAAACCCCAGAAAAAAGCCCAAAGGAGAGGGACAAATCTTGTCTTTTTGGAACTTGATGCAAAACTATTTGGCAACCCTGGGGAAACTGAGTCATCTTTGGATCTCCTTGAATATCATAAGGGTGCTTAAAAACAAGTTAACAAGATCAGAGGTCGGACCAGCCTCAGAAACACAACAGTGTGTGTATACTTTTACAGTCCTTTCTTTATAGAGAACAACAAAGAGAGCAATTTTTAAAAATTGCATTAGATTAGGTTCTGTATCTAATGCAGAGAAGAGATGGTCACCACAAGATCAAGGGAGTGAGTGTTTACCCTCTCTTAATTCAATATTTTCTATTAGGTATTTTCCTGTAGAATATATATTAAAAACCCCTATAAAACTGCACAATGATAATGATGGTTTTCTTAGTGCCATGGGCACAGAGAAACCCCAGAGGAAGCTCAGATGCCCCTTAGACAGGCTGCGATCTATACTCACAAGAGAGAGAGACTGCCAATAAATAATGTGAAGGCGGAAAATCCAGAGAACAAAATTTCTCTTGTACCAGGCAGAGCTGGCAGCAGAAGCCAGGAATAAGCCAGCAAATAGGAGAAGCTGGGGCTGATGTGTGCTTTTTTGGGTCTGCGAAAGGATTCTGCATATAACTGAGAGTGAATCAAAGCTGTCCAGTCATTATTGCTCCCTTCGGTATACAATCTTGCAAGCCAAAGAGGGTAAGACTGGTTTTGCCTCCAATACATTACAAAAATAAGAAGGGACTCAAACGTGAACATGCATGAGATAGCACTTTGAGGGGGTGCAAAGAGGAGGAGGAGAGAAATAGGCACTGATTTGCAATAGAAAGCTGCCTGTAGCATCGCTTGAACATGGAGAAGATTGGCTCCCCTGGGAACTCCATTCAGAAGGGGCCAGCATGGAGGGGCAATATTCTACACCATGAAATAGCAACATCAACTAGAACTGCTCTCAGGAGAAAAAGAAAGCCAGGGTTGCTCTCAAGAAAACAAATAAACACACAAAAATCGCAGATTCTTCCAGAACTGCAAACCTTTCCCGATTAAAGAGGGCCAACACATGTCTCTGGGGAATGTGCATGCAGACGGCCAGGAAGCAAGGCCACGCACCCACAGCAGGGTGCAGAATAGCCAGGCTTTGTGGGGAGCAACCCAGAGCAAGGGTGCTGGTCTGAGAGAGACACTGGCGTGAGATATGCTGTCCCCGTGTAGGCACACGTGCACGGCTGCTGCCTGGTCTCCCACAACAGCTCGTAGGGAGTGGTGGCTGTCCCCAGCACAGGGACACAACTAACTGCCCGCTGTTACCTACCAGCTACAAGGACAGCCTGAACAGGTAGCTCAGATCCTGCACGGTGCTGTAGTCAAGCACAGGCGAAACGAACCCTAAACCTGAAATCTCCCCGCTGCACCCCTAGACCTCTTCCTCTCCAGAGTAAAGGGCAGCAGGAAGAAATAGAGTGACTGTTTTCCTCCCGGCCCCAGAATGGCACCCTGGTCCTGCTCCACTCAGTCTGCAGGGTTTAAGCCTGCAAAAAGGCACTTAAATTGGGAATTAAAAGCTGAGATTGTTATCGCTATTACCTGGGATGCAACCTATGATTCATTAACTGAAGGAAGATTTACTGTCAGGGAGATGGTCATTTCAGATCAGACTTCAACTTTGCATTATCTGTTTCTCAACATTTAGCAATAACTTTGCATTAGTGTATTTTTGTATTTAATTGCAGAACTTATTTTATTTCTCTATTAATTATATTATTTTTTAAAATTTATCTTACAATGGAATGCAATAATTTTCTATAATATTCCTCCCACTACTTAACCTACTTAACAAATTTCAACTCCCTGCAACATAATGCATATAAAATTGATTTTAATTTCAAAAGCAGTGAAAGATTTTATTGCAGACATTTTAAATACTTTTCACATACTGGAAATCCATAATGCATGGTCTGAAATCAAATACAAAGCTATGATCCTACAGACTGAGCAGTTTTGCGTTCGAATTCTTAAAATGCATTATCAAGGGAGATAATCATTAAAAAAAAAGATACAGAGAGGCTGTTGTTTCTAATTAATTATTTGATCCAAATTTTCATTTAAAAATAAATTGGCCAGGTGCATCACATATTCTCAAGCATGAATCAGCCAAATATCCAGTGATTTCCAATGCTAAAGAATACGTACTGCACCTGTAATAGGCAGGTTTATAGGGGATAAAAAAAATTGAAATGCTCTGCTTACTGCAGCTGAGGATAAATGCTGCTGTACTCTATAGCTGAAATGCCAACACTGGAATTGTAATAGTATATAGTAATAGTATGTAATAGTTTGAAAATTATCTACCATGATGGATGAAATATGTGCTCACACATTTCTGCAACAAATATATGGACCAGACAGAAGGCGGGAAGAAGAAATATGAAGTATTTAAGAACACAGGCTGACTAGCAGTAAAGCCAAGTAAAATGTATAGGTTGCTGAAGACCCTGACCTGTATATAGTCTACTAAATGTACTGTTTTAGCAATAAAATATGTGTGTCCCTATATGAAACCAGGCTGGGGTAGAAAGGAAAAGAGTCAGGAAATTTATTTTTCAGTATCGTTCTCCATATCTGTGAACCTGTGACTCATGCATTTGCCATGCACAAAGTTGTTCTTAGCAGAAGTGCACAGTCCAGCTCTACTCCTGATTCTTTTCCAATTTGAATTAAACCAACATTCTAAAAAAGAACAAGATATGCATCCTTATTCCCACCTGCAAAGAAGGAAGGACATGCAATCTCCAGTCGAGAGTGTGGGAAACACACAACTGATGCATTTTTCTACGAGTAACACCTACCAGCATTTTGCCTTGGGCAATAAATTAGCCTCACACCTTCAGGCATATACAAATAGCTCAGAAAAATGTCTGGACAAGTGGTGGATTTTTGAACTGAGCCGAGGTTTCATATTGCGGAGCCTCTATCTGCCTCTGAAAAAAAAACCAGAGCAGAACCACTCAACATTTTCCTTTTCCTGGACTTACTGTTTTTAAATTTAAGTGTGGCCTTAAAAAAAATTTCTGGGCCTGCACCTGGGAATATTTTCAGAAAATTTTGCTTGTTTGACTAGCACAATTCTTCAGACAAATGAGTTAAATACTTGGTTTATGATATTGTTTTTCCCACATCACATTTTTTTCCACTTGCACACATTCCTTGCTTACTGATAAAGGTTCAGCCTCCTGCCCTGCCTTCTGTGGAAGGGAGCCCCTCAATAAGAAAACAAGCCATTGAATTGTCCCAGATGTACAGAGAACAAGGTGGGCACAGGGCACATTGTTTGTCACATGGGGAATTCACTTTAGTGGCCTGAGCTGATAGTTTAAGTGGACTTCTAAGCCCAGGTGGATGTCCTCTGAGAGTGGCCTCCAAGTGGCCTTACTACTGGGGGCTTTTTCACATTCAGAAATTAATATTAATTAGTGTTCATTCAGGAATATGTGTTTCTTATCATCAGTTTCACAACATGCCAGCTGGGGGAGAAAAGAAAAGTCAGGGCGACAAAATCTTCTACTCTAAACCTGTCCAGTTCCATCACAGATGTGGGGACTTTCCAAATGGCAGCCTCACAGAAAATGAAAGTCTTCAGCAGGCGCTGGAGAGTCATTGGAGAATCACGAGGTGATTCACCCTAGGGTCCAGCTAGGCAGGGTCTGTTCTCTCCCTGCTGATAAGGGAGAAAATCTCTATTCAGGATCATGCTTCTTCTTCTTCTGGTAGATGCCGTTTACTGAACAGCAAGCAGCAGAAACCTCACAAAAACAGCCAGCAGGTTGAGCCTAAGAGGAAGATAAAGTTTTGAAAGCTGTAGGGTTTGCTGCCTCAGGTTCTTTGGATGGAGCACCTGAAGATGCCCTTGCACCTTGGTGATTGGAGCTGCAGCCTAAAGTATTGGCAATACCTGTGACCAGAGCATTGCATCCCACACACTTATCCCTGTAAAAGTACTGTCCTTCCTGAGGGCTTGGCAGTGCCCTCAGCTGCACCAGTGCAGGCAAGAGGACACTTCCAGTGCTTTATGTTAAAGCAAAGGGAGGAAACCAGAGAATTATGAGTGCCTAGGAGAGAAATCCTCTTCCCCTCCAGCACCAAGCCCACGACTTTAACAAAGTCTTACAAATCTGGAGAGACATAGCCATGATTTTTCAACAATAAGTATATGTAACTAATAACCTTCATCTCCTCCAGTCTCAAAATAGGGGACCACATACCTGAGTAAGTGATTATTGAGTCATTAGGATATTTCTCTATAACTCTGCTTTCTCACGCTTTTTTGACCTTTCCATTTTTTGCTCAAGACTGCTGTATGTTTTATTTGGCATAATGTAAAAAAATGATCCTCTTTCACCAAAAGCAAGCAAGAAGGCACTTCTAGCAAAGAGAATTCAGCATTCATTATGCAGCCATCATCCAAAGGTTTTAACAAGATCAAGATAATAGTATCTTTTATTTTCTTTTTGTAAATCCTTACCTTGATTCTAATTTTTTTCCCTCAACAGTGTTATAATTAGCTCTGTGTTTGACTTCCTGTGGCAAAATCATAAAGACTACAATTTGAAGAGGAATTGCCATAGGCTGATTTTTAAAAAGTATGTCTTTATTGGGACCAATTAAGTCCTTTCAGCTAATCATTAAGCAAGTGCCTTAGTGAGCTGGAGGAAGTATCCCACAAAAGGATTATAAAACAATTTCTGTGCAAGAGATTAGAGGGATTTCATTTTTAACTGTGTCTAGGTCTTTGTATAACAAACAAAGAAATTAATCCTATGAAACATCTTATTAGTGCATTGAACTTTTTTCCAACAAATTATGTAGCTTCCGCTAGTTTATTGTGCACAGTGTTTGATAAAATCTAGGCTTTGGTGAATAATACAGTCATGGCAGATATATTTTTTTTCCTAATATGTTTCAGAAAGCTAGCAGCTGTATGAAAACAAAGCCCATATAATTAGAAGTGTTCGTATAACAGCAGTTCCTTCCCCGTGTTCCCCAGCCACACACTGACAGTAAAAGAGGAACTGCATCTCCCCTGGAAGGCTTTACAGTCGCACTGAGGGACTGGTACCCAGCGTGCGGCCACCCCGGGCTCCACAAGGCAGCTCGGCGGCAGGCAGCTCCTTGTGTCCCCAGTGCCACAAGGACCTGGAGCACGGCCCGAGCCTGGCCCACCCTCCGTCTGCCGGGAGGCAGCCGCACCACCCCTCCCTCACGGGCTCCATCCCACATGGGAGAGACGCCAGCCCCTTGCCCCTCCCGCATCCCTCCTCCCATCCACCCACCCTCTGGAATGACTCACAGCTGAATAGCTCAGGCGGGGTCATTAATAAAGCTAGCTGAAAAATAGTTTCGGGTGGGAATCTCTAGAGTTTGCAGTTTAACAGTTTTCATGATGTGCTTTTTTTAAAAATTGAAATTCCAAATCTTAAAAAACAGTAAAATGTCAGTGAAAACCACTCTTGCAAAGGGCTTCATTTTTCAGTTGACATTTTTAATCTCAAATACTGGAGTATTTTTGTTGGTTTTTTTTTTTTACCAAAACTGCTTGCCCAACATTGGAAGGGACTTCTGCTTTATAAGATATAAGGAAACCATGGCAACTATAGCGGTTGTTTGCATTTGGCTAGGAAACTAATTTTCCATTGAACAAAGCAATCTTGGTAGAGGGCTTTCACCTAATCTTGGAAAGAAAAAGCCTTCCTTCCTAGGGTCATGTGAAGCACATCGCACACTTAATCATGTATGGGTCAGAGAACTAGATGGACAAACAACCTTTGTAAGCAGAGAACAGCAAAACTTACACAAAAATAAGTGTGGGATTTCTTTGCCCTCTGGATATTGGAGGATGAAAGAGTAAGGTGCCTACTAAACTACAGCTGTTACTCAGCCTCTTCTCTAACCAGCAGTTCCTCCTCATGTTTTGTACTATGAATGGAAAATAATAAGATAGGGCTTGCTGTATGCAACTGCTGGGTGGTATTTATTTATAGCTCTACTGGGGATAGTGTGACTGGCTGGGCAACGCAGCATTAATCATCTTTCCAGTGAAAAGCTGGAAAGTGTTCTCAGAATAAGATTAGACATTAAGAACAGTATTGTATCTTTTTGGGAAAATCGTGTGCTGGCCAGGGTGGAGCTGGGGGAGGACTGTGCCCAGCACATCCCAGAGAGAGCATGTGCTGCAGAGGATGGGACGCCCTCCTCTCAGCTAGCCAGCTCTGCTGGGTGCTGCAGCAGACACAGCAGTGCAGGAAGAGCTGAGCATTGCTTTCTTCCTCTGCCCTGCCTTTCTTTTCTGGATGGAAGACCTCCTTTACTGGAAACAGCCTTGGATCAAAGGCAAAGCAGCACCTCTTCAGGCAACAGAGGAGAACCCTGCTCCATGGAAAGGCTGGATGTGGTGTTGGCTGAGGCACTGGTGTTGCATGATGACTTGGGGATAGAAGAAAGACCTTACAGCTACAAAAAGTTAAAGCACTAATGAACCTGAAAAAATGTCTCTCGAAGCACTAGGAGATAAGCAGCACACATACAGCTGAAATTAGAGGAGCTGGACAGAGAAAAGCAGCAGCTATAAATGGCCTGAGAAGTCCAGTGCTTTGCAACCACAAAGCCCAGAGACAGAAGAGAACAGAGTAAGGCAGCATGGATGACTGAAACCAGCAGCACAAAGCAGTGATACCCAGAAGGGTATCAGCCTTCTGATGTACAGCCAGAGCAGGGACAGAAAAAGTCCCAGCTCCCACCAGGTAATCTGGCCCCTCCTGAAAGCAGGAGTGCTTGATGGGGCTGGTCACTCTACACAGCTCCACAGGGATGGAGACTCAGGGGTACTAAGCAACTTTGAAAATCAGAGGGAGTAAATACTCTTGTACTCTTGCAGCACCTGCCTGTGCTACAGGATGTCTGTTAACACCACAAGAATGCCTTTATTAACACTACAGGCTGTGAGGTTTGAAGGAAGGCGTCAAAACAGTGCCCAGCCACTTCAGGCTCCTGGCACACTTGAGGTCCCTCTGAGAGCTGCAATCCAAGTAAGTCATTGACAAAAAGAGAAGACAAGGATCAAGTCTACCTGGTCAGGCCTCTAACTGCATGAGTGTCCAGCCCTGGTTTCTTAACTTGATATTTAATCTTGACCAGCGTATTTTAGGACCTGCTTGTATCAAGCCTTCAAAGACTGCAGATCTTCCCTGCTTCCCATGTGTACGCATGGCTGTCCTCCCAGGGGGCACTGGGGAAAAGCCAGCTCCCACCCCAGGAACCACAGCAGCATGTCTACAGAAAATGCAGTGCCAATGTGAAGCCCCAAATCCCTCTGTCAATCCCTTGCCTCATTTACCGAGTGTTAGCCTACCTAGAGCTCCCCCGCTGTCCTTATCCACAGCAGAAGCATATCCCTGGCACCCATCATTGCCCTTGAAAGCCAGCATCCCCACAGCTCATGCCCCACTGTGCACAGTTGGAAAGCCAGGCAAACTCTTCTCTTGCCCCAGACGCCATTTCAAAGCACGACATTGCTAGGAACTAATATTTCAAGGCAAATTAAGGGAAGTTGAACCTGCAAGACCATGTAAAGCCTGTCCTCTGAGACTGTGATGTGGGCTGGAGGCTCTCAGGTGCCCCCTAGACTGCTGCTAAAGGTCTTCCCTGTGGTTAATGAACCCCAGCAAATAATCAGATCCCAAATGATAGGCTTGATTGGCAAGTAAGCATGAAACGAGCGGAAAGGGAGAGCCAACGGAAGGATACAAGCAATAGGAGTATAATTATGCAGTGATTCATCTTGGGCATGCTTGCACACTGGGAAGAGGGGGGCAGGAAAATAGGGGGAACCAAGCCTTTTCTTTATTTTTTTTTTAGGCAGTAGTGGAAATCCACAGAAGATAATCTGCAGGAGTGATTTAAAAGAGACATAGGTGGATATACTGCAAGGATCAAGGAGAGTGAAGCAACCCTTTGATTCTACATGAGCAATACAGAACTGTGCTTCTACAGTGCACAGTGAACACATTACTGAGATCACAGATTCAGGGGCTTAGCAGGCATTTACAATCCTATCCTCTCTCTCTGTAGCTTAACCTTCGTGAAACATAGAAGCTTTCACCAACCTTACGGAAAAACTGTGGGACGAGAATTTTCATAGGCAGCCCACCAGTACTCTATAAATATATCTGAGTAGTGGCAGAGGCAGATTTCAAGCACATACAAAAGATTGCTTTTGGGAGATCTTTAAAGTGTTGCAGAGCAGGTGAACTGCTTTGAAACCTTGAATTGTCATTTTGAATTAAATGCTCATATCTCCTGTATTTATCAAGTCAAATTACAGGCAGTTGTTACTGGCAGCTGGGGAGAGTGATACAGAGCATATTCCCCGTGAGCTGTGTGTGATCAGCTCAGTGGGCTACGAGTGATCAGAACTCAGGAGCAGCATGGTTATTCTACAAGTCCATCACTCAGCTCCAGCAACAGGGCTGCCAACTGGCACAGCAGCAAGTGTGCTTTCTGTCAAGAGCCCAAACCTCACTTCTGTGGCCATCCTTCTCTCATGACCTCTTGCTTCACCCAGTATGGATCACCCGTAAGAGCTTGCAAGGACACAGATACCCCCAAAGCAGTAGCTTTTCCTCTGAATTTCCATAACACATACTGATGGAAGTCACACCAACTTTGGCAGCTCTGCACAAGCACTCACCAGGATGGCTGGAGGTCCTCACACTGTACAGCTGGCCAAAGAATACTCCCCCTTTTGGGCAAATGCAGGTAAAATTGACAGCCAGGTCTTACAGCAACATGTTGAGAATCACGTGCATGTTGGCCTGTTGCCTGGTGCATGGCTCTTCTACTTCTAGGCTTTCTAAAAAAAGTCACAGTGAATAGATGGTAAATGAATAAAGGTTGATTTTTTTATGCCTGTGCCAAATTAATTATAAATGAGCAGCAAAATATATCCAAAAGGCTATCATCCCATCTACCAATCAATAAGTTGAAAGTATAAATAAACTAGAATGATATAGAGTGCCTGTGGCACACACACAAACCCAGTGAGCTAAAAAAGGAAGGAAAACATTTCCAGTCTTCATCTGGAGTGATGCCACAGATTTCATCAGGCTAAGATGAAGGGGAAGAGTTTTTGTAACTACACGATTTTTATAGACTGAAGCTCCTCTCAGCAGTCTACCTAGGGGGGAAGTATTTTCTCATAGCCACTAAGTATCATTGCTAGTCATGTGCATGCATACATACATCAAAACTAATGACCCAAGCAATCTTAATGGTTTCACCAAGGGCAGGAGGCTTATCTTCAAACAGATAGGAAAACGTTTGCTTGGATAAGGGCCTAATTTAACAGAGACAGGCAAACCCAAAGACAAGGCATTGCATACATGTTTACAGCAAAATCATAGTGAAAGGTGGTTAAAATGTGTTGTGCAGAAAGAGACAACCAGATAAACATCTTCTGCACAGTGATACAGCGAGAGCTGCAGTCTGCAAACAAATTTGGTGTCTCATAATCCATTCCAAGAAGCATTTGAGAGGTGTGAAAGAAAAGGACCCAAGATAGCAACACTATTCCTGCTCAGTGCCAAACTACCACACTTCTGTCTTGGTAGAAAAGAATGACAGCTCGGGAACAACCTCCAGCTGTTGCAGAAGCAATCCCTGCGGCACCCCGAGTTGACTTTTCCTCCCTCTGAAATGACTGGTCAGGTCTCAAGTGCACTCCGACAGGCAGGTCAGCACAACTACCAGACTCCCAAGAGTCCACTTTGCTCAGGCCACGCCCATTGGGATCCAGTGGCTGGCAGCTCCTCATAGAATCTTCTGAAAAATTTACCACCATTCTTGTTTCCTATATGGAAACAACCAGCAAAGATTTTGTATTGTGCCTGCATTTGCTAATGAGCTATACATATTAAGCAAAGACAGACATACATCATCCACTGCAGTCACTTGCAAAACACAAGGCTTGAGGATGTCTTCAATAGTCCCAGAAGGCTCCATTTCACTTTGTGCTAAATTTTTGCCTGTCTATTCTATATGCCACCTCCAAGGAGCTCTCTTTATTTATGGATCAGCTTTCTCTTCTGAAAGCCCAGCGGGGCTTTAGCAGACCGAGTGTGAACACACATTTTAGTGTTCTCCATAATCAATGCAGAAAATTCATGAGCTGAAAGCTGTCTGTGGTAAAGCTGAAGTCTGTGGCTCAGACACAGGCTCTGCCACCTTTGTCTTGAAGACAGACAAGCTGCAATCACACACGCACTCAGCCTTCATGATCTCATCAGCTGGTCCTCACAGACCCTCATCACTAGGCTGTTGTGTCCAGCCTCTTAATAGGTTTTCAGAAGTTTGTTGCCAAGCCCTGAAGGCAGCAGCTGGAGTAGGTACAGACAATGCCTACTTTCTCCTCATTCGAAGACAGGTGCTTTTGGTCAGGCAGCGCAAGAAATGCAGCATAATGATTGATAATTCAGCATTGACAACAGTGCCTTGCCCACTCCTCCAGCTCCATGCTTCCCACATTGTTCTCACCCACAGAGAACATGTGTGTGTTGCATTTCAGATTACTTCATATTTTCCCTATTTCAATGTCACTCTGTAAATTTTTGCTCCTTCTACCACTCTCCCCCACCCCAAATTTTGCAATATTTACATGATGCTATTTCCCTGTCTTCATTACTGTTCACATTTGAGATTTATAGTGAACCAGCTGCATTATCCACATAAAGAGCTGTGCTCCGTTTCCAGGTAAGGACAGCAGCATCAGCTATTAAACACATAAGGTAGCCCCATCATGTGGGTGTCATTGAACTGCTCATTTAGAAGCCACAGGCTGATCAATGCCACTTCAAATAGAACAGCATTTGTATAAGGGAACCCAAAGCCACTTTCCTCTCCGGCTTTCTCCTCTCTTCTTTCATCTTACTCATTCCTTCCTCCCTTCTCCCTGTTACCCACACTATATTTTTAAGTCTTGCTTCATACACCACTGGATTGCTGCTAGGGACTCATACTTATGCTTTCCTTCCTACCCACACCCCGGACCTCATTTGTTACATTTCTGTCATCTGTGTCAGTCAACTCGTACATCCCAGAAATAGGGTTTTCATCTCAGTGCCACCAAACAAATATCTAAGTAAGAGGCCAGAGCTTCCTCTGCTGTGGTGCAGGCAGAAGTCCTTCAGCTTCACCTGAGGTGGGGTATTCCTTGTCACTCCACAGTGACCACCTGGATCAACCTCTCTGACAGACTGCCATCATCGCACAACCAGCTGATCATACCAATTAACCTGCATTCTTCTTTGTGGGTCAGAAACCCCAAACAGACCCATTTGCTCTGTGATTCTTCATGGGCAGTAGCCCAGCCACCACCAGACACTTTCTCTGGTACCTCTGTGAAGGACAGACACTGGAGTCAGCTGGAGCTTTGTGAAAAGAAAATATGACCATTACATAACTGTAACATTAAAAGGCAAAAGCAAAAATAATATACCATTTGAAGAAAACATTTTTGCACACAAAATTTTATGCTGGATATGCGCACACACATAAACGCAATGTGTAATTTCTTACACAGTCCCTGGAGTTTAAAATTCATCTATTTTGCCCAAGAAAGTCACCCACCAAGATCAGTTCCATAAAAGTTTAATTTCCTGTGCCATTGTGGAGCTAAACACAGGGTGAAGGCACAGTGGATAGGTTACCTAGGCTACTCTGATTTAGCATAACTAATGGTAACACCTTAGCTGGGGCAAGGCAGTGTAAAGCATCTTTTATTAGCGAGCTGGAGAAGGTGGTGGAGCAGACTTGTCTAGATCTCAGCTGGCAGCAAATTGTATGGAACAGTCAACGCAGCATTGCCTTGACAATCGCCCTGTACCAATGGGAAAGAGATCAGTGGCATGGGGCTGAGGACTTCTCCTCTTGGGAGTATGAGGGACAAGTGTTTCAGACCAGGTATAAACAGAAGGGTTTTGCTGCATGGACTGGGATCCAAAGAGGATATGCAGTCTCAGCCCTCAGAGTTCTTCAAGATCTGACTGGACAAAGACTGAGTCCGCTTCACACTAAAGCATCCTTCAGTCCCTTGGATTCTTAGGGACCCAAAGTCATGCGTACAAAAAAGACTAGAGCCTGGTTACAGGGAGCTTCAAGACATGGACATCTGCAGGGCCTGTGGTGTCCTAGCCCCTGTGCTGCTGAGGGTGGATTCCAAAACAAGCTCCCTGACAGACCTTGTTCGCTGTACCTCTTCTCCTATTACAATATTGGGGACCCACCACTGAACCTTTAGGGTGGGATGGCTTTGCAAATGTATTCTCTGTGTCCTGGGAGCCTAGGCACTGTTTTCACCATGCCGCACCACAAGCAAGACATACCTGAAAGTCTTTTCAATGCTGAAGACCTCTTCTTGAACTCAGGAAGAAAGTGCTGTGTTTCTTCATGCCCTAATTAAGCCACAGTCATTTGTATTGTTTGGTAATCATCAGAAATTGTAGCTCCTGACCTGAAAGCCGAGAACAGTGGGTGATAATGTCAATTTCCAGGTAAAAGACCCCATTGCCCACATGAACAAAAAAGTCACCCTTGCTTTTACAGCCTGTTTGTTCACTGTGGGCAATAGTAGGTGATTTAAAATAATAGCTGTGTTCTAAGCACTCTCGGTGTTTGAGAGAGCAAATACACCTGGAATGAGAAAATAACAGTTGAGAGACAAACAGGAATACAGCAAGCACCTGCAAACACAAAGGAATGATGGCTGGGTGCAAACCTGATGGCTTCCAGCAGTCAAAATGTGTTCTCACAACATCATAATAATGGAAGCCCATCTTAAGTACTCTGCCATTGCCACAAAACTTTCAAATTGCTTTTTTTTCCTTTTAACATAGCCAGAATTTTGCAATTGTAGTGGCTTTGCATAGATATTATAGGTCTCCGAAAAAGCTGCTTTAGTAAAACGTTGCTGCCTCTTCACACTGGGGCATCTCAGAAATCTAGAGATCTCTCACACAGATGTAAAACATTAGAATAGCATGAAGTGCTTTTGTTCCACCTTGGAACCTTTGGGAAGACTTCAAAAACTCTCCGCAAGGCTTTTTCCAAGTAAAAAACACTGCTCTGAATTTCAGGTGAACTTTTGTTCCCAAACCACAGAGCAACCTTGGCTAAATTCCTTGGGATTATAGTGTCTGGCTGCATGCTGCAGGCTGTCTTCCATTACACATCGCAGACTGGGTCTAGGACTCCAATTTCTACCCATAATTGCCTTTTGGAGAACAGGAATTTCATCTTATTGGGAAAGCAAACCTGTGAAAACTAAGCTTGGTCAGAATGCTAATGCTTCCTACCAATTCCTCATCCTACAGACCTGAAGTAACTATGGAGGATTTATCCAGGTTCTGTTCAGCTGAGCTACCACCTGAAGCATTCTTAATGAAGTACAAGTTGCAACGTTAATCCCAGTAGATGTAGTTGCAAAAACACATGAAACCTGTACATGAAATTTAACACTCAGGGTCTTTCACAGCAAAATGACATGCAAAACTGAATCATGGTTAGACTTGAATATCCTACCTTCCATCTGACTGGCTCAGCAGAGCACTTTCTGTTAGCTATCTAAGCTCATTTGCTCTGTCACTGAGTAACAGTCAGAGCACTGCTCATCTTTCTCCGCAGATTTTTCTGTAATTATAAAGATTGCCTACATTTTAGACAATCCTTTGTGCCCTAATAGAATCTGCTGCAGTGTTTCATTGTTATCTGGATTAGCATGAACCATGTTTAGAAGATTGAAAGACTGACAAGTGAAGCCCAAGTAGTACATGAACTGGTTCTCTGTAAAATTAGGGTGAATTAAGCACTGTGGCTGTTCTGTACCATTGTGAAGCTGGCTGCAACACTGCAACTTTCTTCAGTGACAAGATCCCAGAATGACTGAGGTTGGGAGGGACCTCAAAGGTACCTCCAGAGATACCTAGACCAAACTCCCTGCTCAGAGCACGGTTGCTTGCATCAGGTTACTCAGGATATCAAACAGTCAGATTTTGAATGTGTCTGAAGGCGGAGACTCCACAGTCTCTCTGTCCATTTTATGCCAGTGTTCAGCCACTGTAACAGTGAAACAAACAAAAACAAACCCACAACCCAAAATCTCCTTTGTTACCATTGTCATTTGTCCTTTCTTTAGGCACCCCTGAAAAGATTTTGGCTCCATCTTCTTTATTCCTCCCCAACAGGTTTTCATACACAAGGGTGAGATTCACCCAATTCTTCTATTCTGCAGAATAAGATGTCACAACTGTGTCAGCCTCTCCTCTTATGTCACATGATCCAACTTCTCCATCCTTTTTGTGCCCCTTTGCTGGTCTATTTTCCAATATGTTCATGCCTCTCTTATGCTGGAGAGCCCAGAGGTGGAGTTAGAACTGTAGATATGTCTCTACAGTGCTGAGCTGAGTGGAAGGATCACATCTCTCGATCTGTTTGCAGCACCCTTCCTAATTCAGACAAAGATGCTGGTCACCTACTTGCCACAAGAGCACATTGCTCACTGATGACAGGGGATTAGAGCTCCTTTTGCCACTTCTTCCAACTGCGTACCAGTGTTAACTCCACTGATTTGAATGAAACTACACCAGCCTAATTAATCCTGGAGTAAATTTACTCCAGTTAAGTTTTGCTTTACAATGCAGATGGTCCCTAAACTCAAAACTTTAGCTAGACTGTTGAAAAAGGAGCATTCGAGATGGGAATATATCCTGGCATCACTGGTGGATTGCTACATTGGTGCCTGAGAAACCATAAACCAGGACAGTTCAATTGGTGCTCGTGTGTGCTTACAAGCATCACAGAGCTGGCCTTCAGCCTTCTTCGGCACCACACCAGAGGAGCAGACTCACTTGACAACTCTTTCTCAACTTCCTGGATTGTGGCAGGGTATCGTAGCAAAGTGATCAGTCCTTAATACTTTCATTAAGGGCATCTGTCAGATCAGGCTTCAGCTTCAGCTACTTTTACTAGTCATTAAGCTCCTGGGAGGATATCTCTATTTCACTGTAAGATGTTTTTCCACTCAGCTGAATCAATCCACCTAATCTAAATAAGTTTAAATTCAGTGGTTGAAAACAGGGCACTTACACTGAACAGATAAATATCCTTCATTAGTGGTATAAAATGTCCTGTGTGAGAAGGAAATACTGGTCTCTCATTGTCAGTCGGTTGAGGGTTGCCTTACCTTTATGTGCTGAGGTAGAGTATGAGGCTTCTGAAGTGTAAGAGCCGCAGCAGTGATGGCTCTCAGAGTCACCAGGATGGGTGCTGGTGCGGGAGAAGATCCCTTCTTTTGACAGCTTTCCACTGCAGCAGTAGATGCACCTGCTTTTCTCTCTTCAAACAAGTGTAAATCAGAGCTGTACCAGATGTTTTTGTTGAATAGGCTGCAAGAGCTGCACTGAGTCAGCAGTCCCAGTACACCACACCAAAATTTCCCTGAAAGTTTTAGCTGGATGCTCAGCAATAAAACACATGTAACCACTTAGCAGGAAGAAGAATAGGTCATCAGGGATTTGGCTTGGCTTCTGTTCCTTTTGTTGAACATCCTTTTCCACTTTCTTCCACAAATAACTACAAAGAAGTTCTGCAAGATTGCCCCCCCATGACACACCTATGACTAATGTAGTAATGAAACAACCACTTTAATTCACTTCTCATCTAAGGCTACCTTCAGTACTTCTCTTGCACACAGCTGCTATCAAGAATGAGACCTACCCACTCACAGGGCTACGGCACTATCTGCAGACCCTCCTTAGTAAGCAGGTGAGCAGCCACATTCAGCAAGCAGTGAGGAGTCACTGCATCCTCAGTAGTGCAAAAGGACATCAGTCCTGAATGTATGGATGGGAAGCAAGGCTTTTGGCACTGTCTCACATAACATCCTCATAAGCTCAGGAAATGTGGGTTAGCTGAATGGACAGTGAGCTGGATCAAGAACTGGCTGAAATGGCAGAGCTCAGAGGGTTGTGATCAGAGGAGTAGAATCCAGTTGGAGGCCTGTAGTGGTGGCATTCCCCAGGGACCAATACTGGGTCCAGTCTTGCTCAGCTTGTTTATCAACAACTCGGATGAAGGGATAGTGTGAACCCTAAGCCAGTTTGCAGATGATACAAAACTGGGAGAATGGCTGACACGCCTGAAGGCTTTGCTGCCACTCAGGGGGACCCTGGAGAGTCGGGCAGAGAGAAACCTGATGGGGTTCAACAAGGGCAAGTTTAGAGTCCTGCCCCTGGGGAGGAATAACCCCAGGCACAAGCACAGCTGGGGACTGACCTGCTGGAAAGAGGCTCTGCAGAGAAGAACCTGGGGGTCCTGGTGGACAAGAAGCTGCCCATGAGCCAGCAGAGCCCTTGCAGCCAGGAGGGCCAGTGGGATCCTGGGGGGCATCGGGAGGAGTGTGGCCAGCAGGTCAAGGGAGGTGATCGTCCCCCTCTACTCAGCTCTGGTGAGGCACATCTGGAGTGCTGTGTCCAGGTCTGGGCTCCTCAGTACAAGAAAGACAGGGAGCTACTGGAGAGGGTCCAGTGGAGGCCACAGAGCTGCTTTGGGGTGTCTCTTATGAGGAGAGAAAGAGAGAGAGAGAAAGAAGGAGAGCTGGGCCTGTTCAGTCCAGAGAAGAGAAGACTGAGAGGGGATCTCAAGAATACATATAAATATCTCCAAGGTGGGTGCCCAGAGGATGGTGCCAGACTCTTTACAGTGGTGCCCAGTGACAGAAAAAGGAGCAATGGCCATAACCATAACACAAGAAATTCCACCTCAACACGAGGAAGAATTTCTTTATATTGGGGGTGTCAGAGCACTGGAACAGGCTGCCCAGGGATGTCATGGAGTCTCCCTCTCTGGAGACATCCAAAACCCACTAGGACATGTTCCTGTGTGACCTGCTCAGGGAGACCCTGCCTTGGCAGGGGAGCTGGACTGGATGATCTCTAGACATCCTTTCCAATCCTAAGGATTCTGTGATCCTGTGACTGTGTGAAGGTCCTGACATTCTCTGTCTTGCATAGCACACTGAGAGTCAGCCCCTGCCCTGAAGCTGCAGCCAAAATAAACAGGAGAAAGGACAGCTTTCTAGCTTCCATCACTACAAAAAAGAAGCCAAACTCCATCCAAGGCCATACAGATAGTCTACAACAAAGCCAGGAATAAAAGCCAGACCTATTCAGTTCAATTGTTGTTCTGCTGCCACTGGAGTTTTTTTGATTTAATTTATGCGAGAACATCCAGAAGAGCAGGGCACTGTCTGTCTCTGCATTCCAGCTATAGTGGGGGGCCCATGGTAGTGCAGCAGTCTGCCTTGTAATAGCACAGAGAGGACTTAATCTGTCCTTCTCGTAGTCTTATAAACAGGAATAAAGGGACATTAAATAAATTCAAGGTTTTGTTGTGTGAGTTTTTTTACATCCAATACATTTATCCAACTGTGAATGATTAGCAACTTGTGCAGTTTAAATCAGTCGATTGCAAGAATTCAGACTGACAGTATTCCCTTTGAGTCAGCAAGGAGAAAACCTCCTGCAGACTGGTCTTTTACTCATGAAAAAGCAGCTTCTGTGTGACTGCTCAGTAGCTTCAGGTATCCTACCTGATCTATTGCTCAGTCTATCTGATTTTGCCAACACCTAGATGGACACAGATCTCTTCTGTTGACTCTTAAAATCATATATTTCAGACTTGGCTTCTGCAAAAGCTGTGCCATCCAGCAAGAAAGCAAAAGGAGAGCAAGCACTACATCACAGATGAAAATACCTAGTTAGAAAAAAGTGTCCTGGAAAAAGCTAACAAATAATAATATTTCACAATTCTTACTTCTACATCAGGGACACTTCTCACATACTGTTAGTATTAAATATCAATAAATCAAGATGTTTATAAATCATCTGCAAACCTGTACTAACTATAGAAAAAAAATGTCTTAGATTTGTAAGTCTGAATGTCTTCCAGATAAATTCCATTTTCTGTTACGGAGTTGCATTTCTCATTGTGGTAAGCTTTTTCTTTAAGAGCCTTAATTTACTGCCTTTAATAACTTTCGTATCACTGAAAATATTCTGCTTCCTAACAAGAATATTTATTTCAAGAGAATGCAAATTCAGTAAAAATTTCTTTTAGTTAGTGGAAGAAAAGTTGTTAATTACCATGACATTCTGCAAAATGCAGTTCTACTATCTTACTGCCAAGTTATTCAACCTGGCCTTTAAACCTGGCCTTGGGAAAATGTTGATGTTGCCAGTTGTCACTGCAGAACATGTGTTTTGGGGACAGCTGGATTTTTTTAGTACGTAGTGATTTGCCAAGGCTAAAGTCAGAACAATCATCTATTCATTTTCCTTTTTTTCCACTATCAAAAACACCCAAACAAACAACCCCAAAATAAACTTAAAACAACAAAAACCCTTTTCATTTCTTGAATAAAAGATACTTTCCCCATTCCCTTATAATGAAATTGTTGTCCAAAGTGACTCTTAAAAGACTGACAGGTCCTGAGAGACTAGCAAATGTAATTAACTTTTTATGTTTCTAAACCCAACTGCATTTCTAATGACATCTTAAAATCTAGCATACATGGCCACATTATCCTTGTCTGCTGATGTCCTCCTTCTGCACCTGAAAATAATTCTGCACTAGACGGACTTCAAAAACACTCAACAGCAGACAAAATGTGGCAAAAATTGTAATTACCAAGAAGTTTCAGAAATACCAGAAGATAGAAGATATGGATCCCAGCAGTACTTCACTAAAGAGAAAAATAAAAGAAAAGCTTGATCCTTGTTAGGATCAATTCGGACGGGAGAATACAGTCCATGCCCCACCAGCAACCACAGTGTACCCACCTCTCTCAATTTCCTTTTGTAATGCAGATTCTGTGACAGCAAATAAGGCAGAATGGTAAGATCACTTTTTCATATGTGGGCCTGCCAAAATCACCCTTTTACCTGTGGCTTCCCACCCATGAAGTAAGGAGTGAGACTGAGATGATACTCAGTATGATTTAGAATTTTTTAAAAAGCCAACTGATCGCCCACCTGTGGTGAATCCCATTAACCACTTGTTATTCACTTTAACACTTCCCTTATTTTCCGCTTTAAAAAAAGAAATCAGAGTAGATGAGTTCACAAAAGCATCATAAGCATGGTCTGACAGTCCATCTGAAGAGGATGAGTCCACCCAAATTAACCCTGCAATCATCCCGACATGAAGTAGCAGGGATCCAGGAAGCCAGAGACACACCTGTGAAGGAGAGAGGCCATTTCACGTGGATATCCTGGATTGATGCTTTATGACTCATTTGACAAACGAGGTCTCCAGGGGAAGGGGAGAAAAACAAAAGTACTTTCTGCAGTGGAAATACATTGTCCATTGCAGTGAATACTACACACAATGTGTCCATTTCTTCAAGGGCTTGTGGATACATCTTATCCTCCAGTCTTCTGAGCTAGCCCTAATGCTTATTAGATGCTGGGACTCCAAAGATGGATATTTTGCAGAAGAAAAGGAGTGTATGTGAGGCAGAATGCATGGAGGTTCACAAGAACAACACTGTACGAAATAAACGCAGTAGAAGTTATTCACATTAACATGAGGACTACTTTATGGAAAAAATGGCCAGGACAATGTAACTTTCTCCTAATACCCCCTCCCAAGCTTGTCCTGCCTGATCTGTCACATACCAGTGGCTGTGAACTTGAGACAGCGTGCAGACAAACGTAGGAGACAGAGCCAAAGTTAAGCATTGGTAAAAAGCAAATACCTGAAAAAACTTTTGAACAAAAAGAAAAACTATAACAGAAAAAAACCCAACCAAACCAAAACCAAACCAAAACCAAACCAAACAAAACAAAAAAAACCCCAGAAAACCCACAAAAACCAAAAACAAAACAAAAGACAAAAAAGAAAAACAAAAAAAACCCCAAACAACAAAAACAACAAAAAACCAACAAAAACAACAACAACCAAAAAACCAAAACAAAACAACAAACAAACAAACAAAAAACCCCAACAAACAAGCTCTTAAAGAAGATCAGAGCCATTGTGTGGCTGCAGCTGGGAAGTCCCCTCTGCAGACCCTCTAATCCAAGCCTCCGCTGCTAGTCAGAGTCCATGAGAGCAGGTTTCTCAGGACCGCATACAGCTGGACTCCCTCTAGATAGTTTGTGGATTGCTGATGATGCCCTCTGTCCCTCAGCCAAGGCATTCACAGAGACTCAGAAAAGCATTAACCCCAGTATCCATCCTGGAATGCCCCTGTGGTGATGAGCTTTTAGCTGGACTTTGTGCCACTGGCCACAGAATGGTTCGGGTTGGAAGGGACACTTAAAGGTCTTCTAGCTCACATCCCCTGCAATGAGGAAGGACACCTTCCAACAAATCATGTTGCCCAGAGCCCTGTGCAATGTGATATTGAATGTTTCCAGGGATGTGGAATCTACAACATCTCTGGGCAACCTGTGCCAGCATTTTATCCTCCCCAGCATAAAATATTTCTTCTTGATTTCTAGTCTGAATCTATCCTTGTTGAGTTTAGAACCACTAACCCGTGTCCTATCAATACAGCCTCAACTAAAAAGTCTGGCCCCCTCATTCTTGTAAGCCCATTTAAGTACTGAACACCACAACAAGGTTATGCTGGAGCCTTCACTTCTCCTGAATAGTCACAACTGTCCCAGCCTTTCCCCATAGGAGCTGTTCCATCCCTCTGATCATCAGGTGACCCTCCACTGGATTCACTCCAACAGGTCCGTGTCCTTCCTGTGCTGGGAGCCCAGAGTTGGATGCAGGGTTCCAGGTGGGGTCTCAGCAGAGCAGAGCAGAGGGGCAGAATCCCCTCCCTCCCCTGCTGCCCACGCTGCTCTGGATGCAGCCCAGGACACGTTTGGCTCTCTGGGCTGGGAGTGCTCATGGCTGGGTCATGTCCAGCATTCTATTCAGCAGTACTTACAAGTCCTTTTCCCTTACAATACTTGAACCTGGGAGTCGGTTGCAGCAAACTTCAAGGACAGATTTTTTTGTTTGCTTGGTTTGGTCAATTGTTTTGTGGTTTTGGTTTTGATTTTCTACCTATAGGCAGATACAACCCAATGGCTTTGTATTGCTTGTGCAAATACCTGGCACAGCTGTGCTTATGTAGTGACTGCAAACAGCTTCACCTACTACCTACAAATTTTCCCTCTAAAATTTCCACACGTTCCTTCTGTTGTTCCATCCACCCCGGCTGGTGGTGCTCCCTTCCACAGTGTACTTACATGTCTTCTTTCCCCATGTTCCTGGGGAAGAGATGAAAACGTGCCACCTTCCTGATTAGAGTCCAGGAGACCTAAACCCATGGACATCATTCTTTCCTTACGGGCCATGCTGGCCCAAGCAGCACTGCTTCGTTTTGGCTGGCAGTGACTACCGGTGGGGGTGGCATGCTGCTGGGACAAGCATCTAGACCCTCACATTCGGGTCGGCTAAGGTGATGTGGCACTGCAGGTTGTGGTGGCTGAGGAGTCCTCTAAGCGTAAGAAAATGGCCAAGAGGCAGGTGCCGTGCAGTGAGTACTGGAAAGGGAGCTGGATTTGGCGTTTGCAAACCAACTCATGACTTTTGGGGAGCTGGCTCTGAAGCTCTTTGGTTACAGATTTAAGGATACACAGCAGGCAATAAATTCGGACAAAAAGCAGGTTTAGTGATGCTGTCTTCCTCAGGGAGGTGGTTTCTTCTAACCTTTAGGTATCATGGAGAAAGAACAGTTTGAAGGAACTAAGCACCTGCATGCAAGAAGGTTCCTCATTAAAAAGTCCAGCATTATGGAAAGGCTAAGAAAATGCAGGATGAGTATTGAGTATTTCAGGCTATTTCAGTGGAAATTTTATTCCTTCTGAACCTCATGAAGTTTTATTACCTCCTGACATTGCAGTGCTGACCTGTCTTGTGTTGTGAAAAGTCCCTTACCACTCCACAGGCATAACTGTCATGAACCAATTATCTTGGCTCATGAGAGCTTTCAGATGATCTGACTGAAACTCCCACCACACCTGAAGGAACATGCAGTCATGAGGAGAGATTGGCCAAAATGCCCTCTGAGGCTACGTCCTTCCCTGTGGTGGGACAGGCCCTTCTCTCCAAAGGTTAAACTCAGCTGATGCTGCTTCTCTGAGTTTAAAACAGCTTCTCCTTTGGACGGCTGTGTTTTTACTGCAGTCAAATGTCACACAGTGGACACAACAGCTTAAAGTTTGTTAGGATATTTTAGACACAGACTCAGCATTACAAAAATAAAAGTAAGCAGTGACTAATCAAAGAGATAAGAAGTGACTAATCAAACTTCTTCATGGAAAGGGTTGTCAAGCATTGGAACAGATTGTCCAGGGAAGTGGTTGAGTCACCATTCCTGGAGGTATTTAAAAGACATCTAGATGTTTAAGGACATGGTTTAGTGGTGGACTTGGCAGTGTTAGATTGACAGTTGGACTTGATGATCATAAAGGTCTTTTCCAAACTAAATGACTCTCTGATGATACAACCTTGCAATAGTCTGTCAGGTTTTGAGACTGACTGCTGGAAAAACAGGCAACACAGCAGTGAAGAGATCGTTCTTCATCAGAAAGCATCTCTTGTTCCCAAACAAACTGTGAGGATGAAGTAAAGGCAAAGTTTGCTTCAAAATAGAAAGATAATAGTGTTCAGTCAGTATTTTGCTGGAGAAGGATATAAAAACTTAGAGAAAGAAAAAGGAAGAGGAAGAGACTTTCAGGTGCAAATTTTTGTACTACACCAGTAACTCCTAATACAGGCTGAGAAAATTCTTTTTTAGGATAAACTTCTTCCAAGGTAGTCCATCTCAGTGAATCCTGTACTTAAAAGATAATGGTTATTTAAGAAACAGGTCTTAAAAAGAAGAAAATTCCATTATCATCTGCTTCAAAAAAAATGCAGCTGAAAAAGAAGGAAAAAAAAGAAAATGAAGGACTTCTGCAACCCCTGAAGTCTGGATTCACAACACGAGGCAGTTCCCTAAAATACAAGTCTATAGCTTGAGGATCAGAAACAAAAAATAAATCAGTGATAAATCCTGTTTAGCCATGAAAAGATAATTTTCAAACTCCTGAACCATATGTCGATTTGTGTATAAAATAGCAAAATATGAGCTAGTGTGTCCAAAAGAAGTACCTAAGAACTAGGACTTACAAAAATTGCTGGTCTTGCTAAGATGTCCAAGTAATGAACATCAGGGATTTTGAATTGACCCAAAATTCCTAGTATATAACAGAATGATGTTAAATGTAGGGCCCAAATCCAGTCATTTCAGAAAGGTAGATGGATGCTGAAATGACAAGACACATTTCATGGAGACGCCGTTAAGATTCTGAGTTGTGAAGATTCATGCTGATGCACTGAATGTTAAGTAATTTAGTTAAAATACTCTTGTTCAACTTGCACGGATTGGAGATATAATTCCTACTAGAATTTTCTGAGAAAAATAGAAGACAAACATATTTGAAGGAGTCATGGCATACTGCATTAACCCAAACCTCTAAGGACTACTTCTCAGCTCTACAAATAGGCAGAACTACAGGTGTTTCTAAAAGCACATGATTATCCTGCAGTTGGTTTTTGGTGGCTTAACTTTTCTGAAAGTAACTTTATGAGGATAATAAGGGGATATTTTATGGGCATAGTTCAGACAGGTTTTTTGAAGTGAAATTTCACGCTGTTTACCAATCGGTACACACAGCAAATTTTTTTTCTTTCTCATTACTTTTGTTCAGGTTCAAAATTCCAGTGGCTTTCTAGAAGTAAAGGTTAAAACTAACCTTTGTGTCTCTTCCTCCTACTACTCTGCCTAAAGTAGCTGGATATTTCATAAAAAGCTGCTGCATTCAGCTTTTCTCCATCGCTTTAGTTCTCAAATGCCACTTGTTAGTCAGATTACTTCACCCTCAAGGAACAGAAAAATCATTGTCCTTTTTCCAACACTAGTTATAAAAAAAATATTTTTCAGATCTTTTTAATACGCACAGGGGGAATTGTAGTTCTATGCCTATAATACACAGATGCCACTCAGGAACATCCATAACTTCTGCTCCTGTGGGCCAAATCCCCCTGAGTGAATGGGAACCTTTCCACCAAACACAGCGGAAGTGGGATGAGCTCATAGACCATTGAACTATATACATGAGATATGGTAAAGTGTATTACAGAAATGAACTCTGAAAAAATCACTCAAAAAATTTCTTATCCCTTCTGTTCTGAGCTATATTTGATATCAAACCCATTTTTGATAAATATAAATTGTAAAGGTCCATTAGTGGATTGCATTTATAGTAGCAACATTTGGTATGGAAGAACAGTTCTTTTATGACAGTATCAATCTGCATAAGAACGTGAGCTTTCAAATCTGGTAAAAGATGTAGATCTCCAAGGAAATATTTCTTCAGAGGAGTGTTCTATGTTCTTTTTTCGTCAGAAACATATTAAAACAAAAACCTGTTGAAGAAAAACAAGAGATAACCAATTAGAATGCAGCTCCAGAGCCATTTGATTCAGCCTCTATACAGTACCCAGGAGTAAAAATTGCTTACGTTTTGCTTATGTTCACTCCCTCCTCTACATGAGTATGAGGAAGACATTTCATTTCATCCCAGAGAAAACAAACTCTTCTTGACTGCAGCAACTATACTTTATAATAGTTTCTAGTTCTTAACAGTATAATTTTTTCTCATAGAAAACAGAAACAAGAAAACAGAGAAAAATACATCAATTCATCTACAGGCATGAAAAATGTAAACATGTCCTCAAGACAAATAAAAGCGGGACAATACATCAGCATTAATTATTTATTTCTGAATAATTCCAATTATTTATTTTAGTCTATAGATAAAAACAAGAGTTAGAATATTCGTCTTCTCTAGAAGAACACAAAATAATATTGCAGAGAGATGACAGAAGAACAATGCACAAATCACTCATGTAAAACACTATGTACAAATATTCATTGCTATTAAGGTGACATTGAAATACCTACCCTGTCTCAGTCTAAATAATATATCAAAAAAAGCACCAAACAATTATACAGAAGTCTGACTGGAACTCCATCATGAAAGACCAAATTCTTTTCCATACCATGCAGGTGATTACTTATGACAAGCTCAAAATAAATAGGAGAGGTAAACTTAAAATCTTTTTTACATCCTTTTGCATAGATTTAAATGGCATCACAAGGAGAAAAGGAGAAGAGAATGATAAAGTATTCATGCACAGTGACTCGTGGCACTTTTGGACTGACCAACCAAGGATATTAAGAAAACCAGAAAAGTATTTCAAAGCTTCCATTTAGCAAACTCAGAACACCTCATCTGTCAAGGCATCATGATATCCCCCCAAAAAAATGCAACACTCCCCCTTAGGGTCGCACCTTGAGCATCTTCATTGTCCAATCATTTCCTAAACTATGTGCATTCTTCTCAAATAGAATAATTTACCTTGCCTGTGTTTAACAACTTCATAAATTTTATTAAGCCCCTTAAAATTTCCCTCTTCAACAGTTTAGATAACAGTAATGACCTTCTCCTGAGGCTTATTTCAGGTGTTGTAGACAGAGCCCATTTCAGACAGATGGCCTGTTTAACACAGTCTTTTGGCCAGTAAGGTGTGCAAAACAAAGGTTTTTAAAATTTGAAAACTTTGATTACAGAGTTCTGCATTAATGGTACTAATTAAGACACCTAACTGGCATCTGAACTTCATTTGTTCTCAGAAGTGTACTTACATGCTTTACAATTTGCTCTGCAAGATTTGAACAAGTACTTACTAGAACAGCAGAATCCTATTTACTCTTTTCTTTCTCAGAAAAATGAATTTTATATCATCTTCTTCTCCACACTGACACCAGCAGCAATATAATCTTTAATTCTTTCTGTGAGCACTGAGAGGGTAGTGCTGCCTGTTTGCCAACTTGGAAATGAAACTTCAGATAATTTTAGTAAGGAGGTAATATAAAAGGGGATCTTTATTTGAAGCCCTTCAGAGGCAGTTATGGAAAGATGTCCACAGGAGTCCACCCCTACAGGGATGAGTACACATTTACAGGTTCTAGGAAATTAGCATAATCGATAAAAGCACCAATTAGGAGGACAGGTAGTGATGCATCCCCCCTCCCCCCCCTCAGGTCAAGCCTCTTCTCTGTAGTCCCCACCTTGGCACTGTCCGTACTTTGTCCATGAAATGTATCTTGAAGAGTTGTTCTTGGCCTTGGTTCCCAGGAAGAGCTAAGATAGGATAGGGGCCTTGTACCTCCCCGGGCTTGGAGCTCTGGAATTTGTTTTGTTTTTCTGCTTAGGGAAAGGCCATGGAAAAGTACTGGGGAAACTAGCTACTAATACAATAGGTGACAGAGTTACAAATATATGTGTGAAGAATATAGAGAACATATAAAAGAAAAAAAGGCAAAACCCAAATGGCATCATTAGGATTGCAAAATATCCTTACACTGCCAGATTTTGCAGTCTGTGCTGGAGTTAGGTAGTGCAAGGACTGCAAAGGCAGAGAAAGGTTAGTCAGAACCCTCTGTAAGACATCAAAGAGAGGAGTGCGTTCTGGTGTGCAGGTAAAACCTGACTGCTGCCCTCAGTATTCCTGAGAAGAGCTGTTCTCTTCTTTAGTATTTTTCATAGACTGTTCTTCCAAGTACTAGACTTGAGTAGCTCACATGAATTCCAAATACATATCTGTTTACAGATCTCTTTTCTCTAGTGAACCCTTTCATGTAAACGTCATCTTCCTGTCTACAAACTCTTGACTAACTTTAAGGAACATATTTAATTATTTCTTAAACTTCTACTGTAAACTGCTCATTTTTTGTTAATATCATAAAATTTCTTAATATAGTGAGATCTTGTATTTCATCTGCTTATCACTCCAGCAAAGGCTCCACTTTGCAGTGGACAATGCAGTTATGGAGGCCCCAGTCAGCCACTTACTATTTACCTAATCAACCAAATCACTTAGTTTAATTATCCTATTTTCTGTCCCAGGTGATTCTCATGCTCTTCCAGGCGATCTTGTGAGCCACTATGAACCCTGCTTCCCAAAGCACCCATGTCCTCAGAGGAATCATTTCACATGCTTCTGTCAAGTCACTATGACCTCAAACTATGACCTTTCTTCAACTACAGCTGTTTAAACAAACCTTCCACGTTCTTCGTGACACTAAACCTTTGGAAGAACTTTACTCAAGTGATGATCCTCCTCATCACTTTCCATGGTGAGGACACCAGTGCTATGCATAAGGCAGACGATGTTGTGTACTTTGCCTTTATACTGCCTTTGACAGTCTCTCATAGAGCCCTGACCACCAAACGGGTGAGACATGGACTGGATAAATGGATCATGCAGTGGGTAGGAACTGCGGGTGACTCCTAGCCAGCAACATCCCTCAGGGATCAAAACTGGCACAAAGAGTATTTCATGTCTTTATCCATGACCAGGATGCTAAGATGGTGCCTTCTGTCATCAGATTCGTGAATGTCACCATACTGATTGAGTGGACTATTCACTGGAGGGAAAGGCTACTTTTTGGAGGAACCTGGAGAAATGACCTACAGGAACCTTGGGAAGTCCGACAGGAGAAAACTCAGTCTTGCTTGTTGATTGAATAACCCCATGGAACAATACAGGCTAGGGCTGACTGTCAGAGAAGCTATTCTGCAGAGAAGGATCATAGTGTCCTTGTGAACAGCAAGTCGAACATGAACCAGCAGTGTGACCTTGCAGTAAAGAAGGCCAGCTGCATTCAGACCTGTTTTGGTACTTGTGTGACTGGCAGGTCCAGTAGAGCTCTTTGGCGCTTGCAATACTGCATTTAGAGTGTTGTGTCTATTTCTGGTCTCCTCAGTACAAAAAGGACATTGACAGACTGGAGCGAGTCCATTGGAGGCCACCAAGACAGTCAGGATTTGGAGTACCTGAAGTACAAGAAAAGGCTCTAGAAGCAGGAACTGTTCATCTTGGAACAGAGCAGGGGAAGGAGACACATTTCTGTTCACTACAGCTGCCTGATCAGAGGTTATATAAGGGATAGAACCAGACCTTTCCCAACCATGTACAGCAAAAGGACGAGAAGTGATGGACGCAAGTAAGAACACGGGAAATTCTGATTAGGTAGCAGAAAATATTTTTTTGCCATGAAAGTAGTTAAATACTGACACAAATTGCCCAAGGATGTTGTCAGATTTTCATCCTTCGAGGAGGTCAAGATTTAATTGGGCATGGCCCTGAGCAATCTGATCCAATTAAACCTGCTGGATTTAGGCAGTTTTTGGGCAGAACCGTCTGCCTCTCCAAATACATCTTAAATTCAGTTTACAGCTCGTACACTAGTCCCCCTAACAGAGGACACAAAACAAAGCAAAACAAATCCCTCACACCAGTCAGGACTTCAAATTATAAGTGTTCTTTCAGACTGTTGGGTGAACCCAGAGTAGACTGCGAGTAGGGGAACTCACAGTAGACTGAAGCACTGAAAATACACCTCTCGATAAAAATTTAAGGAGGTATTACAATCCACATGCAGGTTCCAAGGCATTCCAAATGGCAAAAGTATGTCCTAGTGATCATGGTTCTTGTGTACAAACTAGACACATACAAACCCTAGAGCACCATACCAGTCCAACCACCCAGACTGGGTCTCACCCGTCTGCACCTGCTCTTATGCATTCCTGGGAAACTTCTTCCAGATGAAGGAATAGGCTTTGTTGAAAAAGCTAATAATGGAAAGATTTTTACCTTCAGGATGTATCACTTTACAGTCCTACTGAGTTTTGCTGCGGTTCCAGCAAGGTGAGGAGTGGAGTAGCTCTGCACACCGGCGCAGTCCTGGCTAAACGAAGCACTAGGGTGCTCCTACTTGCTTTGCTGAGGACTGCCTTTGTGCAGAATTCTGTGTGAGGGCTCCAACATGAGGTAACCAGCATTTGCATATGCCCCTTGGCAGTGCTTTTACCACAGAGCCTCAACTTGCCAACCAGTTCTGGAGATTTCCTGTTGCCCTTGCAAAGACCCCCTTCCAGGTGACCAGGCCCACCCAGAGCTCTCTTCGATGACACCACATTAACGTCCCTCTTCCCACCCCACCGTATGAGAGAAGAAATAGCTCAAGAGATGCTCCTTTGCTGTTTTCCCTGGGCCACACCCATGAGGGCACCGCCTGGTGTGTACAGGATAATTTAGAAGTTGTGAATTTTAGCAGTCATAGAACCTTTACTAAGAATCACAGTATCTGTAAACAATGCCTTCATCCAAGAATAATCTGAATGTAGGCCTTGTTCATTAAAATGATATAACAAATACAAGCTTTTCTTCATCCTGAATTGTCATTTAAGATTTATATGATTCTGTCTGCTTGTGTGACCTTCTTAATAAACAGGGAGGTCCTCCTCTTCCACTCATAAATTATCCATCAGATGTTTTAACTATTCAGTAACTCTAATATGTGAATGATAAAATAATAATGCTTTGAATAATAATGATAACCAAGCATGAATAATAAAAACTTTTCCTGAATACTTTGGAGAGCAATCCCTGCCCTAAGTACAATTTTTTTCATTTTGTGATTTTTAATAACCAAACTTATGAACAAAACAATCTTTTATTTAGGTGTCAGAGAATATAGAGGCAGAAGCAGTGATGAGGGTGAAAGAGACTAAATTCATCCATCATATCCACTTATGCCAGATTTGCTCCAATCTGTTCTGGAACTGTGGAAGATCAATAAAGAATAAATAAAAAAATACAAAAATACAGAAGAATTACACCAGCTACAGTTGCTATTAATGAAAAGCTATGATCTATATCAATAGAAATTATACTGTTAAAGTCTTGTATTTGGGGTCTAATTCAACCTACAATTATAGCTGTCACTTCAGTGAAATTACAGTGATGTGTCCTGAGACAGAGATGGGCTCAAATCTTCCAGTTGTCTTTTATTTCCACTTCATGACTCAAGGATAAACGATAATTATTTGTTTCATGTTATGACTTCCATTCATGTAAGAAATGATTTGAAGCTTATTAGTTTTTCTCTTCTTGATTCTATTCCAGAAATTTGGGGGTAAGGTTCGGATACACCTATTTCAGTATTTACAAGGACATTTCAAAAATCTTTTTGAAATACCTGATATCTTTCTTTTTCCTCTTTGCAAAGCTCAGATTCAAAATTTCCCCACATATTGCTCTTAAAACATGCTCATGCTTCAAGAGCATGTATCAGACAGGAAAGTTAAAAGAAAATTGATAACATATTTGTTATTTCCTCTTTTCTTAGAAACTCTCGATAGACTTCTGATTTTTGCCCTTGTCTCTTACATTCTCAAATGGAATAATTTATTAACAGATTTGTCATCACTGTAAAACAAGCATACCCAGCCTGAAAAAAGAAGTTATAATTTCTGTTGAGAAAAACGAGGTGCTGGAAACCTTTCTGATTTTTGTATTTATGGGAAGCCATATCCAAATAATTTCCTAAGTTTTTTCAGACCCTTTATAAGGAAGACGAATTTGGGAGAAAATAATGCTATTAGGGCTAATTCAATAGTAGTATAGCAGAACTCTCGATATGAGAATGATGACACAAAGCATTAAAAATATTCTTGCAATACAGGGGAAAATTTATTAATGGATAGAAAATGGAAAATTTGCAGTAGGCTCAAGAAGCATTAGCTATTCTTGTAGTATTGTGTGAGGAGTCAGCAAGAAAAGTGCTTAGCTTTCTCTGGAAACAGTTTTAGACCTTTTCCAGTGCAATGGCCTTACTCTGATCTTGTGTGATATAGTGACCCTCTGGGCAGAATCTCTGAGTTCCACTTGGCAGATAGTCCTTGCTGTCCATTCATGGAAAATCCTTGCTGAATCCTGTTTCACAGACACAATCTTCTTTTGCTGTTCTCCTCTGAGGGTTTGGGGTTGGGGTGTTTTGGTTTGGTTTTGCCTTTCCACTGCTAAGATTTTTAACTCAGTTTTTCAGCAAAGATATTTCAGCAGATATATTTTTTCAGCATGGCATTTCACCGTTACCTGGGCCACATGCTTCATTCTATTCAGCACATCCACAAACACAACAGAACTGTGGGTCCTTCTAGGGTGCCCATGTCAAAGCAAGGGCACACTCCTCCACGTTAAGTGTGTTTTGGGATGGGAAACTGAGTGGTGCTTCACTGCCCCACTGCCAAGAAACAGCAGAGGAAGTAGGGCTCCTTGCAGGCATGGAGGCAATAACAGGCAGGAATACAAGTGTTAGCAAATCAACCTTGGAAGAGATGCTGACAAATGCCTGGAGATGAGCAGTTCTCCAGTCTTGCTCCCAGCCTGTCTGTGCCATGGATGAATTCAAAGTGTGACACCAGACTGGACTAAAAAGAAAGTCTTCTTCGCAAACCAGGCAAATCCACGGAATGAAATCCAGCTTCTGACTAACTTCAGGAATACCTCAGGCTCCGGAAGACCCTGCGCTGAGAGCTGGGAACTATGCTAGGAAAGTTCACTGTATATTTGCCTTTCTCCTTGGTACTCCCCTGTGGCCAACTGACAGACTGGAAGCACTTTCAGAATTTTTCAGTGTTGTGCTTCTCCAAATCTGTTTTAGGTTTCCCATTTCCATCCTAAGATGAGCAGTGTGGGACAGAGAACAGAAGTTGGATGGACTGGGGCAAGGAGTACGAAATCTTGTTTCCTTCTCAATGCACAGTACAGTCCCAGAACACCAGCACATGACTACATTAAGTGTTTTAGTTGTCGCTAAACTGGATGGACTGCAAATGTAAGACACCCTTTTACCTGGGTCCTTCCCAGAACCATTGACACTTAATCTTGCACCGGATCCTCACAAAACGTAGCCTGAGAGTCCCACAAGGGCCTGAAGCAATAAAGAGCACAAGGCTTCCCTCTCAGGCTGTCAATGAGGCTCCAAAAAGACAAATACCACCTCACTTGACTGTATCTGGAGATGCTAAAGCAGCCAGAACAGAACATTTTCTCAGTCAGCCAGAAGGGAAAAACAGTGCAACCACTCATTTGTACATCAGTGCAAGCATTATTTCTAACTGAAGAATAAACCTATGTGCCACAACAGAGTACCCCACCATGAGCTGTGACCACAGGCATACGAAGACAGCAAGCATGATGTGACATTTTTCCAGTAGCTTCCTAGGCCAGAGGTGGCCAGCTGTTGCATAGCCTGCAGCAGAACTTTCCCCCATGACTTTATCCATCTGTTTTATACAACTGTATAAAACTTGGGTGGGAGGTGCGTGGAGAGATGGTCCTGAGCCGCTATTAGTGTTATCGCCTGCCCTCTAGCCTGTGGATGAGAAGTGAATTTCCTCCTCTCTCTTCTGCATGCCATTTATCATTTCATAGACCTTTGTGCATTTTCCAGGTTTTCAACTCTGAAGAAGCCAAGTCAGTAGATGCTATTGCTTATTTCATCTATCCCACTACCTTCTATACCTTTAAGCCTTTGACTGTATGCCTTGTAAGATATGAGTAATGATCCATGGTGTGAGATTTTACAAAAAATAAATACTGTATTCTGCACCTGACACAGAGTAATTCCAGACAAAAGTATAAATTCAGAGCAGAGTGGCAGGAGAGCAGCCCTGGAAAAAGAGATCTGTGTGTGCTGACTGACAGCAGGCTCAGTATAAGTCAGATCCTGAGGTGCAGTATCGCCAGCTGGTCAAAAGAGGTGATTATCCTGCTGTATTCAGCGTGGGTGCAGCCTCACTTCCAATGCTGGGTGGAGATCTGGGCCCCAGAGTTTAAGATGGATGCAAAGGTCTTTGAATGCATCCAGAGGAGGGCAATAGAAGTGGCGAAAAGGCTGGAAGTCATGTCCTGTGAGGAGCAGGTAAGGACTCTGGCTTGCCTGATTTGGAGAGCAGGAAGCTGAGGGGTGACCTCATTGCTCTCTACGGGTTCCTGAGGATGGAAAAGGAGAGGGAAGTGCTGATGTCTTCTCTTTGGTATCCAGTGATAGGTCTTGTGGAAATGGTTGAAATTTGTGTTATAGGAGGTTCAGACATGACCTTAGGAAACACTTCTTTACCAAGACAGTGGTCAACATACTAACAGTGTTCCTGGAGAAAAGGTCAGTGTTCCATGCCTGTCAGTGCTTAAGAGGTATTTGGCAAATGCTTTTAATAACATGCTTAACTTCCAGTCAGCTCGGATTGGTCAGGCAGGGGGACTGGTTAAGCACTGTAGGTCCTTCCACTGGATTATTCTATTCTATCACTGATTAGGACTGTGCATGGTAGGGACAAGCTGCATGGAATTGTGCAGTGAAATAATGGTGTGTTTCATTTAGTCTTCTACTCCCTTCCTAGTATTACCCAGTGCTATGTCCTGTGCCCTTGTTTGCTTATTACTGCTGTGCATTGAGCTGACATTTACAGAGCCCCTCTGTAACACCAGGATCTCACACCTCGTTAAAAACAGTCAGTCCAGAGTCCTTCATGTATAAAGCTAGGATTGTTCTTCCCATGTGTTTTTCTTTACATCTGCCTACACAGAATTTCAGCTGCCTGTTTATGCCTCCATTCAGTCTCATGAGATTCTTCTTTGATACAGTCCCAGCCTTTAAAACTCCGAATAAGGTTAGCAATATCAGCAAACTTTTCTCCTCACTAATCACTTCCTTTGTCCAAACAGTTATAAATACATTCAACAGCATGGATCCTGTCTTATTCCACTGATGACTTGATTCTAAACTGAAATCCCCAAATTTAGCATTTATTTTTCTCCTCCACTATCTAGTTTAGTTGCTTACAGAGCCATAGAACATGTTGGGAAAAATTATCAGTTCTGCTATAAAATTTACAACTACCCTACTGACTTACATATTTGGTTTTGCTTCTTTCTATAAATTATATTAAAGCAAAGAAAGGCCCAGATCTAGTCACTAGGTAGGATGGTGGTTGGGTTAGCAGTAACTCAGGTTAAAAGCATGGCAAATTTCACAACTACAGCTCTGGCAGTTGAAGTAATTGTTGTCACTTTTTGTTGTCCTCTAGAAAACATTCGCTATAGCTAAAGGATTCTTAATGCCTGAGCTGGCAGAATTGCTGCAGTCACTTAAATGAACAACATGCATTTTTCTGTATAAAAATAACCTGACTTGTTTTTTTTTTTTCAAAATTAAATGCCAGAGTTGCATACAAATACCTAAATAAAAACCATCAGATTTCATCTCATGCGCCTCCCACTATAAAACAGAAAACTCATCTACATAAAATTGCAGAGGTCTGCTCAAGAAAGCAGAGCAATCATGTAAGTACATTTTAAAGTAGAGTTTGACAAATGGTTCAGCCACTGATAAGATTGGCTGTCCATGACACTTGGTGACACCTCTGTCACTAATATCTTGTGTGCTTACATTCACACAGAGTTGCACTTGTCTGGCATGAACTTACACTCTTGTCCAGGACTAAGACTTCTGGAAAAGATAAACTCAGAAGAAAAAATAAAAAAAAATAAAAAAAATAAAAAAAAAAAAAGCCAAACCCCAATCCCTGACAAAACAGGCACAGAAGAAAAAAAATTAATAAAATCCTGGGTCTGAAAGCTTACATGGTACCCAGCTATGTACTTTGCTTTGCCCATTATACTGGCTAATTTATTAAAACTTAGTATTCACACCCAAAATCTTGCCTAATGTCCTCAGACCATCACAGCTACAGCAATACTAGGAAGACATAAACTGACCACCAGTGTTTCTAGTCCAGTGACATGGAACATCACAAGGCAGCTTCCTACTTTCCTCAGAAGTAGGACCTGGCAAGTCTGTAGCAAGTTCAAAGAACAACGATTGTACTTCTAGAAGCTGACTGAGACTGCTTGAAACTTTTTGTTAAACCAACCAAGGTCAGCTTGATTACTGTACTGGCAAATACCATCTCCAACAAGCAAAGGAAATGTCCCTCTAGGAAATCTGTGTCACAAGCTCTGCTGAACTCAGGTCAGATTCTTTTTAACTAAGAAGGCTTTTTGGAGCATTAAGTTTATTATCCAGCCAGTATATACCTATACCAATTCCCCTGATTACTGGCACCAAGAATCTAGCACAACCACCAGTTCTATTTAGAAAACTTCCAAAATGGAAGGAGGTGACCTTTTCTTCTTATAGGACACCGCAATACGGCCTCTATCAGCAGCACCACTCATCACCACTCTGTACCTGACCTCTTCCTGCTCACCCCTCCTGGACAGCCCTTATCAGCACATTATCATTCCAGACAGTCTTCTGACGCCAGTGGCCTGGCTTTGCAGAACTGGGGTTCGGCTCTCAGCAGACACAACTTAATGAAAAACAGAATTGCCAAAGATTGGCATCTCTCCTGAATTCCATGTACCACCTGAAAAATCCTGTTAACAAACCTATTTCACAGTGCCCTGGGCCTCCCCGAGAGCATTTTGCACCCTAATCTTCTCATATCAGTAGAGACAAATAGGCAATTTCTGTTGTAATTGTTTTAATTAGCAAGGGAATGCTCAGTCAGTTAGAAGGATGCCACCACACAGCAGCAGCCCTACTTTCCTACGCCCTGTGCTCTGGAGTGCCTGTAGCACACCAAGGATTTTCATACCAACACATTCCACAGGTATTAATATGGTGTGGACATCAGCATCCCACACACACACACACAGACTACAGGATGGAGTCCTGGCTTCTCATCTCCAGTCTTTGTTCCCTCGCAGAGAGCAACGTTTCAGTCAGGGTTGCCAGACTCAGAACAGTTACTCCCAAGCCCTGTAATCAGCATCAAAACGTGATCTTCATCTCTGCATCCCTTAACTTCGCTGCAAATCTAGAGGCGGCAAAGTTTTTCCCATATGACTGAAAAAAACTGAGGTCTACAGGCTCAAAAAATACTATGCAGCACAAGTGAAAGTGACTGATATGACACGTGCTAAAACAAACAGCACAAGGGCCTCACCTAGGAGAGATATAATTGATTTTACAATGACTTAGTAATTCAAAGACTGACACAGATTTATTCTCCTCCTGTCACTTATTTGCCATGGGTCTTTGGACAAATAACCTTTCTAGCTGTCACACTGGTGAAATGGATGGTATTTACAAGCCCAAGTACTCAGGTTGCTGTAGCATAGAAAGACAAGTTCCCGGTGGTGCTCCATTATCATGGCAGCATGCAGAAACTGTGAAACCAAAGAGTGTGATATTGCAGTGTATTGGATCTGGCCGAGATGGAGTTAATTTTCCCCATAATGACCCTCACAGACCTGTGCTTTGTACTGGTTATTAGGAAGGTGTTGGTAACATAGCAGTGTTTTGTCTGCTGCTGAGCAGTGGTACAGCACCACCCCCAAAGGCCAGTGGGCTTGGGTGGCCCAAACTGACCAAAGGCATATTCTATGCCATATGGCATCTGCTTGAGCAACAAAAACTAAGAGGAAGGATGGCCAGGGGTGTTTATTATTATGTTTGCCTTCTGGAGCCACCACTATGTGTACTGAAGTCTTACCATCCACAAAGTGGCTGGACATCACCTGCGGATGGGACAGAGAGAATAAATCTTCTATTTTCCCTTGCTTCCACATACAGACTTTGCTTTTGCTTTATTAAATCATGTTTATATTGACCCATGAGATTTTCTGGTTTACTTTCTTCCCCCATACTTTGCTGAGTACAGGAGTGATAAAGTGGCTTGTTGAGCACCTGGTGCCCAGCCAAGGGCAGCCCAGCACACACAGAAACTACCACAGTCCACTGAAAAGGGGATCACAGATAGTGCCAAACCAATGCTCCTTTTCCCCTTCTTCCAGTAAAATAAATGGAGAAAGCATAACCCCTCCCCACCCCTACATTAGAGGGAATCAGACTTGGCGGGGCGATGAGGGCAAGGAAAGATAACATTAATGCCGCTGTAAGTCTGTATAAAAGCTATCAAAGAACAGAAAATACTGGATAGCCAGACATCTATGTGGCCCTCGCTACTCGGGAAATTCAGTCATACTCCTCTTGAAATGTGCCAAAAATTGGTCCATTTTTACTTTATCATACAAATTGTTCTGTAGGTCTTGCAGAAAATGGAGAATGCAAAAAAGTGGCTGGACTGGGCCACTGGTCTGTCTGTGCCTGCTTCCCTACACCCACCAGGACCAACGCACTCTTCAGGCAAATTCAGCCAAAGGCTTCCCCACAGGCACCATATTCCCCATGGAGCCTATGCCTGAAAACAGAATTCTCTCATAAACCTCTCTTGAGGTGCTGCAAATAACTGCCTGTATTCCAAACTCTGAAAATGCTCTTCATACATTAAAGACTGGTCTTAAGACTGCTGCTGGTTTTATCCTCACATCCCTTCTTTTCATACACACGGAAAGGCACACCCAGGTTTTGCTCATCCCTGCCCGCTGCTTTACGACAAGGCCAGAGAAATTTTTCCCAGTTTTTATCAATACATGTGTCTGCCCACAACAATGAGTGAAAGTTGTTTGCTGGGACCATGGGAAGTTTCCAGCATGAACATTATCCTGATTTGGAAATCAGGTTCATCACTAAAAGAATAAATCAAGTGGGATATAATTGGAAGGTTCCAGGCAGGGAAAATAGGTTAGGTTCATGATGTTGTGTCTTTACAAGGGCTTTACAAATGTGCAGGTGAGATTATCTACTCTCCTGCACCCACTGCCTTTGCTTAGAGGGTCAGGAATTATCACAGCATGAAATTCCACCGAAAGCCCCACTGCCCAAAAGCACACGTATCTTTTAAATGCTCAGACTTTTCTGTTTGAAACAGAAAAATGTGTTTTCCCCTGCACTTTCATGATGTTGTTTCCCAAAGGGAGACAAGAACCAGTATGACTGACCCTCCAGAGTAGCACAAATATGCAGAGAAGTGTTACTGGCTTGCAGAGGCTATAAACAGTGCCCTTCTATTCAAATTGAAGTCAGCAGGCTGGCACCCCACTGAATTCCCAAAAGCTCATGTCCCCATTCATTTCCTGCAAGAGCAACTCGGAGTGGAGTTTTTTGAGTAACAAACCTGCCCTACTCATCCTCTTCCTGCCCTTAATGGAGTAGGTGAAGAAAAACAGACTGACGAGTGCGGACACAAAAATACACACCAGAGAAGCAATGCCATAAACCAAAGTGGCAGCAAAAAAGCATCACAAATAGGTAAACCAGAAGGGCTGCCATCCTGATTTCTTTCAGTGGCTCTGAAAGCGGTGCTTTGTAAACCCTGATGAAACCAAATCCTCCAGTCCCTGCTCAGTTTTTGTGGAAGCAAGCTTCCCATTGACGTCAAAGGCCACACTACCTCATAAAGGACTGCAGGGCTACTTGCAGACACATCCCTCATCATTCGCTGTGACTGCACGCTTTGTGTTGAAGTAATGCATCTTCATTCTCTGTCATGCTCTCCTATGGAAATTAAGAGCAGCCTCCAGTGATGTCAGCCCATCTGCAAAATCAGTCCAGAGGTCAGACTGCTGCACACTGCTATGCTACGTTATACAGACACTTACAAAATCACACTGTTTATCCTGTGATGTAGGCAGAACATGCTTAATTTCCAGTTACTGTGACAATTTCTCTTCTGTGTGCAATAAGGAGTCCTCAGATTCAGTAAACTGTCCTAAAGTGGGCAGCAGGCTCTGCTCACATTTCCAGTCCAGTCAGCACAGGACGACTAGAGTGGCTCCAGGTTGCAGATTTCTGTCCTTTCCCCTCTGCCAGCTGATGAGGCAGGCTCAATGTGTTGTGTACATGCTCTACAGCTGCCACAGTTCACAGGAAACATTAAGAAAGAAGCACGCACAGCGTGTCTGCAGGAGGTATGCCTTACATGCAGTATCCTTCTGCTGGTGTGAGAACAGCTGCCAGAGAAGGGAGGCAGAAAGCAAGGGGGAAGTAACCTCGGATCAGATGAAAACATGATGCTCAGTGCAAAAGAATAACTGCATGCCAGATTCAGCAAATTATTCACCAGCAGAGTAATGCAAGAAGCCACATGGGCAAGAAATTTCATGTACCAGATCAAGTGCTTGATCAAATAACTACAGACCATATGAAAATGGTCTTCTGTATACAGCTGGATGTGCCAGCAGGGCTAACACAATATTCAAGAATTAACTAGAATGCATGGCAAAAATGAAGATGGGGCTAGAGTTAGGTATAAGCAAAACGAGACCAGTTTTCCCATAATATTTGGTCAGGTGTTTATACATTAATCTGTCTCTTAGTAAAAAAATGGATTTAAAATAGCCAATAAGTTATTACTGAATAAAAGCAAAAACGTCAGAATCTAGCTTGAAATTACCCTCATTAGAGATAAGAAACACATTTTACATAATCATGAGTTAATATTTCAGCATTCTTGTTACAGACCATTCAGCAGTAATTACTAAAATAGAGATCCACATGGAAATAGGTGAGGATTGATTGGATCTTTCATTTAGATCTACCATTTACAACTCGCTCTTACTGTCGACTTTCTCTGTCTGGCTAGAATTTGCGCTCATACAGCTAGAATCAACCAGTGGATGCAGAGTCGTCAGGGGTTATACTTGGTTTGGCAATTCAGGTCAGTTTGCCTTCTGCACCGTTACTTTATTGTACACAAAGAGCACCCTGGTGGGCCATTGGGTCCAGCGCTGGAATCCAAGATCCTAGCCCACCATCATGCCTCTACATGCACAGGCATTTCTGGGGAAAGTATAGCCCCGGTGAAAATGCTCTGCAGACTACTTCCTTTCTGCACTTACTATTGTTTGAGCCATCTGCTCCATACCACGTTGACATGCAAATCCATATGGAATGACAAGGTGTAGCTGCTGCATTCAGACAACCAGACTAAGGTACACATCATGACATTCTCTACTAGTTATTATCCAGCCATAAAAATAAATACAAAGGTGACTACTCCTTCCCCATTTTAACAGAGCCTTCTGTAACCTCAGCAACTGTATCTTCTCCTGGAAAAGCAGAGCAGCAATTGGAAAAGCAATTTGCAGCTCTGCTGGAATGGGTGTGAGGAAAGCATCCCTTCACACAATAGCATATTTCAGCCCTTTCCTTCAAACTCTCTAGTCTGACATATGGGTCCACTGGCTATTTCACAACCGGCCCTGGTTGCCAGCTACATTCTTGGTTATGTTGCTGATCTCATATATCTCATGCCCACTGACATCCTTTCTTTCTGCTTCAAGAGGACTCAAACTTGGCAAGTTACAAGTTTCACTGGAGTATTTCAATGATTTTCCCTGCTGGTCCTCAAAATTCATCATCTTTGAAAAGCCTTTGCCAATGAATGAAAATAAATGGTCTAACTCTTTTATCTTTGCAGCAGCCTTTTCCAAGTATGAGTAAACACAGTTGTCTTTTCTCTGACTGAGCAATCTGACTGTCAAGTCCTTCGCTTATTCCACAAACTCCTTTTATTTTAGCAGCACCCCTCTGTGCTCCTCTCTGCAATGACCTGAGAACTGCACAGAGGGCTGCCCTGTGGCAGGTTTGCTTGTTTCACTCTTTGTTGTCCCTTCAGTGCATCCTGACTTTCCTTTCACCTTCTGGGCATTAATATCATGGTTTTGCCCCTACTTCCCTTCTGCAGGTGCACCCAACGGCACAGATCATTACCACTGCCTACACTTCCCATTTCCTGGGCCTGATTTGAAGGATACTGCTATTTGCATTCCCCTCCTTCAAGACCCCATCTGTTTTTGCATACAGAGTAAGGAATCATCAAATGTAGGGAAGAACAGGAAGTAGAGGTGGATGTCCACATTTTTCTAATAGTCCCCAAATTAAAAAAAAATTAACAGTATCTGCAGCTGAGAGTCCAGGACAGCCATCAAATCGCTCTTCCATTACTGCCCCTGCTGCACCATGTCCAGACCCACTACTCTCTCTGACGAGCACCAGCTTCTGAGTTTCTTGAGCTTTATGAGACTGGAAAAGCAGACTTACAAACAGCTTATTCTGAATATAAATGAGTGGACAAGCACAAAGCCCAGGTACCTTATCTTTCCACATGTGGAAATTCAGTCTTCCAGCACCTTTTGTTCACTATCAAACACTAAATTAGGTACTAATATCTCAGCGGCAACATTTCTTACCTAAACTGCCTGCTTTTCCCTACTTCATCTCCCCTCTTCATCCTCAACTCCCCTTAGTGCAGTTTTTTCCTCTTTTTGTTACATCACTTATTTCAGGATTATACTTCTTATTTCAATTCCTAATCCCACATGGATTCCTCCCTGAAGACAAAATCAGGGATGGAAAAGATACATCACTCATGCAGATGCCTTTCCCTGGCCACTGCCCAGCATGGTAGCTGCGAGCTGATGTGCTGGATGCTCCCCAAACTGTGACACAAGTGATACGGTCCAAGCAAAAATGACCAAGTTGATAACTGAAAAATATCCTGGCAGTATTCCTGAATATTTGTAGTGGCCTCCAGATGGGCAGCATTGTCCCTGCAAGTCAAGCACATTCATCAGTCAGAGGGTATAACAGTGACCGGTATGATGGTGCCTATGCAAATGAGTAAAATAAATGAAAAAATAAGTGAGCTTCACAGCGTCACTGTGAAGTATATCCTTTTACTGCAAGGGAAATAAAACTGAAAATGTTTTTGGGGAATGCCTGCTCTGCTCCATAGAGTTCTTTGCTTATCCCAGCTTTTGAGGAGAGGCAGTTCTGGACATGAGACGTCACCACTCTGTGGATCATCAGTACTGCAGCAGGAAGTCTCTTGCAACACAGAGAGAGCAAATGTTAGGTTTTGACATTTGTGTGACTGTGAGATTTCATCTTACAGAAATAGTGACACATCTGTAGAGCCTGTCAATGCTAAATACTTACAAATGGGCAGAGTATGAGACATACAACAGGGAAAAGATGCTCTCTCTTTTATAAACTCCATCTTCATTGCTGGAGTTCACTGGAGAGGAACAAGCACATAGAATATGAGCTATTTAATAAACCACCACAGAGATCTCCCCACCAGGGAGCAGAGCAAGGAAAGATACACACACGAAACAGATATTAGCCCTATTCTTTGCTCACGGCAAATATCTGATGCTGCAATAATGGACACCCTAACAGGACAGAAACAGGACATCCTGCTGTGGAAACCAACACAAGTCTCAAGAACTGCACCCAAGCAAAACCATCGGCAACCCAAAAGCCACCCTATAACCTTTCCGAGAGGTAAAAAGAAAAATGCATACATAAAGCAGCCTCTAATTGCCCTGTGGAGCTCATACGCTTCCCTGCAGGAAACTATGTGCATTCTTCACCCACACACAGATGCTGCATCTCCAGCTGTCTCCGAACTGCTGGCCTGCATTAGAGGAATGGGAGCAAGACACCAAGTAATGGGAGACTACTATCCAGGGTCGTGGACAGTTTTGCCGGCCTAGTTGTTGTGTCACCTTCATCAGCGCTGCAGACCACTGGTAGTTATTGCCTTTGTGTGCTGCTAATGCCATGACTTGTTCCCTTTGTTCCCCTTCCTCTTCCCCCAGAATTACCCAGACGGGCACACACCACTTCTGCATGCTTTGCAGCACTGACCCAAGCAGAATGTAAGTATTTGCCAAGTGCAGCACAGGAAGCTGTTGGCTTCTCCACAGCCTTGATGGAACTGGGAGCACACAGACTTCATTCTAGCAGCCGGGTCTGTTGTGATTCACTGCTAGGAAACCCAGACTTGGACGTACTGACACCGCAGCTCTGCTCAGCCCACCTGGAGACATGGGGAGCAATGATCACTGCAAGCTCCTTCCTCTTCTAGCTGCTGAAGCTCTGGAGACCTTCCGCCAGCATGAATGTGCATATCAAATAAATTCTGCAACAGATTCCATGCACGAAGCCTCAGGTTAACTCCCCTGTTGAACTTGAACCTCTCTAAAGCATTTAGGGAGTCCCACCTTGAGCCCCTTTAGTGCTGCTTTCACCTAATACAATTCAGAAACATGGTCTGGTTTGGGTTCTCCTCATATGAACAGGCTCTGTTAAATCCTTTTACCTTCTGCCTATGCATGCAGCATGCAAGCACATTCATACTTCATGCACCAACACCAAATGCCACCAAGGCAAATTAAAACAATAAATATGGTATGATGAAAAGGCTAATTTCGATACTTCAGTTAGAGTGCACGATGTTAATCTTGTGCATGATGTTAATCTTGAGCCCTCTTTTTTGAAACCTTTTTTCCTCTCCACTACTTCAAGTGCACAATGTCCCTAACACAGCCACAAGAGAAATTACTTGACTTTTGCAGACTGCATTGCTAATGAGAAAATTGTTTGGGTTTATTGCAACTTGATGTATATAAATATTCACAGCAGGATAAAACCCCTGAAAAAAAGTCTCATTTTCAAAGTGTCCTGGGACACAGCAGGGAGCAACAAAAAAATTAATTCATAAAAAAATTGACATTGGGAAAATGTTTTTACAAGAAGGTATCTCGCATATCGATTCCGCTGTAACAAAAATAATAATGATTAAAAAAAATTAAAACCAAAATTCAAACCATGCAGGCATTCCCATTTTAATTCCAAGGGAGGTAGGGCACAGAAAAAATACAAGCATGGGCAAAACTCCTCCCCAACATAGAAGGATGGTTCCTGTAATTAGAATTCTGTACTTTAAGACAAGAGGGAAGGGGAAGAAGAAGGAGAAGGGGAAGAGGAAGGGGAAGGGGGAGGGGAAGGGAAATGGAAATGGAAATAATAGAATGTTTCATGTATCCAGCAGACCTATCGAAATAAGTATGTCCAGAGGCCTGGCAGATGGATTCAGGGAGACTGAATCAGATTTAGAAATTTTCACTTAAAAAGACACAGAGGTGACTCTCAGCAACTGACAAAATAGACCCAGGAACCAAAGCACAGTGAAATGGACCATGCAATGAATTGAAGTAGAGAACAAAGAAGAAAAGGCAAAGTTATGTATAGTTTTAGCTCTGTACGATGGCAAAGACTGAATACACTCACATCATGAAGGTTTTAACAGCTGAAATTTACAAGGATCCATCCTAGTATATATCAATACACTCTAAATCTGAACTTTAGTTCCCGCATTAGATATTTTCAGTAATTCTTGTAACTTTTAGAAAGTGGGAATTATACAACACACAAATCAGAAGCTTTGCCCCTGAGATCTGGATGCACAAGCAATGTGGCTGTGTTCACACAGCACTCTGCACGACTGCAGTCCCTAAAAGCTTCACAGGGATTTTGAAACTCTCTCACTGGAAGGAGCAAAGTGGTGGATTTGGCAAACGGAGTGTGCATGAAGTTTAGCAAGTCTAAAAATGTATGGCAATGCACTTGAACAAAAATAGCTCAAACTTTTACGTAAGCTGATGTTCTGCAAGTGAACTTTTATGTGCCATCAAGGGAAAGCCCTCTGAGTCACCACACGTAACTCAACACTGTCAGATGCCCTGAAGCAGGTGAAGCAGCTACAGAGTGCACATGTGCTGCAAAGCGTGCCATCAAAATGATCTTAGGCAACTGCGTATTTTCTTCTTTGTGTAACAAACAGGAGTCTGGGGCCAATGCTTAGAGACGTTGCCCATACAGCATTTCCCTTCATAGACCAAGTGGAACTTTTCCAGGAGAAGCAGGAGCAGCAATTAGGGGCTGTTTGTCCCAGCCTAGCTTTTCAGCTCTTCATGTGGAGAGACAACACACTGAAAATTGCAATGAGCTGCAGGCTCAGCCATCACTCTGCTCCAAATTTTGTTGCTTTCAGGCTGCCTTAAAAAACATGGCCGGGAGTGGGGAGAGAAGGGATTGCTTTTTCTTCCCGTCTTTTCTGAAAGCCCACATATGATGGGGAAAGGGGTGAGGCTGTGAAAATACAAACCTTGTGGGATCCCTGTTCTGACAACTAACAATTGCTCATGTATAGACTTCCTGCTGCCCTTCAGTGTCCTGTCCCTGTCTCAACAGGGTTGAGTCGTATGGCAGATGAAATAAATGGGTAGGGAGGATTCACATTTTAAATGCTGCACCAGAGACAAAATCTTGTGCCCTCCTTCACTGTTTCCAGAGGGTGCTATGATAAGCACCTTTTGAAGGTTCCTAGGTGATGGGCCATTCCAGAGGCCTAAGGATGCCCATGGTCAGGAGAATTCCTCTTTCATCTACATCAGGCCCATAGCAGAGCAGAGACTTTTCATTCCTTGAAAAATCAAATATAACCAAAAAGTACGGCAGTGTGTCAGCCTCTCAGAAAATCAGGCTGAAGAGGCACCTCAGCAGGAACAGCTCTACCTGAAGTAGATGCCAGAAATGCTGACATTGGCTATAACAGATACTTGCTGGTCTGTTACTGGACAATTTTAATAACATCATTTCCATACGTTGTCAAGCCACATGTTCCCCAGAAAAGTATCCAGACAGACTGGAAGTTTTACCTCAAACCTGTGACTACTAATCTTGCCAGAGGATACGACAACAGGTCACTCATTTATTCAATATGGTAGTTTTTGCCACTTACAGTACAAATCCCAGTGCCTCTTTGAGCCATTTCTCCAGAGGGAGATTTCCACAGATTAGTACCAACGCATCTTCTGGCAGTCAGCCTACCTTTCCGACTCCAAGCTGTGCCAAGGACAAGGTCAGCATGGAAACTGACCCCCCTTCCCACCATTGCATGGACCCTTTCAGGCCAGGAAAAGGTGTACCAAATACTGTCATAAAATCATTTCACCCCCCAAACTTTCCATGAGCTGTTTATCAACAACTCTAAATTAAATACCTTTAAAATCTTTGAAAACAAAACAATCTCCTAACTGCCCTCACACACATATGCACACCCACACAGAGGCTAATTCTATCTGTAGTTCAGCATTTTTGATTAAAAGTTGCAGGAGGTAACATTGCCAAGTGAGAGGATTTTCTAGCTTTCTGTGTTGGCACTGCTTTTACAGACATCAAGGTTTCACACAGTCCTGAGTTTAGAAAGGATACGGCTTCAAGAAGAATAGGCCAGAGCCAAGGTTGTTTGAAAACCCCATGCTACAAAATCAATATTTAACACATTGGATTTCCTAGTGAGTCTTCAGAGACAAGTATCTGACATTTGAGTTGTCCTGGGTCAATATTAATTGCACATAACTTCTCATCTGCATTTACTGCCATGTTTCCACAATTAAATTATAAAAACTAAATGAAATCTCTGAGTTTCATAGCTAAATCTGCATGGCAAGTTAATTAACACTGTAACGGAAACCATAAAAAAAACCTCAGGCCTGTCTGATCCAAGGCCCATTAAAATAAGTGACAGCTTGATTATAACCTGAAGCAAATTAATAGCCATGCAGCTTTGAAAAATGGGGTAGTGATGAACCGTTTCATAGATGTCAAGAAACCATTTTGCATGGTGGCCAACGGAGAGACCTCTTTCTGCCAAGGTCAGCACTTCTGGTATCTACTGTGTGTGCATTTTTTGTTTTCCGTGAACAGGACACGGGGCAGACCTTGCAGCATACACTAGCAGTCTCACTGTTTCCAGCTGTTCTTCAGGAGGCAAAATGCTAAGAAATGTGTCAGCCAGCATCTAGGGTACCAAGAGCCATCGTCAAACGATGGGCTGAGCTGCAAAGGAAGATGCCAATTTTACTTCATGGGAGGTGCGGGATGCTGGGCACCAGAGAGTGCCACAACATGCCACAGTACGCTCCTCACACACAAACTGCATCTGGCTCTTATTGCCAAACTGCATTTGTCTTTCAACCAATCAACTGGTCTTTATAACTTCTTAATGCATGACGCTTCAGAGCACTTTCCAAGCAAGAGCAACAAAAGCAACAAAATTAATACTAAAAGGAAAAAATACGGAGTCACAGACCTCAAAAAGAATAAAAGCCAAAATTTTGGCTCAGTGGTTAAATCAGAAAGGTGAAGGCTTATTCACCATGTGTGGCACTTGGGCCTTTGTCAAATATAGTACATACTCATCTAATCAGCTTTGGCAAGGTCAGGAGTTGTAAAACAGGCACTGAGATGCTGTCGTGATCAGCAGCTCCCCAGAAGCATCATGTCAAAAGCACCAATGATGCACTATGAGGACCCTGCACTCAGAGTCCTACGTGCTGCAAGCTAATTACGCAGACAACTGAACAACAAATTATTGGATTCAAAGGCATAGTACTGAAAGGAAAAAGTGAACACCTGGAATATGGATGACTCTGTATAACCTGAAGCTGAAAATGTGGATTTGTTAGTCACAAGCCAGCTTCAAAATATGGCAGGGGAAGTGTTGCAAAGCTTAATATGGTTAATTGAAGTTAATTATACCTAATTATGTATGTAACATATTGCAGAGAGTTATCTCAAAACAAGTATGTTTAATATCTACAAACAGCACACATAACAGGGAACACTATGATGAAGTTTTAAAGAAAAAACATAATAGATATGCTCGAAAGCAAAAGCAGAGAGTGCCAACTGCTGAAGAGCAGCAACTGCTCACACCATCCTTCCGACAGGATCTGTGAGGGGCTGCACTGGACTCCCTTCTCTCCCCACACTCACTTGCTGGAAGAAACCCACCACCCTCCTCCTTCCAGTGACAGCCCATGGAGAGCACATGGGCCTGACCACCCAGCTGTGCCCACAGGCACAAACCCTCATCACAGATGGGATCTGCAGTCCTCACAGGCTAACACAAAATGTCGCTTCCACACCATGTGGACAAAGAGGCCAAGAAACACTATCCTGTCTCTGTCAGCAAGTTGCTCCTGCTCTAGCTCACCAAAGGAAATGCAACTGATGACCTAATGGTCAGGTCCAAATGTCTCACAAAACCACTGCCTGATGTCCTGCATCAGAATAATTATGTATTTTAGCACAGCCACCTGGACTGGGACTGCCAAGGAAGCAGGCTCAGAGTTGCTGGGATGAGCTTCAGAGAAGAGAAAAAAAACCAATCCAACCCATCACCAGACAAGTTGTTTTACAAAATGGTAATGGTGGGATATAGCACAGGCTTCTGATCTAGCAAGACCCTTAAGAGATGAAAGGGGAATCAGACCACATCCTCAGTAAAAAGCTGGAGGTAGTTGAGTCCTTGCAGGATTTTCATCCTGCCTTGCTGTGCCTTGAGAGGTTGCTCAGAACAAATTAGTCCAACATGTCCCCAAGAAGATGGTAAGCGCTGGAAGATGCTTCAGAGCCCCTTACAGAGGCCTATGGCAATGCAGTACCAACATCTATACATAAATGTTCACTCACTCTGACTCCTATAGCAAATGGTTTTCATGCACCTAAAACCTTCTCCTCCAAAGCAAAGTTGGAGTACATGATGGATTCATATCAATCAGTTTTCCCTAGCTGTCAGCTCCTAGGCTTCAGCTGGGTTTTCCTGGCCAAGGAAAAAGAATTACCTGCACAGCACTTCAGCTTTGAATCCTGAAACTTTGTCCAAGGTGTTTGCCATCAGAGAAGACCACTGCCTACCAAATGATGGAAGGGATAACTCACAACACAGACTCATGATGAAGACAGCAGGATCAGATCTAGGGAAATAACTGTAATTCTCTGACATGGAAGCTGAAGAAAAAAATTACCTTGACAACTGAGTAAGGAATTTAGAGAGCCAATAGGCAGGAATGAAGGGATCCAGCAACAGAAATTAAGTTCTAAGTGGAGCGGTAAGTTCTTCCATGCTTTTGAAAACGAAGGCAAGAAGCAAAAGTCTGAAATCATAGCAGTGATGGGAAGACCTTAAAAATTTGTAGATATCAACAGCAGATGAGAAGATTAAGCATGCCAAGCATCCTTTACAGCATTCCTGAGTATGAAAAAGAATTCCTGACAAATGCACCTCAAATTAAATTAGGAATATTCACCCACAACAAAAGAAAGAAAAGGAGAAGATGGCTGAATATATATAGGACAACACAGATCTTGAGCTCTAGTCAATGCACAGAGCAGAAGACACACAATGAAGAAAGACTTCCACTAGAGGAATGAGGTACTCCCATTAGAAGTGAGGTACTGCTTGCACCCAGATAATGAAAACGAGAATTAAGCAGAAGGAGCTGCGATGGTCAAGAAGAAAGGAGCAGCAAGCCTAACATGAGAAAGAAGGGCAAAGAGAGGCTCTATGAGGGAATAAACATTATAGAATAGACAGAAAATGACAACAGAGAGAACTGGAAACCAACCTCCAAACCAGAGAGGGGCAGATTTACATTACAAAGGACTCTGGGGAAAAAAAAATCTGTCATCTGAGGAAAAAAAATAAGGTTCTTTGAGTAGCAGGAGGCACAACAGTGGTTTCAACAGAGAGGGAGTTCAAAATACCAGAAAAGAAAAAACAATTACCTTCAGGTAAAAACAGAAATTCAGGGGGGAAACAGTCAAATAAGAGGAAAGGTCATCAGTGCCCCCAACTGGCAGTCCTGCAGCTGGGTGGAGGGCAAAAAAGGAGGTGCACTGAGTACAAGTATAGCCTCCTACGGGAAAGACCTGGGTAAAAAGTAATCAAAATTCTAGGATAATTGTAATCAAAATTCTAGGATAATTGGGCAAGGACATTCCACTAGAGATGAGGAAGCTGTAATACCATCATTCAAGGCCTCGGTAAGGCCATGAAGGATACAGCATACTGTCCTGGTTATGTGCTCAGGGATGAACTCAAACTGCAGAGTATAAAGAGTTTTTAATACAAAGGAAAAAAAAAAAAAAAAAAAGAAAAAAGAGTAAGAGGAAAAGATCTGGCCTGTTTAGCAAAATGAAATCTCAGAGGGAGTATGTTTGCTGTCTATAAATACATCCAGAGAGTAAACATCAGAGAAGGAGAAGAGCCATTTAAGTTAAAGGACAATGTTGGCACAGAACAAATGTGTGCAAGCTGACCATAAAATACACTTAGCACTGAGACAGGCAGTTTCTAGTCACCAGAGCTGTCAGGCTCAGCACAGGATTATAACAGGCAGGCAAAGAATTCTAGAGAAAAGTGGGAGTTGTTCATGGATGCCATGATAGGGACATGATGTGCGCAAGATCAGCAGCCTTACAGGCTGTCTTAGGAAGTCCCTTGTGTCCCAGCATTTGCCAACAATATCCACCCTTTTTTAACCTTAAAATATTTCCAGTGGTGTTGCAGACTTCAATGCAGTGAATTTATGTAGCCTGACAAAAGTTTACCCTTACCAGCCCTCTAAAAGCAGTCTACCAATGTCCCAGGGAATCAAGAAAGTCCAGTGCTACCCTGTGTCCTTGGAGAGTCAGCTGCCCCCAGCAGCTGCTGCCATGGGCAAAAAGGACTGTGTGTCTGCTGCTCACCGACTGCTGCTCCTTCGGTTGTACCCACTTCACTGCCCATTGCTCACTAAACTACACCTACAAGTGTTCTCGACGGGCGTGGAAAAGGATGCACTTCCATGGGGATCACTTGCAATCACAAGCTAGGGAGAGACCAGGCAAGCAGCTGAGCTAGGGACTGAGACCTCTGAGAGAGACAAGGTGTGACAGGCAGCTAGGACAGCAGTTTCGTTACCGAGCCACAGCAGAAACCACAGCTCTACCACAAAAGCAAAAATCTTCAGATGTCATTCAGGCAACGGCCCCGCTGAGCCCTCAAGCAGCAGGGAGGTACTTCCTGGGCCATAGATCTGTGTAAGCATACAGAGAAGAGCCATCACCACATGAAGGCAGATTCACCACGCTCTTTGCATTCAAGAGCCACCCAGATCATTCCTTGTCCCAACATACAGCCAAAGGAAGAAATCATGATGCAAGTGAGCTACACCTTCCTAGCACACATCTTTTGCTTAGAAGGCAGCCTCAGGCAGGAGAATGCTTTCCCTGTTGTTATGATTGAAGAAGACCCTAATGTACACTTTCCCAGTATCACAACTCTGGCTGAAGTCAGTACCTTCCCTCCCCCTCCACTCCTACCTTGAAATTTCTTTCTGTAGAAAATTCAATGTTGTTCAGGCTAAAAAAGAAGCAGCTCAACAGGCAACAAAGTTTAGTAGAGCACTCACAAGAAGGTAGAAGACCCCATCAAGAGCAAGTTATGTTCCTGGTATTAAATGAAATGCAATTTAGGTACACAGAAATTCAGAAGTAAGGCATCTTCTGAGGAGGGTCTCCTCTAAGACAAAGTAGCATCAGCAGAGAGTTCTCAAGATCCCTGTGCCAAGTCCGTACTGAAATTTTGGACCTGGGCAGGTGAAACTGACCAGACACCTTACTGAATAAGTGAACAGCATCTGATCTATCTCAACTCATCTGGTGCACACACAATTCTTCCTCCCCTCAGATGCAAACAGTCCGTTGTCCCAACAGACTGGAGAGTACAGTATCAAATTACAAGACACGGAGTTAAGTAACCCTTTTCTCCCAAATTAGGAAGGTAGATCCCCTTCCCCTAAATCTGGAATAAATCCTGCTGTGCTGATTTTGGCTTGGATAGAGTTAATTTTCGTCACAGCGTCAAATATGAGGCTGTGTTTCAGATTTGTGCTGAACACAGGGTTGATAATATAGAGATGTTTTTGTTATTGCTGGGCAGGGCTTACACAGAAACAAGGCCTTTTCTGCTTTTCATACTGCCAAGCTGGAGAGGAAGTTGGGGGTGCCTGGGAGGTTGGGAGGAGACATAGCCAGGGCAGGTGACCCAAACTGACCAAAGGGATGTTCCAGACCATTTCACATCATGCTCAACATTTAAAGTGGGGGAAAGAAGGAGGAAGCAGGGGACAGGTTTGGAGTGATGATGCTTGTCTTCCCAAGCCACCATCAAGTATGATGGGGCCCTGCTGTCCTGGAGATGGCTGAACACCTGCCTGTCTGGTGTTGGGGGAAGGAAGCGTTGAATTTATTCCTTGCTTTTCTTTCCTCGTGTGTGCAGCTGTTCCTTCCCCCATTAAACCATCTTTATATCAACCCACGAGTTTTCTACCTTTTGCCCTTCCAGTTCTCTCCCCAGTCCCACTGGTGAGTGAGACAGTGACTGCCTGGTGCTCGGTTGCTGGCTGGGGTTAAGCCACAAAACCACACAGGCCTTTCAAAGTTCTTGACATCTTTATGAGCACACTCCTCGTTCAGCAGAAGGCAAAGCACAGATGTATGACTGCTGCTCAGGTCCTGTGCTGAAGGCCTAACTAGAAGATAAGAGGTGTCAGTCTCAAGCCTTTGTACAGCATTGATTTCAAAGATATGGGAATATATCAAATATGCAGCCTGAACTGAAAGACTAAACTGAAACACAATTCAAAATAATCTGAGGGCCCAAAGGGAAGGATTTTGAGACACCTTTTGGCTGGCAAAGTGTTCAAAAGTCTTTTATGATCAACTTAGCAGCTTCCTAGAACCCACACAATAAAATGCCACCCAGGTCCCACCACTAGAACAGCAGTTAGGAAAGCACCAGTCTTCTGAAAATTTGCCTTAATTTAACAATTTTGTGACATAAGTAAAGAAGTCCTTGTTTAAGTAATTTATCAAATAGTATCAAATAGCCCCAGGCAACCCAGTCCAACCCCAGAGATGTGCCTGCTCTGGGCAGGTCTGACTAGACACCTCCTAAGGTCGCTTTCAACCTAAATTACACCATGATCTTAGAGTGCAAACCACCTTGTTGTTCTAATAAACCTAAGTTCTCAAATGTTTCTTCCCTTATTCCAAAATTTCTAGCACTAACAACTGCCAGGAAAATCCTACATGTTCAGCTTCTAGCATAGGCTTTGCTTTCTCTATTTTAATTCCTTATATTTTCTTCCCAAACTCTCTGCTTCCTATTTGAAATGTCACCCATTGAAGCAGCATTTGCAGATGTTTTTTCATCAGTGCCCAGCAACTGATGAAACTACAGGTACAGACCTGTAGCCTTATGCAGGTCCTTTTCCAGCATATATTCTCCATACATTCCCTGCAGAGATGAGTCTTTCCCATAAAATACTCTGAGAAATAGAGAACAGCAGGCCTCAAGCACACAGAAGCATGCTGGTGGACCTTGAAAATGGAAAAGAAGAAGAACCAGAAAGAAATATGATGGATTTCGCCTTCAGAGTTTCAAATTTCTAATGCATTCTTAGTAACTGTGTGTAGAGCAATTTTTGCAAGGAGATTTTGCAGACCATAATGTCTCTTTTGGTAATAGGAAGAAAAAAAAAAAAAAGTAAGAAGTTGTAGTAGGAAACAGAGTAAGTTATGGTAGGTTACACAGTCATCATGACTGAATAGTCAAAGCTATGACAACCATCTATCAAATTGGCATAGAAATAACAACACATACATCTTACCATAAATGCATTGTGGGAGAAGAGGCAGACAATAAAATAACGCAATGCTTTGCACTTTGGTGGCATAAGCTGAAGGTCTCCATCTATTTTATAAGCACACATTTTAGCTTCAAGCCTACAGTGCAAATAATTAATAGCTCTGTTGTCCTTTGTGCCACTGAGCCACCACAAAAAGTTAAGAGGCTGATCTGCACATTACTGAAAACATCCAGCTCCGTGCACAGTAAGCAAAGCAAGCCTGCATTGTTGGTCATGGCAGTGCCTACTCCCAACAAGGCACCCAACCCACCAAGCAGAGCTCCCTCAGCTTCCCTGTGAGCCAAACAAAACTTGGAAACAAAGATCTCCTACCCCCATTTGGAGAAAGGAACTCGCCACAAATGACTAGTACTGCAACACACAGAAAGGTCAGACTATGATTGTGAAGAGACTGTCGGGAACATATGTTCCAGGCTGGTGCTGTCCCACAAAGCCTTAGACACTTGCTCCAAAGCCCCCCAGAATAACTCTTGAAAACAACTGATAAATTTTGGAAAAGGAAAACATGACTAACAAAGCTTAAAGATAAAACAGCTGCCAGAGACTCAAAACTACCTGCAGCGACTAATTTAGGTGACAGACTGATGTGGCCAAGTGGCTTGCAGTTCTCTCATCTTTTGTTGCACATGGATACTCCTTTTTTTCAGCAGACAGACCTGGCTGAGGAATTAGACATGCATAGATCAGCTATGAACATGCAAATGGGCATCCTAGCTACACCGGAAGGGGCCACCAGCTAGGACTGAGGTGATCAGCATTGCCCTTTGGGGTCCAGAGAACTCTTCCATGGCCTTTATTTGGACTGGTAGGTCAGCCCTTTTTTTCACAGTAATGCCAATTCAGTTATCAACAAATGATTCAATATAGGAATATAGGTGTTTCATAGAGTCTTATGTCTATTATTATTAATGTAACAACATCATTACAATGATTTTAGACCTGTTATCCAAAGAAGCTGACCTTCAATGTGCAGGATATGCTAATGACTGTACTCTGTGTATATGCGTATGTGTGTGTTTTAAAAGTATCCTCTTACTGAAAATGTGTCACAGTGCAAAGCTGTAAATAACCTGGTGAAAAACTGGGCTAATTTGGAGTGGCAGTGAAACACAGGAAGTTTATAAATAATAAATAATGTGTGGTAAACAAGTTGGCAGTGAAACTTCCAGGTTTGCATATTGAACATGGTGCTTGGAAGACAAAGAGGCGTTTTAGGGAGAAGCAGATAAGATCTGGAAAAGGTTAACAGTAGCAAGCTGCTCCACAGGAGGAATAAAAAGGTACAGCATAATTATTAATTACATGATTAACTTGGTGCGTTACCCTGGCCTCTCACAATGCACAGCTTTGTGGGATGCAATCAAAGATCAGTCTCCTATCACAAACACAAGGAAGAAAAGGTCCTTTCTTTAGAAGATGACATTCAAGACAAGGAAGACTGAACACCTGAGACAGCTGTAGGAACACCTGAAGAACCATGCTGGAGAAGCCTTGCTGCCCACTTCTGGCAGTTGCCAAAACAGAAAGAAGGAAAGAAACATCAAGAAACGTTTTGTACAAAAAAGGAACAATTTGCCACCAATGGAAGGTTTGCTTTTTCTACTCTAACCATTGCAAGGCTGACTAATAAATTGATGCATAAAGGCTTAGAACTTTTCTTAGTTTTGTATTTGTTTAGTGTTCAATTAATGTTCTCACCATCCACAATAAATAATTTTCTCAAGGTCTTGAAAATTAAGTTATACAAATAACACATTTCCTTCACATGTAAGTTTATGTTGCATGTCAGGGGTTAAGGCACTTTGCCCATTGTACATATAATTAGTTCATTAAGTGTTTACTTCCCACTAACTACATCTCCTCACCCTCCACACAGTGCGTCTACCAGGGTCCCCTGGATTAACAGCTGGATGGAGAGCCTACATGTGCTTTCTGAAGCAGTATTTTGATGTTCAACAGAGATCTCAGGAGGTGCGTGCTATATTTTATAAAATCCTGTGTGCCCTCTATGCATTCACTTTTTAGGAGTGATGGGGTGAGTTCTTTTCCAGACACCTGAAGATCCTCCCCAGCAGTCCAGGCACTCACCACAAGCAAAGCCACAGATCCTACAGCAAAATCTTCACACGGCCACAGATCAGCCCACCAACATACTCAATCCTCAGACGTAAGGGAGAGCCTGGGAAGAGGAAGAGCTGAGCATGACTGTGGATAACGTACCCAGTCACCTCCTTCTCGAGGGACGTAAGAAGGCTAGTCAGGACTTTTGTGTTTTCTCACAAACTCAGTGCTCCATAGGGCCTTTGTGAGCAGGAGGGAGAGAGCAAAATTCCCTTGTCGGTGTGGTCCTAAGGGGCAGGATGGCACATCCCTTTGACACTTTTTGATCCTGAGCCAACGATACTTCTGGACAGTGCAACCACAGAGAGCTGGGCTGCAGGCAGGACAGCCTCCCACCAAGTGTCCCTCGGAGGACCACTGCCTCATGCAGGGCCCAGAAACCTCTCTCGGGGAGGAGCAGCTGCTGCAATGGAGACCTGTGCCATCTGCCCGAGATTAGAGCAGGGTGCTGCTGCTCCTCAGGGAGGTGCCCACAGGGCCTACCCCGACGGGACAGAGGGGGGAAGGCCGCATCTCCGCAGAAAGCTGAACACCGGATAACGCCACACACACCCCTCCTGCCACCAACAGGTGCACTTGCGCTGCTGGAAGAGAAAACGATTTGGAAAACTGCTTTCTCTCTGTCGCTTGCTCCCCTGAATGCTAATCAGCGGCGCCGGCTAAAAATACCCAGCAAGGCTGGCGTGCGCACGGCAGATAGGGAAAATGGGGGAGCTGAAAGGCTACAGCTTCCCGGAAGATAAAGGGACCGGCGAGGAAGAGCCTTCCTCAAGAACCCCTTGCCGGACTTCCCCGCTCCGAGGCTGAGGTTCCAACCTCTCCTTTAGAAGGCCACTCCAGGTGCTCCCCGAGGAGTCGCCAAGCCACCCTCTACCGGGGCAACTGGCGGCACCACCCCCAAACCGGCTTCCACCCCCGGCGCTGCAGGCGCTCCCGGACGGGGCGTCCCGAGGGTGCCGCCGTAGCCATTCGTCCCTCGAGCCCCGCCGCCCACGGGGCGCAATCCCACAGGGGTTCGGCGGCGGTGCACGGAACAAAGAGGGTGCTGGGGACCGCCGGCCCCGCGGGCACGGAGGACCTGCGGCGGGCAGCGCGGCGTGGGGGGCTCGGTCCGCTCGCTGCATCAGAGCCGCCGACACACCGCAACGCGGTCACAGGCATGCACGGCGGCTCGCCGGCCTCCTGGCGAGCGCAAGAGCTAAGAAATAAATACATAAAATTAAGAGAGGGAGAGAAGCACGGAGACAAGCGGCAGCCCTCGGCAGCGGAACCCGCAGGGGTGTTCAAACCCCCGCCGCCCCCTGCCCGAGCCGCG